>JASDQU010100260.1:169380-219483 GCA_032191745.1 Picea mariana | reverse complement strand
TATCGCCCACCTCAATCTGCTATTGTACCCCACTATCACCTTTCGCACGTCACACCCCACATACACATTAGCCAATCAATTCCCTCCTTGTGACCGTTAATCAACCTGTTCCATAACATACACCTCCATTACACTGTAAAACCCATTTCTTCACCCTGTAACATTATTTGCATATCCATACACTGTGGAAACCGTGCCAAATCCATCTTTCAAGACAACTGCCACAACAGTTCACTGGCAAGAAGTGAAATTAATCCATGTAATTACAGTTCGCCATTAATACACCTTAAAACTATGTTAGTCATGTCCCTCAAAGAAAAATCCACTGAAACATCCGAGAATTCATTTCTTCCCCCTCATGTCAACCTGGATCACATCCCCCTGGCAGACAAGGATTACAAGATTACAGAGCCTAAGTGAGAATTCGACTTCCTCAAATTACACTTCTCTCTAAAATATATCTTTCTGGATCAGAGCGATGAAATTGGACTATGGGAGTCAAATTTTCCTATGTACATGTTCCCTTAGACCTTCCACTTCCCTGAATTCTCTTTGAAATGCCATGCCCATTATTTTCCCAACCAAAGGCCCATTGTTTTCTCTTCTAGAGAAACCTTGTTCACCATTACCCCTGAATCCATTAACCATATGCTACAGATCCCAAAAATTGACTCTTCAATCTAATTTTATGTTGAAGCCTTAAATGACCTCTACTAGAAGCTCTCCTTCCCTCAAAGAGCCTAGATTTTTGAGATCTTTCTGCCAGAAGATGGTCAATTTCCCAACAAAAATCATCCTTATACATCCTCCATATTCACTATCAAGGAAAAACAGATCATTTTTATTCTCTATTTCCTGTTAGGATACCTCTCAGATGAATGGGTTGACGAACCTATCTTAGGTTTTTTGTCCATTTTTTCCACAGAAGAAAAATCCATAGTTCAATTTGATTTCAGCCAGTTTCTAGATGATAACATACATGATTAGGTTTTCAGGTTTTCAACAAAAGGAATGTTCATATATTCCTCAGTGTTGGTGTATCTATTCTTGTTTTTTCAGTCAGATAGGTTTCCATGTGCTTTTCAAAAATTGGATCAGGAAGGAAACCCACAATCAATGATTTCATGGACCTCACTAGTGAGGAAAAATTCAAATTAATTCAACCTCAAGGATTTCATTGACCATTTTTATCACCCATTGATTTGCATGTTGAGTAGAAGAACAGAGCCAAGGATTAATGAAGAATCTCATAGAATCCTTCACCTCTCAGATCTAGACAAAACAAGAGGTTGGTATCTATATCAAAACCACACTGAAATAAGAGTATATGGATGTGAGCTGCCACCATACAGACTACCAAAATATTTCCCTGTAAGGATCTTTGCATTGGAATACATTAGGAAGATGGTGAACTCTAATGATATCCATTTTGTTTCAGTCAAGAAGAAACAAAAACTCAGAATCAAGACCCCAATTGGCCCTTTCATATGCAACAACGAAGTTGCAGCAAAAGAGGCAGACAACCTCTTGAAATAGATGAGTTTCAATTATCATTTCACATGGAATTATGACCCATTTGGTGTCATCTCATAGCTCAGATTCAAAAAAAGGAGCACTCCTTATGCTCACATAAAAAATCCTGAGGTGGAAAAGTATATGAACTAGACAGATTGGAAAGAGAACACATTGTTGAAAACAGAAGGACAACCTCCCCCTGTCATTACTTCACATACCAACACACCTCAAATACAAACATAAAAGAGAGCAAGGAAAGAGTTTTCCCCTTCAGTCACAAAGGTGCCAGCTGAAGACTTCCAAGTCTACAGAAAAGGGCCAAAACCAGTCACACACCAGACCTTCTCAAAGAAGGTGAAACACAGTCCACCATAGTCATGGAGGGACCACATTCGTCAACCTTTTCAGACAATCAGTTCATAGTGTCCACATATTCATCTAAAAAACAAGAAGACATTACTCTGTTAGCCAAATCATCTCATCATAAAACATGGTCAAATATATTTGAAAAGTACAAATAGATCAAACAGAGGAATGAACTCATAAACAACAACACATATGCTCAGTTCTGGAAGCAGACCTCCACTAATCAACACAAACTGTTGTCAATGTTTGACACAGAGAAAGGAAGAATGCAAATGGAATTCATGCAAGCACAAGTTCCTCATCCCAATACAACTATTGACTACAAGAAGACTTCCTTTGAGTTTTATGTGAAGGACGTCCATCCAGTGGATCAAATGGACATGCACAGGAAAACAGGGGAGATGATATTATCCACCTTGATAAACACCTCATTGACTGCTTCAAAATTGTAGGTGTCTATGAATAACATCCAGTCCCAATTGAAGCAGGAGAAAATCTCTTCTTTGGCCAAGGACAACAAGAAAAAATCGCTAGAAGAATTGGTGCTGAAGATTGGGTATGACCCATCAAATGTCAAAGCAGACGAGGAATTATTGAAGAAGAAGAATGTTGATATAGAATCCTTGAGAAAGAAACTGAATCTTCCATATACTGAATATTCACAAGAAAAAGAGGTGGTTGAAACTGAAGGCCACAAAGAAGAAATGTTGAAGCTTATCATAGAACATAATGCACATATAAGAGATATGGATGAAGAAATGGATAAATTGATAAAGGACAAAGAAAAGAGTGTACAAATGACCATTGAGCCACTGGAGGTAGTCCCTCTGATAGGAATTAGAACAACAAAATCATCTACATCAGTAGAGATTCCATCATCCATCCCAGTACAACACTCAGATGCATATGAGAAACTTCTTAATTCTATGGAAGACATGTCCCTCCAAGGGGAGGAGATCAAAAAACTACAAGAAGAAGTAAAAAACCTCCAAGAGATGAATTCTATGTTCTAGGCTAGTCACCATGCAGAAATGCATAAATCGCAAAGGCTTAGTCAACAACTACAACAACTATAGAAAGAGACTATCATGGCACAGACCTAAGCCCAAGCTAAGGAAAACATCTTGGTGGATATCAACAAGTCTATGGCAGAAATTTGGCCATCCATACAGATCATCTTTGAACAACATGAATTAGTACATAAGGCAAGAGAAGCAATTGGGAAAATAAGAGAAGAACTAGGAGAAATACCTATAGAGGCCATTGAACTCATCATATTCCTAAACTCCAAAAACAAGAAGGAGTTAGAAGAAATGGATATTGAAGATAGGAAATAGACCATACTTGAGATCAAGAAGGTCCTGACTAAGAAAGGATTGATGCTGCAACTAGAAGAGAAATATCAGGTGATGGACATTGGAGTGCAAATATTTTTCAGTAAATTGAACTGCTACATAAGAAAGGTCTTCATGGACTATTAGAACTCAATGGCAAGCTAATCACTATGTCAGATTACAAGCAGAAGATCAATGCAGTGGAAAAGGACAGTTCCAAATTTGCAGGGATACAGGGAATCATTAGTAGTAAAGATTTACTAGAGACATTATAGTTGCACCTGAGTATTCAGCATGAGATAAAACATATCTTCATCACCAATACTACTTTTTCCAAGTATACTGAAATGGATGAGATATACAGAAAGTTACTCAAGGTTTCCATCCTAAGTAAAAAGAGATGGCAAGAACTATGTTCTTTACTTGAGTAAGATAATTTTGAGATTCAAGTCAGCATGGAGCAGTCATCCAAGTCAAAGATATGAGTCACCAACTACTTCCACAAAATCAGAACCAAGGATCTGAACAAATCAACAAATTTTTTGTATTTTGTAATTCGAAATCTAATTAGTTAGATATTTCCTCCATAATATCCTAGTCATTTATGACAGTATTTGATGTAAATTATTGTATAAATACTTCTTCCTTCGAAGTATTGAGGGTCAAATTTTGCACCCAAGAGCTATTGTGTAATTTTTCAAAGAATTGACCAGTAATAAAACAGGCTTATTCACATGATTCTTGTGTCAAATTGTTGGTGATGTCTCTCTCTCTTTGTTGAATGTTTTCTTATTCTCTGTGATCATTTATGTATCTCAAATTCTAATCATTTAAAGGAATTCAATAGAACATAATTTATCTTGTATACTCTATCTCCGGTCTTTTAATTATCTATATGTTTTCATCTGAAATTGAGTAAGGGAATTCTTAATTGCTCCTTTTTTAGTGGACTCTCATATATTTTCTGTCTTATTCACTTCATTTAATATCAATAGATCCAATAGTGTTACTACCCTTCCCTATGAATAAAACCTCATACAAATATGAATATGATCCTTATCTATAATATAGACCCCATATCCCAATGGAAAATTAAGCATTCTTTCAGCCAACTATTTCAAACAAACAAACAAATTTGAACTGTCATAACTAGCATAACATTTAAAAACTTAAACAAATCTAAATATTACAAAGAGATTTCTCTCTGAAGCTGGCAGGGATAGATCCATGCTTCAAAAGTGGTTTCGATAGTTACCTATGTCAATTTCTTCTACCCTTCAACAACCTTTGGGAATTACAGAGTCATAACAAAGAGCGTGAAGTCAGGCCAAATATTTCACAACTTAGTAGTGTGGTGTGTCTTATGGGAAACACCACTAAAATATACAGTGGTGTGATAATAAACATGGAGTAACGATGTATGATAGTAACAGTCCGACTTGGCGGTGTGTTTTTTCTAATATAGATCACTTATGGAAGTGCGTAGTTATTGTTTTAGGTGCAACGATTACTTTTCGACGTTTTTTTGCAAACAAAAATTCATTTTAGTTTTTTTTAAATACGATATATGTATATATGTGTTTTTTTTTATAATTTCAATTTGTTTTGTCTACAAATATGTGCCTAAAAATATTTGTATGTGAATTAGAGACAACGACGACAAGAGAGGAGAAACAACAACAACGGGTCAAAATGTACACCTTTGTACATGAGTGGGAGGCTCGCGAGAGGGATATTTTTATTCACCATATTACACCAAAGACATGTGCCCTTTTGAGGGATGTTGGCCTCCTCAAGTTTTATGAGGAGGGTACATCCCTGAGGGGGAACTCTCCATTTTTACAACAATCGATCTATCATGTGGATTATGGTCAATAAGCATTCAAGGTCGGTCTTGATATGTGGTATCATTACACGAAGGAAGATTTTTATTTCATCACTGGGTTGTCTAGGAGCGGGAAGGTTTGGACCTAGTTCCCTTATCTACCACATGGTGTTGCAGGAGAGACCCAGTTGGCATATGTGTAGAGATATTTCACTCTGAATATTCTTTCCACATCGGGATTCCAGGTTTGTGGTGGTTAGATGCAAATGGATTCATTTCATAGAGAGGAGTTTAGGTGCATGTGTCTTATTATCATGAAACTGTCACACTTTACCTCTGATGGGTAACAAATTAGTTTCCATTTGATTCATTATGTATACAATTTAGTGCAGAGGCCCCGATTGATTAGGTGGACAAAGATTTTTTTGAGAAAATTTCGTTTTGTGTTGGATCATTGTTGCATTTTTTTCAATGGGAGGAGATTCTTCCCATTTGTATCAAAGTTATTTACATTGTTTTTTGAGAGGGTTCATGCCTCTCAGCCATGAGTACCCTGATTTCCTACTAGGTCTATGTTTGATGTGCATATGTGCATGTGGGGGGAATTCTTTCCCAAGAGGGGCCAGCCTGAGTTGTGTACTTCAGTGAATAGAGAGGTATGCGATTTTTTGGTTGGAGAGGAAAATATTGTTCTCGATTTTGTACAATACCCATCCACATGGATGGATTAGATAGGATGTCCAAATATCCTATTTACATTAGTCGAGCCACCAAATGAGAGAGGTAATATTATCCTTATGTTTTGATAAATATAGTTGCATATTTTTATGTATTATTTAATGCACATGTAATTTATTCTAACATTTTGTTTGAATTATCTGATTATTATTATCTATTTTTTTTCAAATATTAACATATATGATGGGGATGTTTCTCCCCAATATGATGAGGAGATGGAGGAAGTAGAAAATCATCCTGCAACACATAGACCCTACATTCCACACATGTTAGATTAGAGAGTCTGGATAGAGGTGGAAAATTTCCTATGTGGTGTTATGGTTAATCATGGAGTGGTACCCACACTGGTTCGAGACATATTAGGGGTACTAGAGTTGTCTATGGTTTGAACAATGCTACCTCATGACATGAATTTATTGATGCGTTATATTTCTGATGTCATCAGCCTCTTCGAGATTTCGAGGGATCATGTTCATGCTTCTCATGATTCTACTCCATCTAGCTCATCACCAAACCGATCCACATCCTCTACTCCACCACATGGTCCTCCTCCACCTCTTGCTTCTCCTCCACATGTGTATACACCATCCACCAATCCTCATGCTTCCTCTTCACAAGTGTCTACACCATCCACGCCCAATATACCTCAACCTATCCATCCATCCTCATGCTTCTCCTCCACTTGTGCCACCATCCATTGATCCCCCTCCTCCTCCACTTATGTCACCATCCATCGATCCTCCTGATTTGCCTCCACATGTGTCACCATCCAATGATCCTCCTCCTCCTCCTCCACATGTGTAACAATAAAGATGTTGTGGAAATTATGTTCACATATGGTGTTGCACATGATCTTGATCCTAGTGAAGAGACATTTGAGAGTGCAATTTCATCAATGATTTTTGACACAAGTATTGATACACATGGCTCTACTTCTGGTAGCAAAGGCATTGATGCCTCTATGTTAATCCCTAGAAAAAGCCCCATGTTAATTATAAAATCCCTTATCAATAATTACATATTTAATTATTACATTTCTAGTGTTACATGTGTATGTAGGCTAGAACCCTTCAATGTACCATTTCATTATAATTGTACCATTTGTCTCCTACACACACACACACACACACCAAGGAGACCTAGTCTTAGGATCATATTATCTTGACTCATATTGTCTTCGAAATTGAATATATTACAAAAGGAGTTTCCCCCTCAAAGTGCACTATATTCATTGACTTTTTATTATTTTTAAGGCATTGGATCATAACATTTGGTTTCAGAGAATTGATCCCAAGGTTTGTTTTCTTCAAGCAGACCATCTTGGCATTTTCGTTATAACTTCTTTTTTGGGACATTTTAGAAATAAATATTTTGAGGATACCGAGGCATGATAGAAAATAATAAGTGATCAAAATTTCAATTTTTTGTTTGGGAGTTAGGGTTTGTGACTAGTCATGAAATTAGTCTCAAACGAGTCATTTTTTTTTATTTTCACTATAAAACGTTTTCGATGAAGTTTCAGAATTTAAAATTTTTAGAATATTAAGGAGACATATTGAATCACCCATGGAGAAATTTCTGGATTCTAACTCATTATAAGTTATGAGATATATCTTTTGTAAGTTTATATTTTTTACTAATCGTAAAATTAGTCTTAAACAAGTCATTTTGGTACTCTTATACAACTTTTTATTAGTAAAGGTGAAAACTGTGAAATTTTGAGGAGTTTAAGAAATATTATCATAGTAATATAGGGAAAAACATTAGTCTCAAAATGGTTCAAATTTCAAATATATATTAGAACAAATATCAACCATCCCAAAAGTCTCCAAATTAGGGTTTTAAAGGTATGTAACTTACACTTGGCATAACCTTTTACTAGAATATTTGTTTTTGGCTATCCATAATTTGTGATAAAGAGGAAAAGTAGGAGAATTATTATTTTATAAAATGTCAAGAGGTATTTCAAGAATTTATACTCTTAGTAAGCCTTTAGAGAGCTCATACATGACATTTGAAGAAAATGAATACTTTGAAAACAGGTTATCCCAATTGAAGAACCAAGCTCATGAAATGAGTGGTAGTGTATTGAAACATTTGGATTTATCACATTCCCAAGAAACATGTAAAAGAAAATGGAAATCTTTATGGATAATAAGATGGAATAATTGTGAAATTCCATGTCAACAGAAAACCATCCTATTATGTACCCTAAATGAGAGATTTTCTCATATAGATATCAGGACACAAGGAAATCATGAAAATGTAGAAGAAATAAATATGGAGTCCCAAAATCATGACTATTCATCATTTCAATATCCACATCATTGAGTTTTCACTGTGGAACCAAGGAACTACTTCATTTTCAAGATCGATATGCGGAAGTTTGATGGTAAAGTTCCTATAACATGGATATTGCAGATGGAGCAATTCTTTGATCTACACCAAGTTCCAAGATTACAAAAGGTACATATTGCATCCTTATATTTAGAAAATGATCAATTTGTTTGGTATCAATGGATTTGTGAAAGAAAAAGGAATTTTATTATCTCTTGGTCCATTTTTAGACATGAATTGACATCACATTATGAGGATATTAAAAGCAATACATTCTTTAGTCAATTGATAAATCTTCAGCAAAAAGTTCCAATTATAGAGAACATTCAACAATTCCAAAAACTTAGTCTTAGGGTAAAGAAAATTTGTAAGGATAATTTGTTGGATATATTTATGGGCATTTTAAAGTAGAATGTTCAACATGAGGTGTGTCTTTTCGAACCTAAATCTCTAGAGAAAAATTTTAGTATGGAAAGGAAAGTGGAAACCAAAAATATGGCTACTAGAAGGGTGGCCACAAGAAACTATAGAGAGAACCATGTTACCTATACTAACCTCACTCAACCAACAAGGTTGAAACCTCAACAAATGGATGAAAGAAGAGCAAAGGGACTATGTGATAGAAAGTATAATAAGAGGTATAAATACAGTGAGAATAGATTATTCTACATAGACTCTGAAGAGGAAAAAGATCAAGAATTGGAACCATGATAAGATATAGATATAGCGAGACTAATCCAACAATATATTATCATGCATTGGATGGAATTAGTAATTCACAAACCCTCAAGATAAAAGGATACATCAAAAATAAAAAGTTAATAGTATTTATTGATTATGGAAGTACCCATAACTTCATCAATTAAAAATTACAAAATATCTCAATTTCTTTGTATTTTCAACGCCAAAGTTTCAAGTAATGAATGCACACGGAGGTACCATAAATTGTTCTGGGAAGTTTCAGAGTATTAATATCAATATGGGGGATTATTGTTTGGAAAGTCTCATGATTTCATCCAAATGGGTGGTGTTGATGTTGTATTAGCGGTCCAATGGTTACAATCATTGAGAATTATGGCCCTTAATTTTCAATATCTTTTCATAATATTTTCTTCATATGGAAAGGAAATTGAGATTAAAGGTATCCAAGGGAAACCCTCTAAGGTGATAAGCTCTAATAGCATGATGAAATTACTCAAAACGAGACACCATGGTGTAATTTCACAATTGCACTTACTAGATGTTAAAACATCTATATCCTCTACAACAGGGGATCTCCAAATGGTTATCAACAACCATTCCAATGTATTTGGAGAGATACCTAAGGGTCTTCCACTTTCTTGAGATCATGATCATGATATTGATTTGCAACGTGGAAGTGTACCACCTAATATTAAGCCTTATAGGTATCCATATGCATATAAGAGTGAGATTGAGAGTATGATCCAAGAAATGGTATAAGTTGGCATCATTCAACCTAGACAAAGTTATTTCTCTTCACCAATAGTGATGGTTATGAAGAAGGATTTTCCATGGCGTATGTGTCCATATTACAGACAACTCAACAAAATGACCACAAAATATAAGTTTCTCGTTCATGTCATTGATGAATTATTAGATGAATTTCATATAGAAAAATTATTTACTAAGTTGGATCTTCATTTGGGATATCATCAAATCAAGATGAGGCAAGAATTCATTCCCAAAACAACCTTTATAACACATTAAGGTCATTATGATTTTTTTACTATGCCATTTGGACTTACTAATGCATCTTCAACAACTCTTGCCCTAGCCACACCTGACTTCACAAAAACATTTATTGTGGAGTCTGATGCCTCAGGCCATGGCATTGGTGAAATTTTAATGCAACAAGTAAGACCCCTTACGTTTGAAAGCAACCAACATAAACCGAAAAACTTACTCAAACCCATTCATGAAAAACAAATGTTTTCCATACTACATGAAGTTAAGAAATGGTGCCCTTACCTAATAGGAAGACACTTCAAAGTAAAAATATACCATGATAGTTTAAATTAATTCTTGGAGCAACGATTATATTCAGAAGAGAAAAAAAATGGGTTACAAAGATGCTAGGTTATGAATTTGAAATTATCTAAAAGAAATGAAAATATACTATTATGGAAGATGCACTTTCAACAAAAGTAGAAGAAACAAAGGGTTTATTATGTGCTATTTCTATTTCGCAATCTGATTGGGTGGAATAAGAAAGGATAAATAAGATAAGATAATATAATATAAATGTATTAATATTCGAAAAATGACTACTGAAGTAGTTCAATGGTACTATTAGGTACAATGATGTATATACAATGCGGGAGAACTAAAGCAACTACTATAAAAAGAAGAAGTGGGGAATAAAAAATAGAATAGAGATCTTATCTAAAACCTAGAATGTTGACTCTAAAAATGGAGAGGCAGTATTGGGTGGAGATATAAAAGGTAATTATATATAAAATATATGGCGTTAGTGGTATGAGGCTATATTGGTCCATCAGAACCATCTCTCCTAATATCTAAGGCCTAATGAAGAAAACTGAAAATAGATGTTTGTTCGAAAAAATGAATAGGAAAAGAACTAGAATGAGTGTCATGTTGTTGTCTGGAAGGAAGACCATGTCACTATGTTCTCGAATATCTCCTCCAATATCTATCTTGTGTGATAATGTGAGTTCGGTTCTAGACATGCCGCCAAGGTCTCACTGAGGTAGATATTCCTCGTGTCCTCATTGATCTAAGACCATCTCTATATAATTGTCACTCGGTTCCCCTAGTCAGAAGCACCGTAAAAAAAAAAGTGATTTGTTGGTTGGTCATTGGTCCTGAGTGTGGATGTTTTTAGAGGATAGAAGAAAAGATATGGAGGGCATCGTGCATGTATAATTCCAGGAAACGCTGGTTAGGATACCCAAAGAAGTTCCCAAGCATCAGTATCCCCCTGAAAAGGCATTGGAACCATCCTCGAATCTTGTAGTAAACTAGGCAATGAAAGATGAAGTGTTCATCATTTTGAATCTCTTGGAGATCGAACAACTGGAAAATCCTATCTGAACGGTCAATCGAATGGTCAATCTCAATCCGTAGTTTATGAGAACCAACTTTGAAATTTCCTAAGGGGATTTGAAGAGGGTGAATCCAATGGTGAAGTGTGTAATGGGGTTGAACAATGAACCCATCCCTCATAACCATGAAGTTCTCTTAATAGAAGGCTAGCTTCACATGTAAGCCACCCTGATGTTTTATCCAAGTGACTTGTATGCAAGATCATTCAACATCTACGAGAGGACCCCGGTACATTAGATAAATTTTCATAGAATAATGATTTACTACGATATCATGATCACCTATATTTATGTAAGAATTCCTAATTCAAACCGAAGGTCCTTCTAGAATTGAACACTTCTCTTATAGGAGGACATTCAAGGTTCTTGAAAACTTACCATAAGATCAAGAAGGAGTTTTTCTAGGAAGTTCTTAAAACTGATGTTCAAAATTTTGTGTATGAATGTGTGCTTTTCCAACATAATAAGGGAGAGACAATCAAGACGCTAGGTCTCCTACAACCATTATTTATACCAAGCTAACATTGGGAATAAGTTTCAATGGATTTTATTACAGTTTTACCCAAATATGAAGGAAAGACTGTCATCATGGTAGTAGTGGATTGACTAACAAAGTATGCCTATTTTTTCTCTCTTTCTCATCCTTTTAAAGAAATTACAGTAGCTACAACATTCATGAAAATAATTCAAAATCTGCATGGAGTCCCTAAGATTATTGTAAGCGATAGAGATCCAATTTTCACTGGAAATTTTTGGACTAAATTATTTTCTTGTTTGGGTACTCAATTGTCTCACAGGTCATCTTATAATCCTCAATCTAGTGGGAAAACTAAGATTGTGAATAAATTTCTAGAAGGATATCTTCATTGCTTTGCATCTGATAAACAAACACATCCTTCCATACTTCATCAAAAATGTATCCATTTATGGTACTTTATGGATATCATCCTCCATCCATCACATGTCCCTTCAAAGGGACTGTAAAGGTTCAGGAAGTGGAGGACCACATAGGGCACCAACAAGAGGTTCTCAAACTATTGAAGGACAACTTGGTTATTGCACAAAATAGGATAAAAAAACAAGTAGATCAACAAATGAAGTGGAATATTATGTATTTTTTAGGGTACAACCATATAAACAAATGTTCCTCAAGAAAAAAAAGAAGGAATATAAATTAGCACCCAAATATTATGGCCCCTATAAGGTGTTGCAAAGTATTGGAAGTATGGCTTAAAAATTGGAGTTGTCTCCATCTTCACGTGTACATCTAGTCTTCCATGTTTCTTTCTTAAATAAGCTAATCGATGAAAATATCTAAGTCCAAACTATTTTACTAGATATTAATGAAGAAGGCAAAATCATACTAGAACCAAAAATAATGCTTGAAAGAAGGATTAAGCGACTGTGAATTCAAGAAATTATTGAGTACCTTGTCAAATGGAATAACCTACCAGTGGAAGAGGCAACATGGGAAGATGATTTCTTCATGCATAGACACCTACATTTGTTTGAAGGAGAGAGGCATGGTAAACCCTAGACAAAGCCCCATGTTAAATATAAAACCCCTTATTAAGCCCTATATATTGAATTATTACATTTATCATGTTATATTTGTATGTAGGATAGAACCCTTCATTATACCCTTTCATTATATTTGTACCAATTTTATACTATATATATACCAATGAAACCTAGTCTTAGAATCATCTTATCTCATCTCATCTTGTCTTCTAAAATGAATATATTGTAAGAGGAGGTTTACCCTTGGAAGTGGACTATGTTCATTAACCTTTTATCATTTTTAAGGAATTGGATCATAACACTCTAGCTATGGTGGTGGGCCTAGATAGTAGTGGTACTATTTGACATGTATATTGATTGTTTTATATTTGACTTGAGATGTATATATGACATGTTTATTGATTTGATGATATCTATATTCGACATGTATATTGATATGTGCATCACTCATGTATATTATGATTTTTCATATCATGTTGATGTTGTTGTTTGATCTATAAAATGTATTGTGAGTATGCTAATGATTAACATTATTGATGATTTTTTTGTTTTTAAATTATATTTGTGATGTATCAGTCATTTAAATTTACAATTTTCATATAATATTTAACTTTAATTTTATAAAATCGTTTAATAATTTTGATTGTGATTGCAAAAAATTATAACCATTAATACCATATAATGTTTATCTCTTTTCAAGATGAATTGTTTTTTTTTTAGCAAGATACAATATGTTGATTAAACATGCTTAGCAATAAAAATACATAAATGTGTCAGTGAAATGATTCTGATTTGAATAATTGTGTATTTTTCATATATTGTAATAATGACAATAATAATAATTTTTAAATGTGTATTAGTCAAATATTACAAGACGCAGTTATACTATAATTGTTTACTAAAATCACAGTTACTATAGTTTAATTTTTTCAAAGATTTAACTAATTTGTATTATTCAACTATTATAATATATTTAATTAAATTTAAAATATTAAATATAAAGAATAATAATAAATTTTGATCTGTACACTTTCGATAAAATGGTTTCACAATGTTTTACTCTATTATTAACTTTATGAATCTTTTATTAAAAAGGTATGCTAAGTATTGTATTTTGTTGATTTTGTATTAAAATCTATGCAAATATTGGATTTGGTTAATGAATAAAAAAAATTATTTTGAATAATTAATCCTATGAGATATTACTTTTTCATCCATTTTAATGATATCGTTATAATAATTGTTCATTAAATTTATTTAGTTATATTTAATAATTTTCATTATTTAAAAAATATAATTAATTAAATTTAAATTATTAAATATGAAAATGAAATCATTAATAATAACGAATTTCGATCTTTTTGTTCCATGGTAATAATTTATATCCAAGCTTTCTAGGGTAGGATTATGGTGAGGGAAAACTTTAGAATCTAAACTTCATTATTTTTCTTGTTTTCTTCTAAAAATAATTTTCTAATTTCTATTCATTTTAAAATTATTCACCCAAATTCTACGAGATAAAATTATTTTACTTTAAAAGTTGTCAATATTTTCTAAAAGATATACAACTACTAGGAAATTGGAATACTTTTACGAGAATAACACCAAAAATTGTATAATTAGTATTTTAAGAATTATTAAAATTGACAGGTTTCTATACTTTTAGATAAGTATGGATCCTTGAGGCTTTCCTTAATTGTGACTAGCCTCTAGAAAAAAGACTCTTTTAGAATTTCCATATATTTCCTATATTGACACTTATTTCAAGGAGAATGTAAAAATAATGATTAATATAATTTTATGTGTTTAGATAACTAAAGGATGGCATGGGATAGATGAAGGCCATGGTAGTTACACTAGTTAAGGTTGGAAATGTCATTGAAGTTAGTAATGTCAACACCACAAGTGTGATTCCAGAACTCATAGAGGTTGAAAGAAGTTATTTTCTTGGAATTTTCCTTAGAATTTAATGTTTAGTAATTCAAAGGTTAACATAAACATATGTCAATACAAAACAACATAAATTTGTTATAATAAACAATAAATATGACAATAAAAATATATCAAAACCACTTCTTTTTCTTGTACTATTTAATGTATTTTCAGTATGGTGGTTGTAAATGGTTGTTAAGTTTTCATATCCAACATTATAAAATGAAGTAAAAAATAAAATTTGTTGATTCATTGGGTTGGTTGTCATTGATGACAACACTCTGATGCAACACTGAAGTCATATTTCTTATGTTCTCCCTGTGACCATCGCTCCCCTTAGAAACATGCCTCTGTGCTCTCTCTCCAAACATCTAAATCTTTGTCCTACACTTGGTGAATCTCTCCCCCTTTGACATCAATGACAAAGGTCACTTCTCGTATGAGGCTGCCCCCCCTAACTAAACTGTCCTTGGGGATGCTCCCCGTGACTGAACTCTTCCTGAACCTTCTCCCCCAACCTGGATTTTTCTATCAATAGTGTTTCCTCATGTAAATATAAAGCATATAAGATAAGCATTCAAAATAGTTCATTTTGGAGTAGAAATTACTCTGATTCTATGGCAAAGATACTCAAAATTTCCCTTAGAGGTGGTTTTGTGAAGATATTTGCAACTTGTTCTTTTTTCCCACATATTCAACTTTGTTATTCTTATCTGAAACTTATTCCCATAGAAAGTGATACTTGATTGTAATGTGCTTCGTCTTGGAGTGCATCATTGAATTCTTTGAGATATTGATAGCGCTTGTATTATCACAATATATAGGAATGGGATCATCATACTCAACCTGTATATCTGTCAACGTTTGTTCTATCCATAAAACATGTGTACAACATGTTGTTGTTGCAATATACTCTGCTTCGGTTGTAGACAATGATAGTAATGACTACTTATTTCTTAACCAAGATACCAAACACTCACCCAAGTATAATTTATCTCCATTGGTGTTTCATTGGTCATCAATGCAACCTGCCCAATATGCATATGTGTAGGAAATAAGTGATATATCATTTCCTTTTGGATACCATAATCCAAACACTTCTATGCCCTTGAGATATCTGAAAATCCTCTTCACTGCTAGAACATGTGATTTGTTTGGTTCTTCTTGAAATCATTCCACCTATCCAACTTCCTACATTACATTTGGTCTGGATGTTGTCACATAAAGTAAGTTGACAATCATTGACATGTACTTCCTCTAATATGTATACTTTGAATCATCATATTTTCTCAACTTTCAAATGTTTTTCATAGGAGTGTTAACTGGTCTGCGATCTTCTATTCTTAACCTCTTTATCATTTCTCTGATATACTTAATTTGAGAAATAAAAATGCATTCGTTTCTTTGACATATCTGAAGGAAGAAAGAAGGATAGTTCCCAAGTAATAACATTTCAAATTATTCTGCATATTCTTTGCAAATTTTTGTCTTAACATGTCATCATCACTTCCAAAAATAATATCATCAACGTAAACTTCAATTAATAAAATACTATCTTGAGTTACCTTGATGTAGAGGTTGCTGTATGCATTTCCTTTTCTGAACCCTGCTTGTTGTAGATATCTATCTAGTTTAGAGTATCATACTATGGGAGCTTGTTTTAGACCATACAAGGCCTTCTTCAACCTACACACATAGTATTAATTCTCTGACAGTTGAAATCCTTCTGGTTTCTCAATGTAAACTTCTTCTTCAAGTTTCCCATTCAGAAAGGATGATTTCACGTCCATCTGATACACTTTATATTTTTGGAGCATTCATAAGCTAAAATTAATCAAATTGCTTCCATTCTGTCAACTAGGGAAACCGCCTTTTCAAATTCGATACCTTCAACCTTTGTGTATCCTTTACATACCAATATAGCATTGTTCCTGGTAGCCTGTCCATATTCATTCAATTTATTTCTAAAGACTCACTTTGTTCCAATCACATTTTTTTACCTTGGTCTTGGAACCAATTCCCAAGTGTCATTCTTCTCTATTTGATCCAACTCTTCATTCATGGCCTTTTTCCAGAATTATTCCTTGATTGCTTCTTCAAAACTATTTGGTTCAATCGAAGATAAGAGTGTTAGGTGCAGTTGTTCTAGTGAACGAATTTTTCTACTAGTCTCAATTCTTGCATATTTATTCCCAATAATCAGATATGAAGGATGATTCTTTTATACTCGTTTGCTAGGTGTCTTTGGAGGTACTTGTTGACCTTTATCTTCTAATTCTATCCGATATTCTTCATCTTCCCCTTTGGAACTTCTTGATCTTTTACTTCTTCTTTGTAAACATGTTCCACTGATTCCTTTTATTCTTCCTTTAATTTCCATCCACTTGTTTCATCAACTGTTACATTGATGCTTTTCGAAACTTTATTAAGTCGTAGATTGTAACACTTGTATTATTTATTTGAACTTGAGTAACGAACAAGTACACCTTTTTCCACATGAGAGTCAAACCTTCTCATTATGTGATCTTCTATTTTGATGTAGCATTTTCTTCCGAACACTCTAAAGTGCTTCACATTTGTTGGGATTCCTTTCCATAGCTCATAGGGAGTTTTGTCATTGTTGTTTATGAGCATTACTCTATTTTGAATGTGAATTGTTGTATGCACTGCATGTGTTCAAAATATATCTATCAATTTAGAATCCATTAACATTGTTCGATCCATTTCCTATATTGTCTTGTTATTTCTTCAACAACTCATTTCTGTTGAGGTGTCCTAGTGACAGAGAATCGAATTTTTATTCCATGCTTGCTGCAGAAATCCATAAATTTCTTTGAAGTAAAATATCTTTCATTGTCTGATCTCAAACATGTGATTTTTGAATCCATTTCATTTTCAACCATTTCCTTGTACACCTTGAAATTTTCAAATGCTTATGATTTATTCATGAGAAAACCAATTGTAGTCATTCTTGTATAATCATCAACCAATAACATAACGTATTTCTCACCTTTTAAACCCTTTTTTCTACTTGGTCCAACTAGATCAATATGCACACTTTCTAGTGGTTGTGTTGTGGAATATTCCTTTGATTTGAATCTTGTCTTTGCTTCCTTTCCTTGTTGAAAATGTTTGCATAAAGTGTTGGTTGGCTTTGTGATCTAGGGATTTTCTCTGACTGCTTCATTTTTGATGACTTGGATGAGGTTATCGAAGTTTATGTGACCCATTATTTTGTGTCATATCCAAACTTCATCTTCCTTTCCTAGACAACACTTTTCATTTCCAATTTCACTTAATCCATATATGTTGCTTGAAGTTCTTACAGTTGTTGCAATCAATTTTACTGGTCCTTCTTTTCTTATCTCACACTTCTGTGAATTGAATGTAAATTTATGACCTTGGTCACACATTTTACTTACACTTAGAAGATTATGTTTTATATATTCCACTAGTAGAACATTTTCTTCCTTTATATTATTGTTTCCAATTCTGACTGTGCCCTTTCCAATGATTCTAGCTGAGTCATCATTTCCAAAGGAGACTGATCAATATATTTCCTTTCTCAATGTAAGAAAATTGTCTTTATCACCTATCATGTGCTTTGAATAGCCACTGTCAACATACCGACCACATTTCTTTTGTTTAGCTTGTAGAGAAAATGTGCATTCTTCATTATTAAATTGATTATGTTTTCTTATCCATATTCTTTATTGAGGTTCATGTCTATGATTGTTTTCATTCTGTTGTGATTCTCTAAGAGGGACTGTCATTCTACAATATTTTTCCATGTGTCCAAATTTGTTGCACTTGTATCATTCCACTTCAGTGCTCAATGATTCAAACATGTTGTAGCATATTCTTTGTGTTTCACCAAGACTTTTTGGATAACCATTTTGTGCATGACTTTCAAAGTTGTTTATGTTCGTGCTATTATCTCTGCAATTTATATCTTTATGCCCAAAATTATTACATGCATAACATAAACCAAAAAAGATAGTTTGATTCCTGGGATTTGAAGATATTATGAAAGGAGTTATTCTTCTGAATCGTTCTTCTTCCTGAGGCCTTCTTGTTTATGATTTTTGTTGATTCTAAAATCTAAATCTTCTAGGTGGAGGAGTGTCCCAATGATCTTCCATGTAAAACTTTGTGTCTCCTTTAATTGTTTCTACATAGCTTCTTGGTTGTGTTTATTTATCTATGGTTTTGGATCTTGAACCTCTTTCTGTCTGATTGTATCCTAGCCTGGACTTGTCATGATGTGGCCTTTGACTATTGATATGAAAGGGGGAGATATTCACCAGATGCATGACATAGAGTTCAATGCTTGGAGAGAGAGCATAGACAGTATCAAGTACAATTTAGAAAAAAATTCAACTTATACTTAAACCATTCAATTATATCCAATGAGAAATGAACAATGGTATAAGAGTTACACCAATACACCATGCACAATATATGAGAAATAATCAATAGTTATTGTTCAAGAGAAGTAATGACTTCCAAAGGTAGCTACAAATTCCAAATATAAAGGGAGAGATAAACCTCCATGAGGAAGATACAATCCTTCAATATCAAGAGAGGGTTGACCTCTCCATCCTTTCCCCTTCCTTCCACCCAAGAATATATGAGAGATAATAAAACTTTACATTAAATCATCACCATCAACCAACCATCATATAAAACCTGATAATGCTTCATGAGACTTCTTCAACTTCTACAATTCTTCAATTCTTAGAATACTATGATCATGTATATAATGTTACTCAATGTATTCTCTAAAACTCCTCCAAGTCTCACTCTTTGAATCCTCCCCAAAAAGAAGTTATAGAGAGAATGGTAGACATTATTCATTTCTTGTTTATTCGGGAGAGAGAACTTGTACAGAATGCCCCACTCTCAATATTTAAGATCAGATTCTGAAACTCGCACACAAAAAACTAAAGCCCATACTATTTTTAGTGAAATTGGTCTCACTTAATTTGGATTCTCTATGAATAAGTTATGACTGTTGTACCTTAAACACATGTTTATTGACTAGCTTCGGGACTACTCAAAAACCCTATCTTCCACAGAGTGTATCTCCATAATTGTAGCGAATAAAGAGATGAATTTTTTACCAAATGTACCTTGATATTTCTTCTCAATACCATATCAATTTCACTGTATAAATCATTCTAGAAAAATATTTATAGCAAAAATGGTAAGATGACCTACAAATAACATACCTTAGAACACATCACCAAAAGACTTCATCCTCCCTTGAAATCCGACCTTCTTTACTTCTAATTTCCTCTGAAATTCAACTTGTACGTAAAATGAATGTATAATGATATGTATATATACCATTTATGTCACTTTATTTTAACATTAGGGTCGACCTGACACTTTCTTATTTTGTAATTATTTTCTTTAATTATCTTCAAGGTCAACCTGTACTTCCTTCTTCAATTCACTTTGTCATCTTCAAAAATTCATTTCTCCTCAACCATGAGGATCCACATGAGGTGCCACATACCACCGGAAACAACATGATGTATACTATCCATCCATGGGTGTTGTATATGCATGTGCTTTTTCCTTCATGTCCAAATACCTTCATCAATATTGTGGTCCAAGACCAATGACTAGGGTTGACATCAATGAAAACAACCAATCTTCCAACAATCTCCCCCTTTTTCATTGATGGAAACACTCATGCTCCCCTTGTCATCATAATCTCAATTTATCTCCCCCTTTGACATCAATGGAAAGGGTGGGGTTGCTCCCCTAACTTTAATGGAAAAAGGTAACTCTCTTCTTTGGGGTTTCTCCCCCTGAATATATAGCACTTAATAACACTTCATTTTTATGGTCTCTTTCTTCCTTGGTGATTTTTTGTGGTTTTAGGACGTATATGTTACTTGGTATTCTTGTTGCAGTTGCAACCAATCTTACCAAACCTTCTTCTTTGATTTTTCATCTTTGTGATTCAAACGTGAGAGCATATCCTTGATCACACATTTTACTAACACTGAGTAGATTATGCTTCAAGTCTTCAACCAATAGGACATTCTTTGCTTTTACATTTTTTCTTCCAAGTTCTACTACACCTTCTCCAAGTATTTTGGCAGATGAGTCATCTCCAAATGAAACATTGCCACCCTTTCTCTTCAAGCTGATGAATTTGTCTTGATCCCCGGTTATGTGTTAAGAACATCCACTATCTATGTACCATTCCTATTCTTCTTTACATTCTTCAGCGGTCAATGCTATTCAAAAATATTCATTGTTTGGAATATCTTTCCTTCTCCATACTATGGTTGGCATAGGGACATCTTAATTCATATATCTTCAATCTCATGCTTTGTGACCAAGATAATTACATTTGTAGCATACAATATTTTTTTCCATCATTGGGGAAAATGAATTATAAATTTTGTTGACAAATCCACAATTATTTCCATATATTTTATTTACACCATTCATGTTTCTTGCATAGTTTTTCCTTTCATTGATTCTGCAATTAATTGTCTTATGTCCAAATTTTTTGCAAGTATAACAATGACCAAGAAAGAAATTTTGATACCTGGGAGTAAGTAACCTTCTTTGTGATGTAGTCCATATGGGTTCATGGTATACTCTTTTGTAGTTTCCTTCATACTGATTGAAGCTTCTTTGATTCCTGAAGGTAGGAGGTCTTCTTGGATATTCATATCTTTTGTAATCATTCATTCTTTCTGGTATCCTGGTCCACTTCTCATCAACTGTCTGTGTAGATATTTATTCAACCTTCTTGTTAGTATTTTCATCTTCTTTGTATGAAGTTTGACCCATGCATCCAAGATTTGTTAAGTATTTTGGCACTTGAGAGTTTCTTAAGCTCTTCCTCAATGAGGCAACTTCTTCTTTCTTCATCATTTGGACATTCTTTACTTCTCTTATTCTTCTTGCTTCTTCGAGTAGAGTTTTCAAGGAAATGATTTCTTCTCTTAGTTTATCAAAGTCTTCTAATTGTTTCTTCAAGCTTGCAACTATATTTTCAAAACTACCCAATTCACTTCTTATTTTTCTTTGCATGTCTTTGAGCTTGTTATTTTCAATCTCAACATGCTTCAATTTTTTAAGATTCTCATCTTCTTGTTGAATCATTTATGATTCATGATTTTCTTCTTCTTCACTGGAGTTTTCTTCTTCAGTGTCATATCTTTCAATCCTTGGATGAGGACATTCAAATTCAACATGTCCTACTTCTTCACAATTAAAGCAAAAGAATTGCCCTCTATTTGCTTCTTTGAAATCTGAGATGTTGTAATTTGCTTCAACTTATTATTCTTGTTCTACTTATTCCCTTGCATAAAGGTCTTGTAGCTTGTCCCAAAGATATTTTGTTGATGCACATGATCCCACCTTGAATTTCACTGAATCTTTCAATCCATCCAGGATGGTATCTATTGTCAATTTGCTGTTCCTTTTTTCTTCCTTATGAGTTGTAGTCTTTGGTTTCTCCAAAGAATTGTATCATGAAGCAACTGAGAACCAAACATTTTCCCCATGAGATTTCAAGTAATTTTCCATTCTATTACTCCAGTATTCAAAATTGTTTCCATCAAATGGTGGAATGTCATTTGGAATTTTGTCTTCCATTTCAACTTAGGATCTTCCTTCCAGTGGTTAAACTGTACTGAAGGTAACACTCTCTGATACCAATTGTTGATACTGAGAAGGGGGTGAATCAGTATCAAGTACAATTTAGAAAAAAAATCAACTTGTAATTAAACCATTCAATTATATCCAATAAAAAATGAACAATAGTATAATAGCTACACCAATACACCATGCACAATATATGAGAAATAATCAATAGTTATTGTTCAAGGGAAGTAATGACTTCCAAAGGTAGCTACAACTTCCAAATATAAAGGGAGAGATAAACCTCCACGAGGAAGATAAAATCCTACAATATCAATAGAGGGTTTAACTCTCCATCCTTGCCCCTTCCTTCCACCCAATAATATATGAGAGATAATAAAACTTTACATTAAATCATCACCTTCAACCAACCATCACATAGAACCTGATAATGCTTCCTGAGACTTCTTCAAATTATGCAATTCTTCAATTATTAGAATACTCTAATCATATAGATAATATTACTCAATGTATTCTCTAAAACTCCTCCAAGTTTCACTCTTTGAATCCTCCCCAAAAATAAGTTATAGAGAGAATGGTAGACCTTATTCAATTCTGGTTTATTCAGGAGAGATAACTTGTACAGAATGCCCCGCACTCAATGTTTAACATAGGATTCTAAAACCCTCACACAAGAAACTAAATCCTGTAATATTTTCAATGAAATTGGTCTCACTTCATTTGGATTCTCTATGAATAATTTATTATTGTTTTAACCATAACACTTTTTTATTGACTAGCTTCAGGACTAGTCAAAAATCCTATCTTCCACAGAGTGTATCTCCATAAAAATGGATAATAAAGAAATGAATTGTTTACCACAGGTACCTTGATATGTATTCTCAATACCATATCAATTTCACCATCTGAATCATTCTAGAAAAAACGTTATAGAAAAAATGGTAAGATGACCTGTAAATAACATAGCTTAGAACACATCACCAAAAGATTTCATCCTCCCTTGAAATCTGACCTTCTTTACTTCTAATTTCATATGAAATTAGACTTGTACATAACATGAATGTATAATGATATGTATTTATACCATTTATGTAACTTTCTTTTAACATTAGGGCTGACCTGACACTTTCTTATTTTGTAATTCTTTTGTTTAATTATCTTCGGAGCCGACTTGTACTTCCTTCTTCAATTAACTTTGTCATCTTCAAAAATTCATTTCTCCTCAACCATGAGGATCCACATGGCGTGCCACATACCACCGAAAACAAAATGATGTATACTATCCATCCATAGGTTTTGTATATTCATGTGCATTGTCCTTCATGTCCAAATACCTTCATCAATCTTGCGGTCCAAGACCAATGACTAGGGTTGACATCAATGACAAAAACCAATCTTCCAATAGTTTCCCAGGGGAGCGATGGTCACATGGAAATAATTTTGATTCATTGGGTTAGTTTTCATTGATGTCAACCCTTGAATAAAGTCCAATAGAAAATTAGGGTATCCCAATAGTATGGTTAAGGGATCTAAGATTTTTTTTTATGTATAATGGTATGCAGGTTAGTATATTTGCAGGTAAAACTATTATAGATGGATAGTACATGTCAAAATATTTACGGTGACATGTGGAATGCCACATAAATCCTCACGATTATAGATTTATGGCCTTGTGAAGTTGGAGAACCCTCATGAGTTATCTAGAAGGTCAAATAAGTCAAATTATTCTAGAAGATCCTAGAATAAGTTGACTAGTCAAGTGAGTGAAACTAGGAGTTAATCATGGGTTACGTTGTTGCAATAAGAAAATAATTAAAATAAAGTAGTTTCAACTAGAAGTGGAGAATTTACTATTTGTAGCAAAGTGGCTTAGAATTGGACAAGTAGTTAGAAGTGGGTTATCCCTAAAAGAAGGAACTTGGGTTAAGTTGGTTAGGAGGTAACCCATTGAGGAAGCTACATGGAAGTATAAATAAGAGAGGAAGGATCTCATATTAACACCTATTGAGCACATTGAATATATATTATTATGTAAGGTTTATTGAAGGTAATCATTGATACATATAAAGTTGTGCAAGCTTGAGGTAGCACGAAGGGTTGACGACGAAAGTTTTGAAGTTTCAGAAATATTGAAAACCCCTAGTTTTTTATATGTACGTGGGCTAACAGTGTAATAGGGTGCGTACATATGTGAGCTAACAATATAATAGGTTGTGTACATACACGGTATAACAATATAATAGGGCGCCTACATGAGGGTAAATCCATAAAATCTTGAGAAGATGAAGATGCTAGGTCTCTAGAGTCTGAAAGAAAGCTCCCAGGAAGGTTTATAGTAATCAAGTACACCAGATCTATCCACTGGTTCAAAAGGTATGTCTTATTTATATGAGTAGTTGGATTTTGTTTTCTACATGAGAAATGGTTATGGGGGTTTGAGGATTTTCCCTAGAGATATTATTGGCTGCATGAGACTTTATGTATAATTCATATCTACAAAAATACAGTGTTGGTATAATTAATATTTATCATTGATACATCTTGTTAATGTTGAGGAACATCTTGTATTTATTTGCATATGGATAAGGGTTTTGTGGTACATGGTTGAGAGATTATATTTGTGAAGTGGTTGATGTATTGATAGGTTGCATATCAGTAAGGGTTTGGTGTTTAGTCCATGTGAGATTTATTATAATTGTTCATGATTATACTTGTATGGAACATGGCTAGAGAGATATAGATACACTTGGTTAAAGGATATATATGAGGATGTATGCACAGGGCATAGCTACATGTTGGACACAGTGAAAGTTTACAGGTTGAGTTGACAAGAGGCAACAAAGTGTCTGAGTTTCAACAAAAGTTAAAAACCCTAGCTTTCGGAAGGCATACGCAGGCTGTAGTATAGATAGGTCACGTACAGACATGGGCCGCAACACAGATAGTTCGCGTACCTATTTGATTTTGATTGGTAGAGGTTGAGTATAGGTACATGTTCGTTACAAAATAATGGCACATGTTTGTTATAGGTTGTTGTCTCATATTGGTACAGGTTTACATCAATATATCTCACAGTGACAGTGTGACAGTGGTTTCTGTCAATTTTTCAATAGTCAAGGTTAAGCATCAAGTTCATTCCATTTTTATCATTTAACCATAACCATAAATGCTGCAGCAACCAAGATCACAAGAAGAAGCACCATGCATAAGAACACAAGAAGCATCCTTGGAAACCCTTCTCAACAAGGGAAGAAAACCCAGCCAAATCCTTTGCTATAGTACTCAAGAGAAAGACCTTCACCACCAAGATAAAACCTATCACACAAGAGGGTGCTCAAACCCTAGAAGACTAGCGCCCAAGAGAGGTGCACACTTTTCCTCACTTGAAAGATATGATTCCTCAATGGGGAATTTATCTTTACTTAGACTAACCTGAACCTGTCAACAAAAGTGTCTATTGACATAACAGGGCTGACCTCACTATATTATAATATAATTAATATTAACTAGATTAATTATCTTTTATATTAATTACCATTCATATTAAGGTGGGGCTGACCTGTACCCTTTACATTATAATTAGGGTTACGGGCAGGTCTAACTCTTGAACAATATAGTAAGGGATATGATACACCCACTAGTTCTCATCCACTAGGGGCACATCCATAGGGATGCCCATATCTCTGGATCATTGCATTACATAGAAGAACCAGTTCTTCACACGTTCACCTGTGCTCGTCCATAGGCACATCCACTCAACAGATCTTTTTTCCCACTGCATCACATAAGAGAGTCATCTGGAGTTTTTCTTCAGCTTTGTTGCTCAGAGGAGGCTAATACATCATCTTAATTTATGTTCTCATGATGATGCACCCAACACTTTGGGATTTTACAAGTTCACCTTGTGCTCAGTCACACACACGTCCAACTTAGCAAATCGCCTTTCCCACGAGACAATCATTTGGAGTTCTTCTCAACTCTATAAATGGAGGAGGTCATCTCTACGTTCTAGCTCTATCTTAGATATGAACCACACACCCTCTTCAGGGGTTTTCTCTCAGGTTTGTAAGCTGGAGAATATCTCACATGGTTGCAATGATCCACATTTCACAGGTTTGTAATCTGGAGAATGGATCATATAGCTACAATCATCAACACTCCCTCTTAGCTAGGGAGGCATTCTTTATCATGCCAAGTCTCACACGGATGTACTATGAATTTTGTCTTGGCTGGAGTTATCAATAATCCCTCTCAACTAGGAAAGAACTCTTCACCAAGTTAGTTTGGTGAAGATGTNTCTACGTTCTAGCTCTATCTTAGATATGAACCACACACCCTCTTCAGGGGTTTTCTCTCAGGTTTGTAAGCTGGAGAATATCTCACATGGTTGCAATGATCCACATTTCACAGGTTTGTAATCTGGAGAATGGCTCATATAGCTACAATCATCAACACTCCCTCTTAGCTAGGGAGGCATTCTTTATCATGCCAAGTCTCACACGGATGTACTATGAATTTTGTCTTGGCTGGAGTTATCAATAATCCCTCTCAACTAGGAAAGAACTCTTCACCAAGTTAGTTTGGTGAAGATGTTTGTAATCTACTCATGTATAGGAAGGTATTGATTCTCCTCTGCATCATATCTTTGATATAAGAAATTTTGATCTCATCGTGTTTCGATCCATCATGAAACACTCATTCTCAAGGATCTTTATACATGGCTCTTGGTTATCATCATAGGGTCCATCTCATGATCAAGTAAATATGTCAGAAGATTGTGAAGCCATACTTCTTTGCACACTCAATGGTACATAATCGACTTTTGTGGTATTCAAGGCCATAGATATTTTGTGTCCTGATGCATTAGGAAACTATGGCAAACCTTATGGTAGAAAATCAACTGAATGTTCTCTTTTGGTCCACTGTACTTTCTTCTCAATTTAAATCAGCATATCCTGCAAACTCAAGCTCACTATGGAGGCATATCTCATGCCATATTCAACTGTGCCTCACGTTTTGATGTTGTCTAGTGAGTCTGTCTAGGTTTACTCATGAAATGACTAGGAAAATTCACTGCATGGCATGAATCAATTCTTGTTGTTAACCAGATACATCAGTGATCCAATTAGTAGTGGATCAATCCCTTCTAAATCATCATCAATTTTCTTCTTTTAAATTTAACATGGTGAATTTTTTATTATGTCACACTTGAACTTCTTTAATATCTTCAGTGTATATTTTCCTTAACTTGAAAAAATCACATTGGTCCTTTTTCATACTTCTTGTCCCAAGAAGTAGTGCATCATAATCATATTCTTCATATTGAATTTATAAGTCAAGGATTACTTGAATCCAACAACAAGGTTTTTTGAATAAGTCACCAAGATCAGGCTCTCGTCATCAACACTATAATGGTATAGGTTTGGATCAACAACACTCTTGTTGAAGTCCAAACTCATCAATAATTTATAGATATGATATAGGTTCCAGATCATGGATGGTAGTACAGATGGAAGTTTATCAGGTTTATTGGATCAAGTGTCTCATCATAGACAACTCCCTCTGTTTGTGAGAAACCTTTGGTTATAGATCTTGTTTTGTATCTCTAGACACTTCCATCAGCTGCATGTTTGATCTTATAAATCCACTTGGAAGTTACCACAGACTTCCCTTCTAGTCCCTGAATAATATATTATGCGTCATTCTTTAAGATATACTGGTATTATTTTGTTATGGCATCTTGTCATACCTGTTTTCTTGTTGCTTCTCTATGACAAATAGGTTCAATATCAATAAGGTGGCTCATGACTGGAGGATAGCTTGAAAATATCTTTTACTTTCTCGGGATGTGCCTTAAGAGTCTTGTATGCTTCTTTTCCTATTGTAGAGTGAGTCTAGGTAGGCCTTTTATTCCCTACTACAATATCTCTGAACATATCAACTGGAGAAACTAGATCAATTTGAATCATGTTTGTCTCCCTTTGATTTTATTAAGGGGGATAAGGTATTATCTCACTGTCAATCTCCATATGAGATTCTCTAGGTTTGTTGAATGGGTATCTCTTCTTTTAAGAAAAATGTCTCTTCTTGGTCTCGCATAATAATCAATTAACTATGGTCTGGACTCTCATACCAGGGATAATGGTCCAAGTCTTTTTTAGGGCTCCCATACTAGGGATTTACTCAAAAATGAAATCAACTATAAAATTTGAAATCAATTGATTTACATGGTTTGTAGTCATGATTTAGTTTTAGAGGAAGTACTTCTCCTCTCTCTTTTCTTCATTATTTTGAGGTGGGTATGGATCAATCTCAGCGGTGGAAGAATATTGTCTTCCTTTCTTCATGGTTGGACAATTTCTTGCATAGTGTCCATAATTGTCACATCTGAATTACTTAATTTCTGAAACATCTCTTTTTTGATAACCTAGATTTGATGAAGACTTATCACCTTTAAATGTTTGCTTGAAATTTATTTTGAATTTTCCTCCTTTCTTTGTATGAAATGCAAGAGCATGATTTTCTTCTGAGGAGTCTTTCACTCCTCTATTTCTAAGCCTAACTTCTTCTTGAGTACAATCTGTGCATAGATGATCAAAGGTTGGTAGAGCTTCCCTTCCACTGATACTCTGCAGGAAAGGCTCCCATGATTTTGAAAGGTTATTGAGAGTGGTTTAGACAAGTTCTCTATAATACATGATTTCTTTGATGGTCTCTAACTTTTCTTTAATCTCTGATAACTTCATAAAGAAGATGGAAACTGTGTCACCTTTCGTCATCTTAGTACTTTGAAGTTGAATCTTCAAGGTAAGATATCTAAGGGTGTTTTCACTTTCAAACATTTATTTTAAGGCTTCATACATTTCATAGGTTGTCTTTGGGTTGGAAATACAATGTAAGAGATGATCTCTTACTGAGTAGATGATTAATTTTCTTGATTTGACATATTCTTCCTTTCTTATCTTCTTCCCAATATCTGTAATTGTGGATGGTAAGGTTTTAGTTACCACATCCAAAAGGTTATCTTATTCAAGGGTGACTTGAAGCCTTGATTTCTAGGAGTTTAAGTTGCTTGCTCCATCAAGCCTATCTTCTACTAAGGCTATGTTCTTCATTTGATTGGTTTCTTCAAACTCTTGCCAACTAGATTTTGAAAACCTAATGATTAGGCTGAATTAGTAACCTTGGATTATGTTTGGACTTATGACTGCCAACAATCAACTTGATAGTTTCATAGAGATGCTCATTGATTCAGGAGAAATGTTTCTTCATAAATCTAGAATGAATATTCTACAGGAAATTTCGGCACCCTAGAAACCCTAAGGCCAAAAATCAAAATTTCTCGAAATTTCACTTTGAGAGCTTTTGGAAATGCGTTGGAGGAGGCCATACTCTTCTATTCCAAAAGTATCCCCAACTTCCAATTATCAAGGGCTTAAAATCCACTGAAAGGAGGGTTGTACGAAAGTTTTTGGAAACCCTAGAAGAGCCATACGGTTCTGCAAAAAGGTGAGAGAAGACTTGGTGGATGCAATGAGTTATTTCAATACCTATGCTCTGATAGCATGTTTATTTTTCAATAGTCAAGGTTAATTATGAAGTTCATTCCATTTTTAGCATTTAACCATAACCATAAATGTTGCAGCAACCAAGATCACAAGAAAAAGAACCATGCACAAGAACACAAGAACTATCCTAGGAAACCCTTCTCAACAAGAGAAGAAAATGCATCCAAATCCTTTGCTATATTCCTCAAAAGAAATACCTTCACCACTAAGATAAAACCTAGCACACAAGAGTCTGATCAAACCATAGAAGACTAGCACCTAAGAGAGGTGTGCACTTTTTCTCACCTGAAATATATGATTCCTCAATGGGGAATTTATCTTTACTTATACTAACCTAACCTAAAACTATCAACAAAAGTGTCTATTGAAATAACAGGGTCGACCTCACTATCTTATAATATAATTAATATTAACCATATTAATTATATTTTATATTAATTACCAGTCACATTAAGGTGGGGTCGACCTGTACCCTTTACATTACAATTAGGGTTACAGGCAAGTCTGACTCTTGAAAAATATAGCAAGGGATATGATACACCCATTAGTGCTCATCCACTAGGAGCACATACATAGGGATGTCCATATCTTTGGCTCATTGCATTACACAAAAGAACCAGTTCTTCACATGTTCACATGTGCTCGTCCACATGCACGTCCACTCATCAGATCTTCTTTACGTTCTCATGACGATGCACCCAACACTTTGGGATTTCATGTGTTCACCTTGTTCTCAGCCACAGGCACGTCCAACTTAGCAGATCGCCTTTCCCACAGGATAATCATCTGGAGTTCTTCTCAACTCTCTGAATGGAGGATTTCATCACTACTTTCCAACTCGGTCTCAGATAGGAACCTTACACCCTCTTCAAGGGTCTTCTCTCAGGTTTGTAAGATGGAGAATATCTCTCATGGCTGCAATGATCCACATCTCATGGGTTGGTAAGTTGGAGAATGTATCACATAGCTACAATCATCAACAGTTTCATCGTCTTACTTATATTTTAGGTGACTGGACGGGGCAAGGATAGGTGGTTGTAGCCACCTTCCACTTGTAGCCAAAAAACATAGGGGGTTGTAGCTTCCTTTTGGTTGTAGCGAGAGAATTGGGGAGTTGGATCTTCCTTCGGGTTATAGCTTCCTTTTGGTTGTAGCGAGAGAATTGGGGAGTTGGAGCTTCCTTCGGGTTGTAGCCTAGAAATATAGAGGGTTAGAGCCTCCTTACAGTTGCAGCTAGAGAACAAAGGAAGTTGATGCTTCCAATGATTGTAATTCTTAAAGACATATAAGGAAAAACATTATGTGGTTTTCTCTCGCATTGGGTCTCCATGTAAAAATATTGGTGTACTGTGCATGTGTGTGATTGTTCATTGTTTACGTTTTATTTACTCTGCACTTATGGGATGATAATGTTACATTGATCATAAAGATAAATAACACTTACATACTGTGGTAAAAATAATTAAATTTCTTTATTACTGATTCACCCCCCCTCTTAGTAATCCAACATTATTGGCCATTATAGATACACATAATAAAATGACACATCCACAATATAATTTTCGAAACAAAGTTGGTGATGTTATCAATCTTCATTGTCATCACCCTAATTATCTTCCTTTTTTGGAATTATAACATTATTGTTCTCAAAAATATGTTTTTATCCTGTATCATGTCTGAGTACAAACCATCGATCCCCATCCAACATATCTAGGTAAAAAAACACCTGGTTGCAATGTTTTGGGAAAACATAAGGCTCCTTAGTTTCAACGCACATTTTTTTTGAGTTAATACATATTGGCCCACTCTTAGTAATTTTTTAGGGTTAAAAGAATAGTAAATTAAATTCATTTTATATCAATATTTAAAAATATAAAAAATATTAATAAACTCACTAAATAAAATAAACAAAATTCCATGTGTAGATTTTATAGGGTTCTGCAACCACTACTTTATAAAACAAATGTCGAATTAAGAAATAAATTTATATTAGTTCTATTGAAAATCCAAAAATAAAATTATTCAAACATTTTTTTTCTTACGCCCCAAGGGGACGTCTAAAAGTAGATTCAATGCAAGGCATTTTTTATTAGCTATTGGTGGTCTATGAAAGTTATAGTTTATTAACAACTCATCACTACGAGACGAACTACATATTGCATGCACACCAACAAATATGGATGTCTTATTTTTCATGAAGAACTCTTTGTCATTGGAGTGTTCCTGAAAGGAACAATTTGCACTAAATAATGACTTACAACTATTCATGAACCCTGCAATGTTCCCATGCATTTTTGGACGACTATCGATATATAAAAAGTTTTCCATGTTAAAGTTTCCATAAGAATAATCATTCATGCACATACTATACATGGAAATGCTATGTTTGTATTTAACAATATTCAAGTAATCAGACCGGCTATAAAGAGGACCATAATATGGAATAATGCAACTAATTGTTTGGGAGGAACACATATGTGTGAAAGGATAAACAACTCAATATTTGAAACATCTATTTTAAACTTGAAAATCATATAACTATTACCACAAAAAAAAGAATTGGGTTCCAACATTGGGCACAAGCATGGAAGATGGTCAAGCACCATACAAAACTCAGTTGTAAATAGTTTAGTATTTCTTTGCATATGGATAAGAAGAGGAAATTTTTTGCTACCTTCCAACAATTGAACAAACTTTGATGTGTACTTGGACATTTTTTCTCTTAGCTCATACAACTTTTTGGATCTCCTAGTAGAGATGTTTTGGGTAGTAATGATATCATACTTTGGCTCACTAAAACTCTTTGTTGACTCAACAAAAGGAGACTGGTTGGCCAATTTAGGATGAAACTTAGTTGATCTAGCTTCCAACTTTTCAAAAAATGAGCATATGGAAGTGTTTATACATGTATTTTTTGTATCACCTATTCGATTCTAGACCGCAGTGTGAGGTATTAGGCCATCAAATTTGAGTATTCAGTCACTAATATAATGGGACAATGTGAAATGTTGCAGGTTCTTCTTCAACCCTTCACATTTTGACCAACCACACACTACCAGTGTGTCATAAAATAAATCAAATTCACTATGTAATATCATTGACCTTGGCTACATGTTGCTGGAAGATGGCATCTTATAATTGGCATGGTAAAGAAGTTGTTCATTTTCAATAAACATGTGTTTGCGGTATATTTCTCTTGATAAGAGCTTGTGACATTTTTGGACTAGTGAAATATCTTGTGCATCCAAACTCGATCCTCCTACAAAATTCAATGAACACTTAATCAAATCAATGTGCATAAATGACATAAATTCAATTAGATAAATGAATTATAAATAAAATCTAGACTTACTTCAAATGATGGGGGAGAAGATGACGGACTTGCAATGACATGGAATGAGATGGAATCTAAAGAATTGGTCATTTGATATTATAACATTTTTTCCCTGCATTTGATCCAAAACCATGATCAATACATGAATGAACTCTTAAAAGAAACTTTCAGAAGCATAGAACAATTTAACTTCAAAAAACATTTCGAATGGATTTTAAAAGTCATCAGTGCTCTTAATTAGTTACAGATGCATAGTTGTGTCTATATATAACCGGTGAGCTAAATTATGAAAATCACATAAGCGTCACTTCTATTATTGTCTTCACAAAAAACAATCTTTGCAAAATTTAACTGTGGAGGTTTGCATTTCTATTATGTCAATAAAATTGACACCAGTGTGTTTGTAGGTTGATAGTGCACTGAGGTACCTAAACTTGTGTAGCGCACTGATTTTATAACAAAAAAAAAAAAATCATAAATGTATATTTTTTCATTAATGTTTTTATACATACAAAGCACATTGGTGCTTTAAAAAACACTAGTGCTCTTTAAATCACACATGTACGCTACACTGTATAGCACACTGAAAATGTATATTACAAAAAAACAACACTCGAGTTTATCATCAATGCAACAAAATATAAAGAGAAAAAACAAGCAGGAATTTCACTTTTTGAAATGTATGTGTTTATAAATAAAAACACTATTCATTATTTTATTCTTTTGGAAAAATTAAGAGGGAAGATTTGTGCAAGAGATATTTCCAATGAAGACTTTGGAGTGGGTTGACTTTTTTTTAAAAGCCAAATTTGGAAGGGATCATCGTAGGCCACATACAAATCTATTGAGGATAAATTCCAAGTATATTATTTAATTCTATTGATCATCTCAATCTTTCCCTATTTGATTCAAACTATTTTCAATCCATTCACAAAAAACAAATACAAGGGTTTCATAGTTACCTTCAATATTGGAATCGCTAGCTTTCTTGTTATTCTTCTTGGTTCCCCTCTTTATATTTCACAAGGGGATTTTATTTCTTTTAAGCTACATATTTTTATAGGGTTTTTTTACTTACATATGGGGTGTTTAGTATCCATTGCAATGGTACAACTCAATACATTGGATCCCAAACCATGTCACTGTCAGTTTTTTTTTTCAAAAAAAAAAAATCCGCAACGCATGATGTGCATAGTACAGTAATGTCGCACCGATACACACATTTCTGTCAACAACGCCAATTAGTATTAAATATAAATACTAATGATTTTAGTATCATATGAATATGGATTAGGTGGTGTGTAATATGCAGTAATGATCATCGATGCATATAAGCATGTTGAGTGCACCAGGTCGTACTATTTCATTATACACACCAACATATTATTGTGTATAACTATTTCATAATTTCTATATATGATGACTCGTGTTTTTTTATTTTAATTTTTTTATTGAATATGGATGATAGAAGTTCAAGGAAAACCACTTATTGCAGTGACCATGATGATATCTCATTCCAACAAGAAAATGAGACAAGTTCTTTAATTTTTATTAAAAAATTAATTATATATTTCAATTATTTGTAGGTTTTAATTAATGATGTGTATTGGTTAATGCATGTCATGCCAAGAAAAAAATTTAAGAAACTAGATAAGATGGTTTGCAATCTGAGTTCCAAAGAGCGTAAAATATTTATGGAAATGTTGCAAAGAGGGGAATTAGGTGGATCAAAGCTAATCAACATAAAGTTGTTCTTTGACTTTTTACTAAAAATGAATTTTTTAACATTAATCACTAACAAGTTTTACACTCGATTTCACATTTTTTAATGTTATGTAGGGACCTTTAGCGAGGGAATGGAATTTCATCCTAAGAGGAAAACAATTATGAAGGATGTAAAGGATGATGAAAACATGATCATTAGTTCAATTTAAGTGGTTCTTAAAGTTAACGAGAGGGGAAAATTGTTTTACAAATATTTGAGGGATATAATGGAAAGAATGTATAGACATACTTTCCACTTACAATACAAAAATAAATCCAATGAGTCCAAAAAACAGGTTATACATAAACTACATGAAGCATTACTGGAGAAATGGTCAATGAGACCTATGAGATTTGCAATAGAAAAATCTTATAATAACAAAAAAAAATCATTCAAAAGGTATTATTACCAAATATTTTTTTCTATAATATGGTTCCAAAAATTGTCAAAATATTATTTTTTTGCTATATTTATTTTCATGTACATTTAATAAACAATTATTGTACTTTTTCATTTTTCAAGAAGATTGTGAAAATTCCAAGCGACAAATGATGGGAAAGCCAATACATGCTGGTAAAGATGTCCAAAAAAGTGTACAAGTAGATTGTAAAAAAAATGAACATAATTGCATCATAGGATAAGACATCCCAACAACAAAGTTCATCAGAGATATCTAATCATTCTTTTATTATTTTATGTACATCAAATTTAATTATCATATGAAATACTAATTGTTAATTACTTTGTTGAAGAAAAGAATAAAAAATGAAACCCATTTAGTACATAACATGGGATGACAATGAAGAAAATGGTTGATCGCAAAGTTTGTGATTACTTACATTTTCGGCCTTACTTAAAATTCCATATTTGTTATGATCTTTATATTTAAATAATTAATTTACACTCATCCATGGATGTCTTCTAATAGGTGTTAACATACAAAGAAGAGTCAACCAATGAATTTATCAACATTGGGTTAAGTGGGGGTTGTGAGTATATATTGAAGTATCAAGGTTTAATTGAACAATTTGTAAGTATCTATGTTGTTTAACTTCCCTAGTTTTATAATTAATGGAACAATAAGAAAATTGAATACTAATTATATCGACTATACTTTGTTATGACATATTAAACATGCAGGAAACAAAGTATCGAGAGAAGACAACATAAGATATTTCGAGACACGACTTTCAAATCATGTGTATTGTTTATGAATCACTCGTTGCTATGGTACTCTTTTTTTATTTACGTAATCATGTATATTCTATTATATATAAATGTAAATTTACTTATTACACTTTATTTCTATGTTTGTAGATGGAACATGAACAGATGGAACATCAAAAACAAGTTGATGAAGAAAAAAAAACAGTTTAAATAACCAAAGTAGAATATCGCCTACAAGTGATGAAGAAATGAGACATGCATGCAGTTCGAGTGATGACATCATTTCAAGTGATGAATGACAATCAATATAATTGAATGTTACTGCAAGGTGTATGTTTTGGAATATTTTTTTGTAAAATCAGGGATTTGTTTAATGTACTCAACATAATGTCTCAATTGCATGACAACATGTTACCAATAGGTGTAACAAATACATATTGGTTGCATTTTTATTATTGTGGATCTTTATGTTATTCCATTTTAATAACGATGGGTCTCTTATTCATATATAATGAGATCAATTTCTTATTTTATTGCATTGTTGAATGCTATAAAATGTTGTGTCGGTGATTAATTAATATATGGATGATTTATATTGTTACAAATAACAAAGGTGTAATTTGTTGGATAACAAATTAATGCAATCATTGTATCAAAACACAATAAGAAAAATATAAAAAAATTATTATTTTAAAAAATATTTGATTTTGAGATGATTAATAGAAAATTTGTAAAAACAACAATTAAGATATATATATATATATATATATATATATATATTCTTTTGAACTGACTAAACAACGTGTGCCATAAAATAGACAATGGTGCATTTTTTTTTTATCAATATGCATCAATGCCTATTAATTAAATGAAAACATCGTTGCTAACAATTGTGAAAAAATGTCGTTACTTTAAATGACATGATGTACGATTAGTCACACTAGTGCTTTACATATAATATACAACTTGGTGCTTTCAATATAATATATGCATTGGTTCTTTAAATATAACATATGCATTGATGCTTAGTAACGGAAAATGGCATCGACATCTCACATCAATTATTGGAAATTTCACTATCCTTTGGTGCATGTGGTAGTACATGCATTGTTAAGAACCAAATATCAAAATAGCATAAAAACCTCATAATAAGTACTCAATGCCTTGACAAAGAGATAAATTCAGATAATAAGCCTCTTCGAGGGGGTAACCTCCTTATACATCATATGAATTCACAATTATAAGATGATTCCAAATGAAAATGCCTCATTGGTATATATAGGAGACTTGGAGGTACAATTACAACTAATGGACCCAAGATGACATAAATAAAATAATAATACTAATGCAATATGTCTCAATTAAGGGCTAATGTGCCACAAATTAGGGCTTAACATGCCCCTCCCCTTCAGATAAGTGTTGTCCTCAACACTTGAGTAGTTTTGGATGCTTCTGTATAAAAGACTCATCTTCCCACGTGGAATATTTAGTAGGTAGTTTCTTCCACTTAATGAGATACTCTGAAATTAATTTATTCCTCAGTTGGCAAATTCTTATGTCAGTGATAGCTTCAGGCTCCAATATGATTTTTCCTTCCTTGTAAATTTCTAGAAATATAGTTTGAACTGGGATCTTATCACCTATAACCTTCTTTAAGCATGAAACATGGAAAATAGGGTGTACTCGCGAAGATGCATGCAGCTCCAATTTGTATGCCATAGTACAAATCTTTTTCAACACCTTATAAGGGACATAGTACTTCGCTGATAATTCATTATCCTTCTTAGCTTTCTTGAGGGACATCTTTTTATATGGTTGTAGTCTTAAAAATTCCCAATCCCCTACTTCAAAACTTATTTCACTACAATGTTGATATGTTTGTCGTTTCATGCGATTTTGTGTCATGTTCAGGTTGTCCTTTAAGAGTTGGAGAACTTGTTGTTGATGCTTGATGTGATCTTCCACTTCTTGAACCATAGATTTTTCTTTTAGATAAGAAGTGATGGATGGTGGGTGATATCCATAAAGTGCCTTAAATGGTGCCATTTTTGTTGTAGTATGAAAGGAAGTGTTATACCACCATTCTGCCAAGGGCAACCACTTGAACCATTTTGTTTGTTTATCAGATACAAAGCAATGAAGGTATCCTTCCAAACAATTTTTCACTATCTCAATTTTCCATTAGATTGAGGATGATAAGATGAGATATGAGCTAATTGAGTACCCAAACAAGAAAATAATTATGTCCAAAAATATCCAATGAAGATGGGATCTATGTCACTTACAATAATATTTGAGATTTTGTGTAGCTTTTGAACTTTCTCCATGAATGCAGTAGAAACTGTAATGGATTTGAAAGGATGAGAGAGTCCAAAAAAGTGTGTTTACTTGGTAATTCTATCAACAATCACCATGATGACACTCTTTCCTCCAGACTTTGGTAACCCTGTGATGAAATCCATGGAAACCTCCTCCCGGCGTTGACTTGGAATGGCTAATGGTTGTAAAAGACCCGAGGTCTTAGCTGTTTCCACCTTATTGTGTTGGAAAACTAAAAATTATGCCACAAAAATTTGAACATCAATTTTAAGGTCATCCCAAAAAGACAATCTCTTGACCCTGTGATAGGTTTTCACAAATCTTGAGTACCCTCCTACTGGAGAGGTGTGCAATTCCAAAAGTACATTTTGTTCGAGTTGGGAGTTCTTACATAAATATAAACAATCTTTGTACCATAGTGAATCATTTTTCCATGTAAATATATCGGATGCACTGGAATCCTACTGCAACCTTTGAATGAGAGTCCACACTTCTTCTTCATTTTTACATTCATCCCTTGCTTCTAATATCCAATTAGGTTGGATGATAGAGATAACACACAAAAATACCTCAACATATTCATCATTTATTGAGAGTGCCTCTGCCACAACATTTTGCTTCCCCTTTTTGTAGATGATTTCAAAGTCATAACCCAACATCTTGGTCACCCATTTTTTTTTCTCTTCTTAAGATAGTCTTTGTTCCAAGAAGTATTTAATACTGTCATGATCTATTTTGACCTCGAAGTGCCTACCAATTAGGTAAGTGATTCATTGCTTCAATGCATGTAGTATTTCCATCATTTCCCTCTCATAATGGGTTTGTGTAAGTCATTTCCTTTTAGTGGATGACTTTTGAAAGAAAGGGGCCTTCCTTATTGCATTAGAACAAAAACAATGTTGTTTCCTAAGGCATCACATTCTACAATAAAGGTTTTTGTGAAGTCTGGTGTAAATTTCACCCCAAATAAACAGTTGGACGGTTTGGCATATAGTTGTTTCTCTTTTAGTAGTTGTAGAACCTTGTCAACATGTCGAGCATGATCTTCCCAAGACTTGTTATAAATTAGTATATCATCAAAAAATACTAACACAAATTTTCAAAGGAAGGGATTGAAAATGGAATTCATCAACCCTTGGAATGTGGAAGGTGCATTCATAAGGCCAAAAAGCATGAAAAAAAATTCATAATGGCCTTCATGAGTTATGAATGTTGTTTTTGGGATATCTTCTTCCTTCATTATAATATGATGATACCCTAAATGGAGATCCAAATTTGTGAAGTATATTGCTCCATGTAGTTCATCTAACAATTCATCAATGACAGGAATGAGAAACTGATATTTAATGGTGATCTTGTTGAGCTCTCTATAATCTAGACACATACGCCATGAGACCTCTTTATTGAGTACCATTACAATCGGTGTAGAGTAATAACTTTGTTTAGGTATAATAATTCCAAACTCTAACATTTATTCAACCATATGCTCAATTTGACTCTTATGGGCATAAGGGTATCTGTAAGGCTTGATGTTAGGAGGAACACTCCTAGGAATTAAGTGAATAGCATGATCATGATCATGAGTGAGTGGAAGACCTCTGGGAATATCCTCAAATACTATGGAATGATAATCAATGATCCCTTGGAGATCTAGGGTAATAGATGGCTTAGATGTTTGAACCTCTAGTGAGAATAGTTGTACAATTACACCCTGATGCCCCCTTTTCAATAATTTTTTCATGTCAATAGACTTACCACCTTACTAGGTTTCCCTATGATACCCTTTAACTCAAATTATTTTCCTTCCAATGAAAATTTCATGAAAAGTTCTTGAAAATTAAAATCCATGGCTCCCAATGATTGTAACCATTGGACCCCTAGTACGACATTAGAACCACCCATGGGTATAGAAATAATTGGAATATTCATTACATATTCCCCCATAGTAAGATCTAAGTAAGATTGATCTTATGGAATTTTCCTAAGAAATTGATAGTGAATATTTTCCAGGTCATAACAAGCTGCCAACTAGGTATGTCTGTTATAGCAAGATTTGCCTCACCATTTCTATCTTGCATAGAGGGCCTTTTTCCATTTCCCTTTGCAGACTTATCATCCCTTTTTGATGAATCCAAAGCTAAAATATACATTTTCCACATATAATCTCCCTATCAGTTATACAAGATGCGTATATGCTTGCTGCTCCACTACAACTCGCGTATATAGGGATTTGTGCTAGAAAATACAAAATGAGGTTGGGTTTCCATGTCACAACAGAAGATCTCTGATCCTTGGCCTTCCATATACTAGAAACATTCTGACTCAGCCCTTCAGTGGCATTATGAAGGCTATAAGAGCACAATTTCGAGCTATGGAAAAGAGGAGAAAGAATTCAACTTTGAGAGCAAAGTTCTTCTGGAGAAATTACTTCATATTGAGTCTGCATCCCTTTGTCCCTCAAGTCTGAACACAGTGTTCAACCCCCAAGATCTTTCCCTATTGTTGAGAGGACCTCATTGCATATTTCCTATGAGCTTGCCGTTAGTGGAGGATTGAAGTGGTGGAGACCCAGTTGGAAGGAAATTGGTTTCTTGGTTTCTTGGTTTCTTGGAGAACCATGCTGACACGGAAGTCTGTAATGTTGTCACTTTTGTTGATCAATTATTAATAGAAATATTTGTTTTTCGTCTTATTGGTATCTTGAAAATATATGATTATTATCCATGGGTGTGTTTGTAATGTTTATTAATCGGTTATTCTATTTGATGTGCTAACCTCTTTTATATTATCACTATGTACTTGCTCTGCTTGTTTGTTGAGAACTTCTTGCAAGTATAAAGCTTTGGATCAAAGTGCTCAACAATGGAACATCATCAAACGTTGGATCGAGGTAGGCCTATTCCTTGTATTGCACATTAGTTTATATAGCATATGATTGGAATTGAGTTGATTTATGCAGTCATACCTATCTATTGTGGTTTACCCTTAGCCATAGAGACTTTTTCCCTTGTAATAGAAATGGCGACCATACTAGGGAGAGATCTTCCTTCTAAGGGTTGAAGTACTTTTTCTTCTTACATTGCTCTTTTTCCTTTGTATTTCTTGTCGTATCACTGCTTGACAAATTGAGTTTTCAGCCTTTTTCCCTTGCCTGGCCTTGTTTTAAAGCATATACGCCCTTTTTTCCTTGACATTCATGTATACACGCTTGCTGTCTCACTGCAAGAAGCGTATATACTCTTTGTTCTCCTGAACAGACATGTATACCACTTCCCCTTGCTTGTTTGCTTGGTTTAGTGACTGTTGGGTGAGATTTGAAAGTTGTTGAGCCTTCTTAGGTCTCTATAGTTCTTATTGATATTATCTAGGATGACAGGGAACCTGTTTGGAGTTGAATTTTTGGGCGGAGTCTTTCTCTTTGTTTTCCATTTTTTATTTTCCCTTGTTATCTAGGTTGTTTGCTTGGTGGCTTGGTGTTATGCTTGAGTTATTTCTTTTATACAGAGTAGAATTTATATATCAGGTTGCTCATCATTCCATGAATTTTCTTTTTAGTATATTGAAAATACAAAAAAATAGGAATTTTGCATTGGTTGGCATTTCCGTCTTGGAATCTTTATCATTAGCTTAGCACATTTAGTGAAAGGTTGCATTTTACTTCTTAATTACAGAGTTGAAATTGAAGACTTCATTGTTCTTATTTAGCATATCATTCATCGAAAAGTTAAAGATAGACTTTGCATTACATCAATATTTATTTTCTTGTAGATTCGTAACACCATGAGTTGCACTTCCATACCTTTTTGAGTAAGAACGACCAATAAAATTTATGCTTTAAACTAAAATTGATTAGTCAAGATTTTATTTTTTACGGTGCACAAATTAGCCTAGGATTTAGTGCCTTGGAATAGGATCTTGTGAGTAAAATTATCCAACGCAATTAAATCAACATATGTGTCTGAGACAGGGAGTTGATAAATCCATTGTATAATTGGTAATATCAGGAGGCTCTGCTCACACTAGAGTTAATCACGAGGTTGCATGAAGTTAGTTGAAGGGATAACCCCTAGATACTCACCTAGCATCAGAGATATTTCTATGGATTTATTCGTATTTGGGGATATTTCTAGTACCCATACCTCTGTGAGAGGCAGTGATTTCAAGGTTTCGAGCTTTGTTACCCTGCCCATACGGTGATCCGGACTTACGATTGCTCGCCCATGCATCGGTTATACCGTGGTTTATTATTTTCTTGACTTATGTATCTCATAGGTTACTTGCAGGGGTTATTCTGCTTGTATCCTGAGTCAGATAGGGACCAGACATCACACAGCCTTTATGGAGGATTACCTCTTCGGGGGGATCTAACCGATTGGTTTTTAACCCTATGAGGGCCCTTATAATTGATTATGTTACCTCCAAACTTTAGCAGGGAGTCTCAGGTCCCTCTTAGATGAGGCATACCTTCTTTAGTGAGGGAGTCCACTCAGCCACTTTAGCCCGTTTGCATGCATATTGGTCATTTGACTTTTTGGTATTCTCTTTGACTACTAGTTGACCTTAGGATATATTTTTATTCATTGGAGAGTCATAAGGCATCATGGAGTCAAACCAGCTTCCTCGCAGGTCATGTTGGTTGTTACAGTTACCACTGGTTTTCAAGTTCTTTCCTTCTAAAAGGTGTAGAGTTATTAGGAGTGGTACACACACATCCACTTTTCAGACTTGTGGTTCCACAAGGATGAGTATCGACTCTAGTCTTCAGAATACTGGGAATTCTTCGACTCCCAATCCTACTATAGTTAATGGCACCCCTTCGACACCTGCGACCACTACAATTGCAGTGTTGGAGGCTTATACCGGTGATATGTCTCAACCGGTAGTTAATGCTTCCTCTCTTACATCAAACCCTTTTGGGGGTTTTGGTCACTCGCCGAGTTATAATATTCAGACCATCCCTATGGATTCTAATCCATTTTCTTATGGTATGCCTAAATTCACTTCACAGTTTTCGACTACCATCCCAGCTGCTGGCCCTAACGCTAGCTTTGGACTTGGGGGCAATACACCTCCTTACACTCCTCTCCCGTTTGGTGGTTCTCATATACCTCAAGTGAATCCTAATGTGGGAAGTGTCCCTATTCTTAACCCCAGGTATAACCCTTCTATGGTTGGATGGAACAACCCAGCTGACGGACAAGCTCCGCCCTATATCCCTATCCCCTCGATGTCGATTCTGACCAATACTTTTGGCATGATGAATCCTCTTCAATCCTCTGGGTTCCCGCCTGGAGGAGGTCAGTATTACACTTTGGGCACTCCCCAACTTAGATATAATCCATTTGGGGGAAATTTGAACAAACCTCAGCCTGGATCTAATCCAACTGGGGGAAACTTTCATAACCTTTATCAGAACATTCCAGCTGGAATGATGCCCAATCCATATTTTACGAATCAACTCGGAGGAGGGTCTTTTAACCCCAGAAAAGGTTTTGGTCCTTACCAGAATCCTAGATGGAATGCATTTCCTAACACACAATCTTTCGCAGGAGGATGGGGCCAGGTGTCGCAACCCCGTATTCCCTTTCTGGCCACACTTACTTTGCCAAATTTTTCTAAACTAATGAACGACCTGGTGAGTCATGATCCCAAATGGCCCCCTATCCCTACCAAACTTTTTTCGGACATTCCAAATTTTGAGGGTAAGAATGGCGAGGAACTTGGTGACCACATCACTACTTTTCACCTTTTGTTCTCATTGAATTCTTTGAATTATGATTCTATTAGATTACGATTGTTTCAACGAAATCTCATTGGAGTTGCATCGCAATGGTACATTGAGCTACCTAGGGGGACATATGGATCTTTTCATTAGTTGGTGCTAGCCTTTCTCAACCACTTTCAACTGCCCATTTGTTATGATGTTGGCCTTGAACTTTTTTCAACTTTACGCCAGGGTACCAAAACTCACATCTCGAACCATATCCAGGAATGGCGTAGGTGAAGTCGGTTGGTTAAGAATCTTATACCCCCGGCCTTTCTTCTAGAATGGTTCCTAAAGTCTTTACACGCTCCTATTTCAAAGGACGTTGCTACTTCCGGGGTCTTCAGTGAGGAAGAAGCTATCCTTGAGCCCAACAATTTTATTTGATGTATGCTCAGTTAGGGATGTTATACCACCTTTTTCCAAATGCACCGTGAACAAATCACGATCCTAGACAAACTCCCGGACCTCATGCCGATGGCATTGTAGGGTCCGCCAATGTAAAATCCATAGACTCTGTAATGAAGTATGATGGAGGGCCAGCCTCGTCTGGATCCTCCATACCCACCCTATCGGTGGATGTACATTCCATGCAATCGTCAAAGAACCCAAATGGTGACTAACAACCAGATGGAAATAAAAGGAAAGGTTGAAATAATCATAACGGTGGGAAGAATAATAATAAACCCAAGGACAAAGATAATAATGGGAAACAGAATGATAATGATGGAGAGGGAAAGAAAGAGAAACGTAAGGTGAAGTTTCCTTGTAAACTTTGTACTGATGATCACCTTACACACTTATGCCCCAAACTTGCGAAGGTTGCGAGGATTTTAAATCTACCACCCATCATGCTGACGAACCCATTGCCACATAATCAACACTTAGCCTCGACCTCTTCGAATGACAGAAAGGTGTCTGGTGGAAGTCAAAACCCACCATCACAATATGGCGATCATGTTTGCATCAATATGGTCGATGCGAAAATTGATATAGCCACCCGCTCTCGAGATTATAACTCTTCAAAAGATAGTACCAGACTAGAAGCTCCTCCTCCACCCCCAGAGACTAACTTATATATTGAGAAACCATAGCCACTACCTCATATTCTGAAAGGAGTACTCAAGTGCTCTACCCACAACCCTAATGCTAGAGCCGCCCAGAACTACTCTATTGTTGAGGATCTGGGCCAAACCCCTTGTGTGATGTCAGCTTTGGAGGTACTCCAGACGTGTCCATCACAAAGGAATGTCTTACTCTCTGCCTTAGGATCTCTAGAACCTAGTGGCTCAAAATTTATCAAGTTTGATGTCATGGACGTGAAGCCTCACTTACCATACCATGTGGCTTTTCAAATCCATGTGGAGTATTCCAAGTATACTATCAAAGGAGCGGTCGTTGATGAAGGTGTTGCCACTTGTGTGATGTCCCTGGTCTGTTGGAAAGCTATCGGTTCTCCAACCCTTTCCAAGTCATCGAACATGTTGACTGCATTTGACGGTCATTCCTTCCTCCCTCATGGTATTCTCCCTACCTTTCTGGTTCAGTTAGGTGGGAATACGGTAGAGGTGGAAGTAGAGGTAGTTGATGCACCTCTCAATTATAACTTTTTAGTAGGTCACAATTGGACCTATGTTATGGTAGTTTTCGTATCGTCCATTTTCCATGTACTTTGTTTTCCTCATCAAGGGGAGATCATGACGATCGATCGGTTATCCTTTGTGTACTCTATTCCTAACACATTTGTTGGACCATCAATCTCTATGATCGACAATTCTCAGTCGACAACTAAGAATATCGGTGTCAGAATGTATTCTTCCCTCATGGGTACTTTTGACTTCTTGGCACTGATCCATCACGTTTATGCCATGTCTAGTAGGCATGTTTCAACCGGAAGGTCGATACCTTTCTGCACTTCCTATTTTAGTGATCCATGGACCCTACCTTCTTCAACTTCATTGAGTGAAGGACAATTTCACAATGACATGGATATGCGACTATCGGTAGCAGAGATTGTGTATCAATACATTCTTGACTTCTCTGTCGATCCTGATCTTGTTACCTCGCAGACAGATGAGGAGGATTTCGTTATTAGGCCTGTATGGGCCACCTCGTTATCTTGTTCACATGATTTCTTAGATGAGACTTTTCCTTTAGAAGAAGCCATCATTGAAGCCATGAATGGTTCCAAGAGACCTTGGGATGACACGCATCATCGATCTTATTTTCTCCCAAGTCTTGAAAGAATTGAGCAAGATGATTTTCGATCTACCTTGAGTGAGATAGTTGGTCACGTCATAGTTACACTTGATACACACAGAATTTATGCTGAAGGAAATATGGAGAGTATTTCTCCTACCATCCCGATTGATCTCTCGTACCCATGGAAAGATTGAGAACATAAATATAGGTGCAAATTTTTCGCCAGAAGAGATTTTGATCTACACCCACCTCTTCAAATAATTTCGAGATGTATTCACTTGGTCATACGAAGAGATGCTAGGGATCGACCCTCATATTTTCGAACATGAGATTAAGACTTATCTGGATGCTAAACCTATTCGACAACTTTTTAGAGCTGCTAATCCTAGGAAGGCCCCCATTATTAAGGAAGAGGTGGAAAAACTACTTATTGTTGGTTTCATCTACCCGACTCCCTTGACCGAATGGGTATCCAACCCCGTTCCTGTGAATAAAAATAAAAGAACCATCTGTGTATGTATGATCTTTCGTGACCTGAACAAGCCTTGTCCTAAAGATAATTTCCCCATGCCTTTCATTGATTATATTCTCAATGAGTGTGCGGGAAGCGAAATATTTTCCTTTATGGACAGATTTTCAGGATATAACCAAATCCAGATCAAACCTGAGGACCAACACAAGACAACATTTATATTTCCTTGGTGTACTTTTTCATATCGAAAAATGCCTTTCGGCCTTAAAAATGTCGGAGCAACCTTCCAATGCGCCATGACTTTCACTTTTCACGATCTCAAGCACATAGTCGAAGATTACCTCAATGATCTTGCTGCTCACTCTTGCAACAGGGTGGATCATGTTACACACCTTCGGCTAGTTTTTTAAAGTTGTCGTTACTATAGAATCTAGTTAAACCCTCACAAATGCATCTTTTGCGTTAAGTCTGGCCGTCTCTTAGGATTCCTAGTTTTCGAGACTGGGATCATGGTAGATCCTCTTAAGGTTGAGGAAATACTTCAATTGCCTCCCCCGTGCATGATTAGACAACTTCAAGGTTTACAAGGGAAATCTAACTTTCTACATCAGTTTATAGTGAATTATGCCAATATCACTAAGGGTTTCATGCACCTATTGAAGAAAGACACTCTTTTTATCTGGGATGAGCGAGCCTAGGATTATTTTGACGCTTTAAAGAAAGCCTTAGTATCAGCCCCTCTACTGAAATATCCTGATTACAGTAGAGATTACTTGTTGTATATTTTCACATATGAAGAGACGATTGGTATAGTTCTAGTTCAGTAGGATGATGAGATCCATGAGCACGTCATCTACTATCTTAGTCGGAATTTAGTCGAAACTGAGCGTAATTACTCTCACGTTGAAAAGCTAGATTTGGTTGTCGTTCACGTAGTCCAACGTTTACGACACTATATATTGCTTTGCAAGACTACTGTGGTTGTCTATGTCAATCCATTTCAATACGTCCTCACTAGGTGTATCATAGGAAAGAAATATAATAAATGGATTGTCATCTTGCAAGAATTTGATCTCGACTTTGCTTCAGATAATTCCAAAAAATCACTAGTTTTTGCAGAGTTAATATCCGATATTCCACTATTAGATGAAGATGTTATCCATGTTTATTTGTTTGTGGACGAACACATTTTCCTTGTCTCATCATCTGACCCCTGGTATGGAAACATTGTTTTATATCTTCAAACCTTGAAGTTTACTCAGCAACTCTCACGAGATGATCGACGACGTGTTAGATACCAAGCCAAAAAGTATACCATCGTCAGCGACACTTTGTATCGCCGAGGAATAGATAGTATCTTACGTCACTGCTTAACTCACAAGGAAGTCGAGTCAGTCCCAAATGATTGCCAAAAAGGGGCTTGTGGTGGTCATCTATCCAGGCTTGCGACAACCCAAAAAATCTTGCGAGTCAATTACTTCTGGCCCACCATCTTTAAAGATTGCATTGAAGCGGTTAATAAGTGTCACCCTTGCCAAGTGTTCACTTGAAAAATGCGATCGCACCCAACCCCCCTTCACCCAGTCATTACGTCAGTCCCTTCACCAAGTAGGGGGTAGATTTCGTAGATTGCAACCCAACTTCGGTTGGGGGGCATCAAAACATTATCGTGGTTGTCGACTACTTTACCAAGTGGGCCAAATCCATTCCTACCATAAAATCCAATGGGAAGACTGCAACCTTCTTCGTGTTCAACCAAATTATTGCCCGATTCAGTATCCTGAGTGAGATTGTCACTGATCATGGCAGTCACTTTCAGAATGAAATGATGGTAGAACTAGCATCCAAGATGGGGTTTAGACATGGTCACTCATATCCTTATTACCCCTAGGAAAATGGGCAAGTAGAGGCCGTTAACAAGTCTCTCAAGGCCATTTTGCAAAAAACTGTCAGCCGAAGTAATTTCAATTGGCACATCATGCTATATCCCGCACTTTGGGCATACCGAACCTCAGTCAAGACTGCCACCAGTTTTTCCCCTTTTCAGATAGTACACAGTGTGGAGTCGATACTTCCTATTGAATGCAAAATCCCTTCTCTCAAGTTGGCAGTCGAGCTCCTACCTTACACTTCAAATTTAGAGCGACGCCTCGTGCACCTAGAGAGTCTTGATGAGCAGCATCGAGACGCCTTTACGAATATCGAAGAAAACACGAAATGTGTCAAGGTTCAATACGACAAGTCTGTCTTTCCTATTGTATGACCAAGCCAAAGAACCGCTAGGGGCAGGCAAGTTTAAACCCATGTGGCACGATCCTTGTATCATGTGATATGTTCTAGAAAAAGGAGCCTACGAGTTGGAAGATTATGAAGGGAATAAACTGGTCGAGCCCAGAAATGGGCTCTACTTGAAAAGGTATTACGCTTGAGCCCTAGGCTTAGGAGAAACCTGTTGTATACTAATGTAAATTTGGTGTATATACATTTTTTTCACCTTTTCTTTTTGTATTTGACTTGCTTATCGAGTTTTCCCTTTTGGTTGACAGATGTCAACGGAGTCTTTGATCTACCTAGGATTCATAGATGGATCCATTCATCATACATGGAACTTGGCTTTCTCCTCTTGGGTGATTTACTCACCCGAGGGTCTGNGTAAATTTGGTGTATATACATTTTTTTCACCTTTTCTTTTTGTCTTTGACTTGCTTATCGAGTTTTCCCTTTTGGTTGACAGATGTCAACGGAGTCTTTGATCTACCTAGGATTCATAGATGGATCCATTCATCATACATGGAACTTGGCTTTCTCCTCTTGGGTGATTTACTCACCCGAGGGTCTGCTGGTGTCTTTAGGTGGCATATGCCTAGGGCCATCCATGAACAATGTGGCCAAATATAGCGTCGTCATAGAACTTTTGCGCGATGCCATCTCACATGGTATTCACTCTCTAGATGTTCGCCTAGATTCTTAGTTAGTAGTATGTCAGTTGAACAGTCGTTACCATGTGCGTGATCCTACGTTACTCCGTCGATTTCTATGGGTACGTCTTTTAGAACAAAAATTTGATTTTATTACATATTTTCACATCCCTATAAGTTCTACTCATGTATCTGATGCCTACGCTAATTATGTTTTAGATTGGCATTTGTCACATTAATAAAGTAAAGAAAACCATTAAATCAATGTACACATTGTAAGATATGAGTAAAGATGAAGATCCCTCTTT
>JASDQU010100260.1:152140-166510 GCA_032191745.1 Picea mariana | reverse complement strand
AGTACCCAAAATCGAACCACTTCTCTGTCAGAGTTCTTAAGCTTTATAGCCTTTACAAACAGTCTTAAGATCCTCAAAACATGGATCTGTTAATCTGAAAATAGTAAAACTTATCTAATCATAATGAGTCCTCAAGCCTTAGAAGGCTTCGACTCATTTATTCAAAACAAACTTGATTGACAAGTGTTATCTTCTAAAGAATAAAAAACAAAACAGGAATCTACTTTCTATGAACCAAACAGAAAATATAGAAACTGACTAATGAGTCATCAAAGGGCTTCTTTATCCGAGCTTATCCTCCTGAAGATGATGTTGAATTTGTACATCTCCCATAGCAATTATCATGAGATTTAGATAGTTTTCTGAACTCTAATTCTGCCCTCAAATCTGCATGAAACTAATTCTTTGCCACCTGCACACGTGTTGCCTGTAATTCTGGAAAGTAGGGATACTCTGCCTTCTGTCAATATCATTTTGGTTATTTCTATGAAGATGGGTATGCTCTGTCCCAAGAATAGATAGTACTCCAGCTGGCACATAGACCTATTAAGAATTAACGAGGCCTGATCTACATGAACGAGTATTATCCTTCTTTTACAACAATGAAAGAGCAAGCTCATCAGTTTCAAAAAGTCTCATGAAAGTAAAGAAGCACCTGAGTCTCACCTCAATATTTTTGTCATAATTATGTCTATAATAAGACAAATGCAAAGTTGCCAATCATAATATTGGTGACATCTGCATTGGTTCCAATGACAGTCAATGGTTTGATTTGGGTTGAAGATAATGGCAATGCTCTATAACAGAACTATCCCCTGTCTTGCAACCTCCAAGGCTAGCTGCTGATGTTGTTCACTACAAACTTCCAGAGGTACAAGATTACCATGGGGCTACATTGCTGGATTTCCATCAAATAATCCCAGGCGCATCTGCACAGTGAAAAATTTGAATAGAGCCCTGTCTATAAAGGCTTCCTTCAGTTTCCCAACCTTCACTGCTGCTTTTGCATGATGCCGAGGAAAGATCCACAGTTGACATCCAATCCAGACTCCAAGATATCTGCTACTGCTCTCGCTGGAGTTAATGTCCAGTGCTGGGTGTTATAGAAATCCTTAATAGATTAGATCTGGCACTAGCAAGAATTTGTCTTGAGTAATCATTGGGACCACTATGTTTTCCATTTTCAACTTTAATTTTAGTTACTGTTCAATTGGCATTTCCAATATTACTTGCTTCCTCACAAGCTACAGATACATTGGAAAGAAGATTACTGAGCACATCTTTCACATCAGCTTCGGGAGAACCACTGGCCCACTTGGATGCTGAATCAATAGATGCTTTTCTTTCAACCTAGCAACTAAAGCATGTGTCTCCATGTGATGGACACCAACCATTGGCAAATTGTGTTTTCCAGCTACTGTTCCGGCCTTTCTCACACCAACACGTAAGAAGAGACTTAAACAAGGTCCAATCGTCTCAGCCACTGTGGAAAGATCAAACGGTGTCAAATTGGCATTCTGTAATGCTTCTTCAACCACTGCATCAATCACTCGTGCATGTGCTTCTTGTGCCATCTTGGGTGACACTCCTCCATATTGATCCAATAAATCTGCCACAACAGCTCCTGTATCATCACAACTTGTTTCAATTCCGAGAATGACCAGCTGATCATTCATAATAGTATTTACATCCTTCGACCATACCCTGCAGGGCTCAATTATACCCCTGTTGCTTTTGAGACTGGACAAGCACGGAGATACCTGTCTATTTAAAGAGGGTAAACTATGGAATCTTTTCACAGATGGATACCATGATCTGTAGAGAGTGTATTTGACTTGTAAAAAGGGATGAAATCCTCTGTTGAATTTGTTCAAGCTGTTCACAAGTTGAATCTCAAGGTCTTCTCCTTGCTCTCAATGCAGCCATCTTTGATTTTCAGGAATATAAAAACCCAACATAATATCCAGTCCATTCGATATAGAAGAGAAGGTTCCCTGGTGCTCCCGATTAGCTTTGTTCTCCATTGTTCATGTAATCCTCAAGGGAGCATCGAATTTCTGCTAAACGATGTGGAGGAAGCTCGTTAATGTCCTTTTAATGGTGGAACTCAGGATCATCGACGCACACAACAATTATCTTATCATCTTTTTCCCCCTTATCAATCATAGGCATCACACAAAATAACCTCCTGGCCTTAATAAGCGATTTAACTTTAGAAGAAGCTTGCCACCGTCAATATGCCATAGAACCCTGCATCGAGCATAATGCACAATATCAAAAACAGTACTGGGAAAAGGAAGCCTTTGAGTGCTCATCACAGCTGATATTACAAGAACACCACATTCAAGAACAAACTAAACTTGTGCTTCATATTCATCCTTAGGTGTAAGGGACGTGGTAAGGATCTGTCTTTCAAACAGAAAATCTTCAAAACTGGTAACTCCATAACCGACCTCCAATACCACATGGCTCCGCTTTTCCCATACAACATCTGGGATAGTCTCCTCAATAAACAAGCTGGTTCGTCTGACTTGCATCTTGGTCTTACAGGTGCCATATCATCCGGATTCGTGCCATAAGGAATAAGTGCCAAACCCATCGATTTCTTCTCTCAATGCCGAGCCAAACTTTTGTCATCATTAACTTGCTAATGTGTCGCTTAGAATCAGGGAATATGTATGTGATAGACAGATAGAGTTTCTTTTCCACGGATCTAGGAATCGGTGTGTTTGTTGAAAACAAACTCCACTACTTAATGATGACTAATAGCCCAAGTATATAGAGGATTTTTAGGCAGCACTTTCTCTCCAACTCCAATGATGAATCAGGCTTGCTTGATATTGGAGCGTGCAAAAGCACGATTTTATTTTTTGCACATGGAAACATTTTTTGCAGCTAAAGTCATTCTGGAAAACCATGTTAGCTGCAGAAACTGGCTTGTTTCGGCAGTTAAGTAAACTTCCACAGACTTAGTTAACTGACGAAAGCTGAGATTTTGAATTTTGAAGGCCATGACTCACAGAAATAAATTTTTTGACCCATTCTATCACCCAAAATGACGGTGCTATTTTGGGAGATAACATCTGGCTCCAACTGGGATGGAGATCTCCCTGCAAGGTCTCCAAGAACAAGTAGTTCTGGTAGCCTTTAGTATTGGGCATGGAGTCATTAAGCCTTTAGCACTGATACCTCTGCAAACCTGTAGCTTTCATGCAGCCTGCTCTGCTTATTCAACAACAACTGAAAATGATCTTATTGCTCGTATGGCGGGCTTATTCTTCTACCTACTCCTACACTATCCGGTAGAGGCAGATTTATCAAGTAAGATCAAATTTCCAATGCAACCAAGTGAGAAACTGATTTACTGCTATCATGCTGAATCTTAACCCGATCAATAATAAAGACCATATCATGCAGAAGGAAGATTTGAGCGGATGATAAAAACAATCTCCTTTTGACAAAAATATCCGTGGGTTTATACTGCTCATGGAATGTAAAAGATCAGCAATGCTTGAAAAATCATAGAACACATACCTCTTGGCTAAGATCCTGTTCATATCATACCAGTGGAGTCACCAAAAATTTTTTGAACAATGGAGTCGCCACTGAATTCGTCCTTCATGGAGTCGCCAGATAGATGATTACAACCAAATGATGTCCAGGCTTTGTCTATCATCAAATCTAGATCTATGTCATCTCCCAGGGAAGCTGAGCTTCAATCTCCTCTCCCCGACAACAGCGCCAATTTGTTATCACTCCAGGAAACTCTCCTAGGCTGTAAGTCGGAGATGCCTGGTAACTAACATTTTTTGGAAATATTTTCTTAATATTTGATATGATTTGTGGATCAAAATGAATATCTAGGGATTGGACTGTGTTTTCAAGACTGTCTAGAAATACAAAATCTCACAAGGCCTTCTAGCCATGTAGTCAGACAAACTTTGATTAAATGGGGGAAGAAAGCAACTATTGCACCATATCATACTTCATACCAACAAGCACAATGGGTTTAATAACCAAATAAATAGCTTATGATCATCAACTAAAACAATTAACCAGTGAGATGACAGTCACTGTAAATTGAATGAGTATCAGCAAAGAACTTTCACTCATAAACTATAAGAAAACAGAGGAAGAAAATATGACCACACAACTGAAGGAAGCTTGAATTTTTTTTATATAATAAGAATAATTCTGTAGGTTACAGAGACGGCATCATAGTACCCAAAATCGAACCCCTTATCTGTCTGAGTTCTTAGGCTTTATATCCTTTACAAACAGTCTTTAGATCCTCAAAACATGGATCTGTTAATCTGAAAATAGTAAAACTTATCTAATCATAATGAGTCCTTAAACCTTAGAAGGCTTCGACTCATTTATTCAAAACAAACTTGATTGACAAGTGTTATCTTCTAAAGAATAAAAAACAAAACAGGAATCTACTTTCTATGAACCAAAGAGAAAATATAGCAACTGACTAATGAGTCATCAAAGGGATTCTTTATCCGAGCTTATCCTCCTGAAGATGATGTTGAATTTGTACATATCCCGTAGCAATTATCATGAGCTTTAGATAGTTTTCTGAACTCGAATTCTGCCTTCAAATCTGCATGAAACTAATTCTCTGCCACCTGCACACTTGTTGCCTGTAATTCTGGAAAGTAGGGATACTCTGCCTTCTGTCAATATCATTTTGGTTATTGCTATGAAGATGGGTATGCTCTGTCCCAAGAATAGATAGTACTCCAGCTGGCACATAGACCTGTTAAGAATTAACGAGGGCTGATCTACATGAACGAGTATTATCCTTCTTTTACAACAATGAAAGAGCAAGCTCATCAGTTTCAAAAAGTCTCATGACAGTAAAGAAGCACCTGAGTCTCACCTCAATATTTTTGTCATAATTATGTCTATAATAAGACATCTGCAAAGTTGCCAATCATAATATTGGTGACCTCTGCATTGGGTCCAATGACAGTCAATGATTTGATTTCGGTTGAAGATATTGGCAATGCTCTATAACAGAACTATCCCCTATCCTGCAACCTCCAAGGCTAGCTGCTAATGTTGTTCACTACAAACTTCCCGAGGTACAAGATTACCATGGGGCTGCATTGCTGGATTGCCATCAAATAATCCCAGGTGCATCTGCACAGTGAAAAAGTTGAATAGAGCCGTGTCTATAAAGGCTTCCTTCTGTTTCCCAACCTTCACCGCTGCTTCTGCATGATCCCGAGGAAAGATCCACAGTTGACATCCAATCCAGACTCCAAGATATCTGCTACTGCTCTCGCTGGAGTTGATGTCCAGTGCTGGGTGTTATAGAAATCCTTAATAGATTAGATCTGGCACTAGCAAGAATTTGTCTTGAGTAATCACTGGGACCACTATGTTTTCCATTTTCAACTCAAATTTCAATTACTATTCAATTGGCATTTCCAATTTTGCTTGCTTCCTCACAAGCTACAGATACATTGGAAAGAAGATTACTGAGCACATCTTTCACATCAGCTTCGGGAGAACCACTGGCCCACTTGGATGCTGAATCAATATATGCTTTTCTGTCAACCTAGCAACTAAAGCATGTGTCTCCATGTGATGGACACCAACCATTTGCAAATTGTGTTTTGCAGCTACTGTTCTCACCTTTCTCACACCAACACGTAAGCAGAGACTTAAACAAGGTCCAATCGTCTCAGCCACTGTGGAAAGATCAAACGGTGTCAAATTGGCATTCTGTAATGTTTCTTCAACCACTACATCAATCACTCGTGCATGTGCTTCTTGTGCCATCTTGGGTGACACTCCTCCATATTGAACCAATAAATCTGCCACAACAGCTCCTGTATCATCACAGCTTGTTTCAATTCCGAGAATGACCAGCTGATCATTCGGAATAGTATTTACATCCTTCGACCATACCCTGCAGGGCTCAATTATACCCCTGTTTCTTCTGAGACTGGATAAGCACAGAGATACTTGTCTATTTAAAGAGGGTAAACTGTGGAAGCTTTTCACAGATGGATACCATGATCTGTAGAGAGTGTATTTGACTTGTAAAAAGGGATGAAATCCTCTGTTGAATTTGTTCAAGCTGTTCACAAGTTGAATCTCAAGATCTTCTCCTTGCTCTCGATGCAACCATCTTTGATTTTCAGGAATATGAAAACCCAACATAATATCCAGTCCATTCGATATAGAAGAGAAGGTTCCCTGGTGCTCCCGATTAGCTTTGTTCTCCATTGTTCATGTAATCCTCAAGGGAGCATCGAATTTCTGCTAAACGATGTGGAGGAAGCTCGTTAATGTCCTTGTAATGGTGGAACTCAGGATCATCAGCGCACACAGCAATTATCTTATCATCTTTTTCCCCCTTATCAATCATAGGCATCACACAAAATAACCTCCTGACCTTAATAAGCGATTTAACTTTAGAAGAAGCTTGCCACCGTCAATATGCCATAGAACCCTGCATCGAGCATAATGCACAATATCAAAAACAGTACTGGGAAAAGGAAGCCTTTGAGTGCTCATCACAGCTGATATTACAGGAACACCACGTTCAAGAGAAAACTGCACTTGTGCTTCATATTCATCCTTAGGTGTAAGGGACGTGGTAAGGATCTGTCTTTCAAACAGAAAATCTTCAAAACTGGTAATTCCATAACCGACCTCCAATACCACATGGCTCCGCTTTTCCCATACAACACTTGGGATAGTCTCCTCAATAAAAAAGCTGGTTCGTTTGACTTTCATCTTGGTCTTACAGGTGCCATATCATCCGGATTCGTGCCAAAAGGAATAAGTGCCAAACCCGTCGATTTCTGCTCTCAATGCCGAGCCAAACTTTTGTCATCATTAACTTGCTAATGTGTCGCTTAGAATCAGGGAATATGTATGTGATAGACACATAGAGTTTCTTTTCCACGGATCTAGGAATCGGTGTGTTTGTTGAAAACAAACTCCATTACTTAATGATGACTAACAACCCAAGTATATAGAGGATTTTTAGGGAGTACTTTCTTTCCAACTCCAATGATGAATCAAGCTTGGTTGATATTGGAGTGTGCAAAAGCACGATTTTATTTTTTGCACATGGAAACATTTTCGGCAGCTAAAGTCATTCTGGAAAACCATATTAGCTGCCGAAACTGGCCTGTTTCAGCAGTTAAGTAAACTTCCACAGACTTAGTTAACTGATGAAAGATGAGATTTTGAATTTTGAAGGCCATGACTCACAGAAATAAATTTTTTGACCCATTCTATCACCCAAAATGATGATGCTATTTTTGGAGATAATGTTTCACTCCAACTGGGATGGAGATCTCCCTGTGAGGTCTCCAAGAACAAGTAGTTCTAGTAGCCTTTAGTATTGGGCATGGAGTCATTAAGCCTTTAGCACTGATACCTCTGCAAACCTGTAGCTTTCATGCAGCCTGCTCTACTTATTCAACAACAACTGAAAATGATCTTATTGCTCGTTTGGCGGGCTTATTCCTCTACCTACTCCTACACTATCCGGTAGAGGAAGATTTATCAAGTAAGATCAAATTTCCAATGCAACCAAGTGAGAAACTGATTTACTGCTATCATCCTGAATCTTAACCTGATCAATAATAAAGACCATATCATGCAGAAGAAAGATTTGAGCGGATGATAAAAACAATCTCCTTTTGACAAAAATATCTGTGGGTTTATACTGCTCATGGAATGTAAAAGATCAGCAATAGGATCTTCAAAATCATAACAGAATACCTCTTTGGACTGCTGATGTAATTGTAAATTTAAAAGATGCTGAAAACTGCCTTGAATAATCTCACTGTTCAATGCAGGCTGCTCGAGATTTGTTGGAGAAACATATAAGACGGACTGCTAATCTGGAGTGCTCAGTTCCTTGGCACCATCACTCTCTTCATATGTGCTGAAATCTGCCTTTTTCTGCAAGTTTGGAAAATGTGGGCTGCCCTGCAAATCTGGACATTGTAGGCTGTCCTCATTAACCACTGCAGATCTGAAACTGTCACTTGTAAATCTGTCAGTCCGTTCAACATCTTCAAGGTTTTCAGAGATAAAAACTTGATCATTATGACAACTAACAACAGTAGATGTGTTTGATATGATGTCAAAAGCATCGCTAAGATTTTCATAGTGTGAATCATTGATCTCTTGATCATGATGAAGAGTATTTTCTTCAGCAGCATACTCTTCCTGAAGTTCTAATTTCAAGATATTAAATTCATGACAACAATCAGGAAAAAGAAGATCAGCTGAGAAATGATCTTTACAAAACACATGAAAACTAGAATGAAACTCTGCTAAAGAGCTGATACTTGCATCCGGAAGAGACCGGCACCAATCAAGAGAAATTCCCTCTAGAGAAAACTTGAAAAGATTAATTTGCACATCGTCATGTACAATTTCAAGCCTATTAATGAATTCATGGAAATCCAGCAAATGTTCAGCTAGCACTTTCCACTCCTCACCACGAAATTTAGCAAGACTGTTCTCCCATTCATCTCTAGTAGGTACTTGATTAGGAAAACCAACAATGCTTGAAAAATCACAGAACGCATACCTCTTGGCTAAGATCCTGTTCATATCATACCAGTGGAGTCACCAACAATTTTCTGAACAATGGAGTCACCACTGAATTCATCCTTCATGGAGTCGTTAGATAGATGATTACAACCAAATGATGTCCAAGCTTTGTCTATCATCAAAGCTGGATCTATGTCGTCTCCCAGGGAAGTTGAGCTTCGATCTCCTCTCCCCGACAACGACACCAATTTGTTATCACTCCAGGAAACTCTCCTAGGCTGTAAGTCCTAGATGCCTGGTAACTAACTCTTTTTGGAAATATTTTCTTAATATTTGATATGATTTGTGGATCAAGATGAATATCTAGGGACTGGACTGTGTTTTCAAGACTGTCTAGAAATACAAAATCTCACAAGGCCTTCTAGCCATGCAGTCAGACAAAGTTTGATTAAATGGGGGAAGAAAGCAGCTATTGCACCGGATCATACTTCATACCAACAAGCACAATGGGTTTAATAAACAAAGAAGTAGCTTATGATCATCAACTAAAACAATTAACCAGTGAGATGACAGTCACTGCAAATTGAATGAGTATCAGCAAAGAACTTTCACTCATAAACTATAAGAAAACAGAGGAAGAAAATCTGACCACACAACTGAAGGAAGCTTGAAATTTTTTTATATCATAAGAATAAGTCTGTAGGTTACAGAGACAGCATCATAGTACCCAAAATCAAACCCCTTCTCTGTCTGAGTTCTTAGGCTTTATAGCCTTTACAAACAGTCTTCAGATCCTCAAAACATGGATCTGTTAATTTGAAAATAGTAAAACTTATCTAATCATAATGAGTCCTCAAGCCTTAGAAGGTTTCGACTCATTTATTCAAAACAAACTTGATTGACAAGTGTTATCTTCTAAAGAATAAAAAACAAAATAGGAATCTACTTTCTATGAACCAAAGAGAAAATATAGCAATTGACTAATGAGTCATCAAAGGGCTTCTTTATCTGAGCTTATCCTCCTGAAGATGATGTTAAATTTGTACATCTCCCGTAGCAATTATCATGAGCTTTAGATAGTTTTCTGAACTCAAATTCTGCCCTCAAATCTGCATGAAGCTAATTCTCTGCCACCTGCACACTTGCTGCCTGTAATTCTGGAAAGTAGGGATACTCTGCCTTCTATCAATATCATTTTGGTTATTGCTATGAAGATGGGTATGCTCTGTCCCAAGAATATATAGTACTCCAGCTGGCACATAGTCCTGTTAAGAATTAACGAGGCCTGATCTACATGAACGAGTATTATCCTTCTTTTACAACAATGAAAGAGCAAGCTCATCAGTTTCAAAAAGTCTCATGACAGTAAAGAAGCACCTGAGTCTCACCTCAAGATTTTTTTCATAATTATGTCTATAATAAGACATCTGCAAAGTTGCCAATCATAATATTGGTGACATCTGCATTGGGTCCAATGACAGTCAATGATTTGATTTGGGTTGAAGATAATGGCAATGCTCTATAACAGAACTATCCCCTGTCCTGCAACCTCCAAGGCTAGATGTTGATGTTGTTCACTACAAACTTCTCGAGGTACAAGATTACCATGGGGCTGCATTGCTGGATTGCCATCAAATAATCCCAGGCACATCTGCACAGTGAAAAAGTTGAATAGAGCCATGTCTATAAAGGCTTCCTTCTGTTTCCCAACCTTCACTGCTGCTTCTGCATGATCCTGAGGAAAGATCCACAGTTGACATCCAATCCAGACTCCAAGATATCTGCTACTGCTCTCGCTGGAGTTGATTTTCAGTGCTGGGTGTTATAGAATTCCTTAATAGATTAGATCTGGCACTAGCAAGAATTTGTCTTGTGTAATCACTGGGACCACTATGTTTTCCATTTTCAACTCCAATTTCAGTTACTGTTCAATTGGCATTTCCAATGTTGCTTGCTTCCTCACAAGCTACAGATACATTGGAAAGAAGATTACTGAGCACATCTTTCACATCAGCTTTGGGAGAACCACTGGCCCACTTGGATGCTGAATCAATATATGCTTTTCTATCAACCTAGCAACTAAAGCATGTGTCTCCATGCGATGGACACCAACCATTGGCAAATTGTGTTTTCCAGCTACTGTTCTGGGCTTTCTCACACCAACACGTAAGCAGAGACTTAAACCATGTCCAATCGTCTCAGCCACTGCGGAAAGATCAAACGGTGTCAAATTGGCATTCTGTAATGCTTCTTCAACCACTGCATCAATCACTCGTGCATGTGCTTCTTGTGCCATCTTGGGTGACACTCCTCCATATTGAACCAATAAATATGCCACAGCAGCTCCTGTATCATCACAACTTGTTTCAATTCCGAGAATGACCAGCTGATCATTCCGAATAGTATTTACATCCCTCGACCATACCCTGCAGGGCTCAATTATACCCCTGTTGCTTCTGAGACTGGACAAGCACGGAGATACTTGTCTATTTAAAGAGGGTAAACTGCGGAAGCTTTTCACAGATGGATACCATGATCTGTAGAGAGTGTATTTGACTTGTAAAAAGGGATGAAATCCTCTGTTGAATTTGTTCAAGTTATTCGCAAGTTGAATCTCAAGATCTTCTCCTTGCTCTCGATGCAGCCATCTTTGATTTTCAGGAATATGAAAACCCAACATAATATCCAGTCCATTCGATATAGAAGAGAAGGTTCCCTGGTGCTCCCGATTAGCTTTGTTCTCCATTGTTCATGTAATCCTCAAGGGAGCATCGAATTTCTGCTAAACGATGTGGAGGAAGCTCGTTAATGTCCTTGTAATGGTGGAGCTCAGGATCATCGGCGCACACAACAATTATCTTATCATCTTTTTCCCCCTTATCAATCATAGGCATCACACAAAATAACCTCCTAGCCTTAATAAGCGATTTAACTTCAGAAGAATCTTGCCACTGTCAATATGGCATAGAACTCTGCATCGAGCATAATGCACAATATCAAAAACAGTACTGGGAAAAGGAAGCCTTTGAGTGCTCATCATAGTTGATATTACAGGAATACCACGTTCAAGAGCAAACTACACTTGTGCTTCATATTCATCCTTAGGTGTAAGGGACGTGGTAAGGATCTATCTTTCAAACAAAAAATCTTCAAAACTGGTAACTCCATAACCGACCTCCAATACCACATGGCTCCGCTTTTCCCATACAACATCTGGGATAGTCTCCTCAATAAACAAGCTGGTTCGTCTGACTTGCAGCTTGGTCTTACAGGTGCCATATCATCCAGATTTGCGCCAAAAGGAATAAGTGCCAAACCCGTCGATTTCTGCTCTCAATGCTGAGCCAAACTTTTGTCATCATTAACTTACTAATGTGTTGCTTAGAATCAGGGAATATGTATGTGATAGACAGATAGAATTTATTTTCCACGGATCTAGGAATCGGTGTGTTTGTTGAAAACAAACTCCACTACTTAATGATGACTAACAGCCCAAGTATATAGAGGATTTTTAGGCAGCACTTTCTCTCCAACTCCAATGATGAATTAGGCTTGCTTGATATTGGAGCGTGCAAAAGAACGATTTTATTTTTTTCTCATGGAAACATTTTCGGCAGCTAAAGTCATTCTGGAAAACCATATTAGCTGCCGAAACTGGCCTGTTTCGACAGTTAAGTTAACTTCCACAGACTTAGTTAACTGCCGAAAGCTGAGATTTTGAATTTTGAAGGCCATGACTCACATAAATAAATTTTTTGACCCATTCTATCACCCAAAATGACAGTGCTATTTTGGGAGATAACACTACGGATATTAACTGTAAATAAATGTCTCTGTCTACTACAGATGAGAGTGGATCGCTCAAGATCTGTTTACAATTTGAAAGTACTCCCTTTCTTAACTATTTCACTTATGTTTGATGTATCAAACTTCAAAACATTTCAAACAATTCATCATGTGCCAAAATGCGTTTGCGTTTGCCCCACACTCGTTTGTTGTTGGTGATGCTCATGCATCAGTCATCCCTGAAAGTAGCTAGGCATTTGATTTGGTACCAAATAGCCACTCTGATAGTTTATAATTGGGCACATTTTTCTTTGATGTGATATTTGTTGGAGATGCTAAAATATGCCAAAGAAAACATAGCCTACGGAGCTTCTGAATTGGAAAATAAACTTGATATGGCCAACGAAATTATAAAATTCCTGAATGGTAGGAATAAAGAGCATCTCAAATACCAAGATTTTAATGAAATAACTAGTATTATCATTGATGCTAATACACTCCTCACTAAAATAAGGAAACTACAAAATGTTGAAAGCATGCTACATGAAATAATAGGAGAAGTGACATCTTTCAAAAAGATCTTTAAGGACTTCATCACCCTTGGACTTTGAGTGGGAGGGAAGTGGAGACTTCTTATCACACAATAGGTACTCAGAGTTTCTGGAGTAGAAAAGGAATGATGAAAATTGGTTTAATAAACAAACAAGGGTTTTGTTAGGGTAGGACATCATGGAAATGATGGCAGAAGATTTTGAAATCCTACACCAATTGAATAGAGTTTTAAAAAGAAATTCCATAACCATCATACTGAAGGTATACCAATTTATATGAGATGATAATGAAAATGAACAATATTGACTATCCCATGGGAAAAATATGGCACAACATGTGAAAACTTCTCAAACTCCCCTCGTAAAGCAAGGAGAGTCAAGTAGTGCAAGGCGGGCCCAGTGAAAAAGTATAAACAAAGAATTGTTTTAATAAGAATATTTTTTCCACAATGAACTATATTCTAAACAAAGTGAGTAGTTGTTTCTTAAGGATAAAGAGGCAGTAAGAAAATTCAAGAAGCGGTAAGTGGTTTCAAGAAGACGTTTTGAAGATAGCTTATAGATAAAAGGCAGGAGGCACTCATTTTGAAGGGTTGAGACTTTTGGGAATTAAATATTGTATTATACTAAAAGTTGTTTGATCAAAATACCTCAAGAAAAGAAAGATGGTGAAGGAAACATGCCTCAATAGATTCATCACCTATGTTATGTTTCATTCTATAACTCTTCTTCTTTTTGTGTTTGTCTTCTTGTAAATCCACCTCTCCCATTTTGGCTTCTTGTATCAGATCTAATTAATAAAATATCAAGCAACATATTGTGCACCATATTCAATGTGACTATATCATGTCTAGTCATGAAATAGAACTGGTTTCCTCTTAACAAATGATCATTTTTTGTCATTTATTTATGCATTTAAATGATGTGCAAAGGATACTTTCATGTATTTCAATGTATGAATATGTGTAACTATATTTAAGCATGTTTTCATATATTTGTATACATATGTTCAAACTGCTAAATTCTTAATTTGTCATCATATTGTTATTTTTCCATAAACTACAAGATTCATTATCAGTAGTTCCTTGCATGTTTTTTTTTTTCTAGTTCACCAATTCACTCACCCTCAAATATTAATTGTCTAAAACACTAGTGGGCATATGCCTCTTGGGGTTAAGAGTAATATTGTTTGAGGTCCAAGAGATTTGAGAGAGAGAGAGAGAGAGAGACCCAATAAATTTTTCATTATATTTCTTTACTGCACATATTTCTTTATGATTCATCCTAATTTTTAGCCATTGGGTTGCCTTGATATCATTCCAATAGAGACTTAGAAAATGTCGAGGGAAAACATCCAAAATGGAATCATCACTAGGGAATGAAATTTAAGGTCATTTTTTCCTGGGATACGACATTGTGAGTTTTGATTCTTGTGTTAGAATATTTAGACACTTAGGAGTTAGTTAAGATCTACTTGGTCTATTGTGACATTAGG
>JASDQU010100260.1:114711-142573 GCA_032191745.1 Picea mariana | reverse complement strand
CCATGCTGCAAAAAACAAATCATTTTTGAGTTAGAAACACTTATTTTTTTTCATTTTCATATGTATACGCGGTTTATCCACAAACAGTCATGGGTAGGTCCTAATATACACCCCATGTGGTTCACACAGGGGCATATATCTAGTCGTATACGCAACCTATTCAGAGAAACCCACATATACCGAAAACTCCAAATTGCTCCCTAAAAACTAACAAAATAGAACCTAATTCAAAAATTTAAACCAGTGAATTTGAAGAGAATGGGATGAAGCGTTACCTGATCCAGAATATTCGTGATTCCATTGCCTATCGCTCCCGCAATCATCATTTGAATCCTGGAGGTTTTTTAGTCCAAATTGCACTATTTGGGTAAAAATGAAAATGATATAGTAATTTTTTATTTTATTACTATTTATAAGCTATTTTTACCCACTTGATATAGTTTTACATTATTGTTTCACCTAACGGGCTAATTCAAGAATGGTTTTAAGCTGTTTTTTGTAGTTTCGACCCAATTTTCTTGTGGATTTCAACGTCATAGTTGACTGTTCATCTCCTCGGGAAGATATATTCATAACCTGGCATATAGGATAGGTATCTACTCCATCATGAATTTTTTCATTATCCTTCGACTACCGCTTTTATGCCTTAGGTACGAACCCATTTATTGCGATGCAGAACCCCCCATCTATTATTAATAGCATCGTTAATAAATGGTAGAGACTTACCAAACATGGGTACCCTAGTTAGAACCTCTTTGTCATTTGGTGCCCATGCCTAGTTTTTCCTTAGGATCGGGAGTCCATTATAATTCAATACATGACTTTATAATGAGCCTCATTTCTCATTCTTGCACATGCGGCCTTATTACCCATGGACTCCCAAAAACAAGTCTTAGTTAATCTCTTTTCCAACTATTGCGCCTCTTTCGTCACCTTGGTGAGCAAATAAGAGGTGCTTGCAAGCTCAGTTGGGTCCACTGAGTAGGACAGCTGTAGAGAAAAGAGTTAGAGAAAGAAAAACACAAACTATGATTAAGAATTAAACTAATAGATGCAATAAAAATTAAAATCATGAGCATAGGGACATAGAAATAAAAAGAACAAAAAGACCCATGTCACCAATGTTTGAGGCTGATCTATTGATGAAAACAAAGCACCAAGAAGAAAGGGGACTATGAGTCCCTTCTTCCTCTAAGGGAAGGCTCTTGGACCCTCACTAGCTAGCTCTTCTTACAATAAAGAAAATGGAAAATAGTGATGAAAGAACTCTTTACAAATCCACTCAATGGAGAGGTGGATTGTCCAATGTAATGGTGCCAAAATTCTCTTGTCAAGGATGGAGTCCTTAAAAAAATATAGGTAGCATAACATTACTTAGAATTCCTTGAGAAAATGAGGTGCATTCATGGCTTTTTATAGCATTGCATTGGGTTATTGTGTAACTACTTTGTAGTGTGAAAAGAGGCCATTTATGGCATTATTAGGTCTTTGACCAACCCACCAGTCGGATCCAGCCCAGATTTGAGGGTCAAATCGTCTTGGGAGCTTAACCATAAGTGGTTGGGAGGCCGACCACTTTCATAAATGTGTCGTTTAGCAGGTGCGCGGATTTTTGCACTAACAGTTGCGCATCGTGCGCATATGCGCGATTTCTACATTCATGTTTCGTGCATCTGCGCACACGCCCAATGTCTGCAAAGCGCTCTTCAATTTTTCACTACTTTGTATAGTTTTTTGACCTTTTTGAATGTTGTGGTATTAATTCAGGTTCATGAATGACTTCATTACTGGTTGACGATGTTGAGTTCTTGTAACCATGTGCGGACAAAATTTCAGTGATAACAGATGCCCCTTGATGGATGAGGTTAGGAGCATACGTATAGCCAAAATCCATCAATGTTTATTCTACTGAGAATGTTGTTGTAAGAGAGAGTAATAGTGTGATTTCCCAGAGAGATCTGTTGGAGGGAAAAAGGAACCGGTAAGACCCGATCTTCTATGAGGTGCGCAAAATAGAAAACTGTGTACAAACGAGGCGGGCGTGCCCCATGCTCATGTCATGTAACTCTGAAAAAAGATGACTGAAGTGTTGGTGTAGACAACTGCAGTGCCCTCGGGGGTGGTCGTGATAGAGGCAGAAGAAAATTCTACAAATGAACATGCTCTAAATAGTAGGCATTGATCGCGGTAATAAGTAGCAGCGATGATTTGGGCATTGATATCCCTGCTAAGTGCAGAGGTCTTTGGAAAATAAAAAAACTAAATGCAATAGTCGCAAAGTAAGACCCACCGTAACATGAGAAAGTGTTGGCGTCGAATGTTATGGGGGTCAACGACAGCAGGGAGCAATGGTGTTTCACACTGTGCCGTCCGAGATCTCTCATTGAATAGATAATGAGAATCAAGATACTGTCACCCTGTTGACGGGCGAAATTGTCCGTCTGTCAATTGAGAGAGTGGAACCAGTCCGAGGTTGTCTAATAACCCAAGCCGTTTGGAATGAACCACCCTGACGGGTTTAGCGGCTCCGTTGGCTGCTCTAAGGTCTTTAAGAGAACCAAAGAGAAAACTAATCTAAACTAACTAATCTAACTAAAACAAATAAAACAAACTAAAACAAACTAAACAAACAAGCTAAAACTAAAATAAAAGAAACTAAACTAACTAACAATAAAAACAAATAATACACTAATCTAATTGAAACAAACTACTATATAAACTAAAACTAAATATGAATTAAACTAACTATTCTACTAATTATTATTACACTAACTCTAATAATTAACTATCTAATTATTGATTGAATTACAACTTATTCACAAATGTACATTATCTACAACTTGCAGATTTGAATAAAACCTGTAAAAATCATTTGCTTTCTGCCCTAAGACAACCAGGAATCTTTTTTGATTTTTTATCTTTTATGAATAAGAAATAAAACTTATTGAAATTAAACAATCTAATATATTAAACACATATATCTAAATAAACAAATAAAAAACTGACCTGGAAACGCTCCAAGTCTACCTTGTGTGTGATGACTTCGAAGCTGGTCGAAGGAAGGAAACTCACACCGGATTGATCCAAAAGCTTCTCATAAACAATAGGTTGTGCTTCTCTTTGAGTTGTTAACAGGACAAACAAGACATAAAAAATCATAACAATCCTATGATTTATAAATCTTTGCAATAAGGGAAACCTGTTATGCAAAAACTTATATTTGATAATTCAATCAATGAAGAAGATAAACATGTCATTCACTAACTGAATTAAACAATTGTTATGTATTTTATACAATTGAAAGAAACCAGATATGGATTACAGTGGTCAAAATTATATCATTCACACATGATTAAGATAGCTAAAGTAGTCGTTAATCATATACAAATTGATATACACAACATGAAACAAAATATTGATATAATGAGAAGCTAAAGTTGTGACAAAACACCAAATTCTACTTCAGTCTGTATTAAAACTCCATATCCTTGTTCTCCCACGAATGAGGATGAACATTATTACAAAAATCATAAGTATATATAAGTCTCTCCACAAGTTAAAACCTCCATTTGGATAATATCAAATTGTTTTACATAATCTGGGAGAAATCCCAAAATCAACTAAACTGGGAAATCAAAAATGCAAGTGAAATCTTTGAAATATCCCCTAACTGCTCATCAAATCTACTGTCATTTCTAATTGATCTGCAACAAAACAAAAATAACCAGTTAGAAGGACATTTTTATTAATAAAACAATAAAAAATTGATCCTACAGACTTAGCTACAGAATCATCTGATTCTGTAACTAGTCTAGAATAGCATACAGGATCAAATCAAATCAAATCTTTTTAAAAGAATCAAATCCAATTTTCTAAACATTAAAAATGAATCACTAATGACTCAAATGATTTTATCATTCAATAAACAAAATCAACAATGATTCAATCGTAAACAGAGATAGGATACTCTATTTTTCTTTTTCCATAAAATCGGGTCAATATAGTAACAAGACTATTTCATATCAAAACGAAATTAATAGTGAGTCATATCCTATGCGATACGATCTAATCCAACACAATCATAAACCATTCATTATGGCTATAAAGATGGATCCATATCATTCAATAAAATGTAAATATAGGCAAACTGTAATGATTATGTTCAAATGAAACCATGCTTAACAGCATCGACCCAAAAATCGACATAGATTTCGATGTCTGAGCGTCACACAGTCAACAGACAGGATAAAAAATAGTAATCACAACTGCCATCAAATCGACAAAGGTGATAATCGTAAACTGGGAAACAATCGAAACAAATCGTGCTTGAGTTAAATATAGCAACCAATCGTGAACCTGGATATAATCACTTTCCCTCCTCAAATCCACTCGTAACTAAATATTTGTTTCCATTAAAATTCAAACAATAACAGGGTCGATCTAATCAACGGACCAAAACGAATTGACTGGCTAGGTTTCACATAACCGTTACGATTTGTATCAATTGACGATTTGGGTGGATACAAAACAACATCATATTAAACATAATACAAACTGTATCCGAGCTGGTCGATAGTCATATGTAAATAAAACCGTAACAATTGACCATCATTACCAATCATATCATATACATCATAACCAATTCGAATCGAAACATTGATCGTGTTCAAAATTGAAATGTGAAACAGCTTGTGTCTATAATAGATACAGTGACTTTAATTAGCAACAGCATATCCAATTTAAGCTAAATCAAACCAATTAAATCCATACTGAGATCTAATCAAATCGACGAAAGAATCCAATCGACACTAAACTAGGAAAACGAATTTCATTAATCCAAAACATAACTATGTACACAATACATATAATGTGACAGAGCGAAATCGCGTTGTAAACATAGTTATTCGAAAGAATTTGAATTCATTATATAAACAGGTGATAGAACATACCAGTGAGGCTGCTATAATTATGCCAATTTTGAATTCACGACCGCTGTAGCAGACTCCACATTCTTAAACAAAATAGAACCTGTTTTCCTCTGTTTCTTATCAGTGGCTTGCAATTCAGTCTTTTGCCTGGTAAGCCTTGCAACTTGTTCCTCCAAAGAATGGATTTTGGACTGTAGCATTGGCACATTGAGATAATACCTCTCTAACCATGAGCCGCACTGATCACATGGTGGCGCTGTAGACTTAGGTAAAGCAGGAGAGGGTTTTGAAAAATCACCGGGGGATTTACATGGTAGCTTAATGCTAGGGTAATCAGGGTTGTTTTGTAAGCAAGGTGGTAGGTTCTGTTATCGCTCCAGGAAACTCTCCTAGGCTGTAAGTCGGAGATGCCTGGTAACTAACTCTTTTTGGAAATATTTTCTTAATATTTGATATGATTTGTGGATCAAGATGAATATCTAGGGGCTGGACTGTGTTTTCAAGAGTGTCTAGAAATACAAAATATCACAAGGCCTTCTAGCCATGCAGTCAGACAAAGTTTGATTAAATGAGGGAAGAAAGCAGCTATTACACCATATTACACTTCATACCAACAAGCACAATGGGTTTAATAACCAAATAAATAGCTTATGATCATCAACTAAAACAATTAACCAGTGAGATGACATTCACTGCAAATTGAATGAGCATCAGTAAAGAACTTTCACTCATAAACTATAAGAAAATAGAGGAGGAAAATCTGACCACCCAACTGAAAGAAGCTTGAAAATTTTTCATATAATAAGAATAATTCTGTTGGTTACAGAGACATCATCATAGTACCCAAAATCGAACCCTCTCTAAAACTGAGTTCCTGGGCTTTATAGCCTTTACAAAAAAAATTCAGATCCTCAAAACATGGATCTGCTATGCTAAAAATAGTAATTGAAACTAAAATTACAAAATATAGGGCTAAGCCCTCAAAATTAGAGAATTCATGTGTGTTGATGTGCTGGGAAGTCGATGGAGTGAAGCTAAGCCTTCCAAGGCCTTTGACTCGATCTGGTGCATAAGAATCGAATGCCTAGAAATCTTGAGATGATTCTTTGACTGTTTATATTTAGCTGATAAGGTGTTTTTTGATTGATGAATTCCTGCCACCTGTACATTTGATCTTCTTGCTGGAAAACTTGACTGGAAAGGTGGATCGAATCTTTAACCAGCTGCACAAAATCTGGAGTATTTCCTGCCTTCTGTCATCCTTGTTCTGTAGAGTTTGGAGTCTTTCAAATGAGACATCTAAAATGCTCCTAATAAGAGGTATAGAATTCTACGAATGACAATTAGCAAATTTCTCAAACTTGACATTACTGCTCAACTTTAACAGCTTCCTGACATCCATCATGGCAAGCTTGCCATTCCTATATGCAGAGACAAGCCATGGATCTTCAAACGCAATTGAACTTGCTCCTTTGTTGGTTGGTTCAAGCACAAGTGCATATCTGAAATCTTCCATAGCTTCCATGTAATAACAAAGATTTTCCCTTGCAGTACCTCTTCTTAAATAGGCTTTCACATTCTTTTTGTCAATACTAATCGCTTTGCTACAGTAATCTTCCCAATTCTAAACATGCTACTGCACGATTGCTGTATTAAGTAGCATTCTTGTCGTTTAACTTGATTGCTTCAGAATAAAAATTGACATCTTTATGCCATTGTTTTCCCTTATATGCAACATTGCCCTTTTCTTTAGAAATCTCTGCAGCCTTAATTTGGCTACCAACTGTAGGCAAGGACCGTGAGCTTGAAGCAATCTCAGCTTGTTTTTGAAGAGATGGATACATATCCCTTAGGGTATCAAGTAAAAACTAATATTCTCCATACTTCTCCACCAATGACGCTGAAACGGGACATCCATCATACTTTCCTAGAGGTACACTGACCTGACAGCATCCAGACATGCCAACAACACTCAACAGTGAAAAAGCACTAGAAAGGAAGTCCTCCAATTTTCTCCCCTTTGACCTGAGCTTAGGAGGAGMTGGAGTTGTAGGAATAACCAAAATCCCATCATCCTTCAAAAGGTTGCTAAGAGTTGCACGCATCTCATTCCTTGCCTTCAGACAATATTCAACTTGTTCATCAGTAATTTCTAGAGCTGCATGTACTCGGCCTGATATACCAGGTCCCAAAGCAGGCTTCATTGTCTTGACCCATTCCTCATGATTCATCTTGAACTCATATCTTTGCAGTAAAAGGAATGCATTGCAAAGATTCTTCAAAGTAGAATTTCCTTCTCCATTTCTTCTTTCTTCATTTTTGAAAACCTTAAGACTTGGAACTTTGGAAGCAATATATCCAGCAACAAAATATCCTCTATTGTACAAACTGAATCTTTCAGGAATCTTCCTGTCATCCTGTCATCCTCTGCTGCATCAAAAAACTAAATCATTATCAGGGTACATGAATCAGCAAGCCTGCTTGCAGATCCACCATTTTGCTTCACATGGTTTCAGTTCTGAACCTACCAGGCAAAATTTACTATTATATATCTCCACTAGTGTTTGCTTACAGATTCTTTGAACTGTTTCCTCCATGAAACGTAGTTCAGTTGGTATTTTTCAGAAAAGGTTCATAGCTATGATCTGCACCAAAATGGAAAATATATAGATGAAACTGCAATCTGCCAGGCATGAGCACACAAAATCCCATGCTCCACTTCCTGCCTTAAGCAATGGTAAACTAATCTGACTCCATATCACAATGGAAGGAACTAGAAATTGCCATAAGATCCCACTGGACTTGAATCTACTCTCTGAACAACATATTCTACCACGAGCCAAATTCTAATCAAAAAGCTTCTTCAATCTGTTAATGGCAAGAAACCTTCCTCCATGTTCCTGTAATCCTCAAGGGAGCATCGAATTTCTGCTAAACGATGTGGAGGAAGCTCATTAATGTCCTTGTAATGGAAGAACTCAGGATCATCGGTGCACACAGCAATTATCTTATCATCTTTTTCCCCCTTATCAATCATGGGCATCACACAAAATAACCTCCTGACCTTAATAAGCAATTTAACTTTAGAATAATCTTGCCACCGTCAATATGCCATAGAACCCTGCATCGAGCATAATGCACAATATCAAAAACAGTACTAGGAAAAGGAAGCCTTTGAGTGCTCATCACAGCTGATATTACGGGAATACCACGTTCAAGAGAAAACTGCACTTGTGCTTCATATTCATCCTTAGGTGTAAGGGACATGGTAAGGATCTGTCTTTCAAACAGAAAATCTTCAAAACTGGTAACTCCATAGCCGACCTCCAATACCACATGGCTCTGCTTTTCCCATACAACATCTGGGATAGTCTCCTCAATAAAAAAGCTGGTTCATCTGACTTGCATCTTGGTCTTACAGGTTCCATATCATCCGGATTCATGCCAAAAGGAATAAGTGCCAAACCCGTCGATTTCTGCTCTCAATGTCGAGCCAAACTTTTGTCATCATTAACTTGCTAATGTGTCGCTTAGAATCAGGGAATATGTATGTGATAGACATATAGACTTTCTTTTCCATGGATCTAGGAATCGGTGTGTTTGTTGAAAACAAACTCCACTTCTTAATGATGACTAACAGCCCAAGTATATAGAGGATTTTTAGGCAGCATTTTCTCTCCAACTGCAATGATGAATCAGGCTTGCTTGATATTGGAGCGTGCAAAAGCACGATTTTATTTTTTTGCACATGGAAACATTTTCGGCAGCTAAAGTCATTCTGGAAAACCATATTAGCTGCCGAAACTGGCCTGTTTCGGCAGTTAAGTAAACTTCCACAGACTTAGTTAACTGACGAAAGCAGATATTTCGAATTTTGAAGGCCATGACTCATAGAAATAATTTTTTTGACCCATTCTATCACCCAAAATGACGGTGCTATTTTGGGAGATAACATCTGGCTCCAACTGGGATGGAGATCTCCCTGCGAGGTCTCCAAGAACAAGTAGTTCCAGTAGCCTTTAGTATTGGGCATGGAGTCATTAAGCCTTTAGCACTGACACCTCTGCAAACCTGTATCTTTCATGCAGCCTACTCTGCTTATTAAACAACAACTGAAAATGATATTATTGCTCGTATGGTGGGCTTATTCCTCTACCTACTCCTACACTATCCGGTAGAGGCAGATTTATCAAGTAAGATCAAATTTCCAGTGCAACCAAGTGAGAAACTGATTTACTGCTATCATGTTGAATCTTAACCCGATCAATAATAAAGACCATATCATGCAGAAGAAAGATTTGAGTGGATGATAAAAACAATATCCTTTTGACAAAAATATCCATGGGTTTATACTGCTCATGGAATGTAAAAGATCAGCAATAGGATCTTCAAAATCATAACAGAATACCTCTTTGGACTGTTGATGTAACTATAAATTTAAAATATGATGAAAAATGCCTTGAATAATTTTACTGTTGAATGCAGGCTGCTTGAGATTTGTTGGAGAAACATATAAGATGGAATGCTAATCTGGAGTGCTCAGTTCCTTGGTACCATCACTCTCTTCATATGTGATGAAATCTGCCTTTTTCTGCAAGTCTGAAAAATGTGGGCTGCCCTGCAAATTTGGACATTGTAGGCTGTCCTCATTAACCACTGCAGATCTGAAACTGTCACTTGTAAATCTGTCAGTCCGTTCAACATCTTCAAGGTTTTCAGAGATAAAAACTTGATCATCATGACAACTAAAAACAGTAGATGTGTTTGATATGATGTCAAAAGCATCGCTAAGATTGTCATAGTGTGAATCATTGATCTCTTGATCATGATGAAGAGTATTTTCTTCAGTAGCATACTCTTCCTAAAGTTCTAATTTCGAGAGATTAAATTCATGACAACAATCAGGAAAAAGAAGATCAGTAGAGAAATGATCTTTACAAAACACATGAAAAGCAGAATGAAACTTTTCTAAAGAGCTGATACTTGCATCCGGAAGAGACCGACACCAATCAAGAACAATTCCCTCTGGAGAAAACTTGAAAAGCTTAATTTTCACATCGTCATGTACAATTTCAAGCCTATTAATGAATTCATGGAAATCCAGCAAATGTTCAGCTGGCACTTCCCACTCCTCACCACGAAATTTAGGAAGACTGTTCTCCCATTCATCTCTAGTAGGTACTTGATTAGGAAAACCAACAATGCTTGAAAAATCACAGAACGCATACCTCTTGGATAAGATCCTGTTCATATCATACCAGTGGAGTCACCAACAATTTTTTGAACAATGGAGTCGCCACTGAATTCGTCCTTCATGGAGTCACCAGATAGATGATTACAACCAAATGATGTCCAAGCTTTGTCTATCATCAAAGCTGGATCTATGTCATCTCCCAGGGAAGCTGAGCTTCGATCTCCTCTCCCCGGCAACGGCGCCAATTTGTTATCGCTCCAGGAAACTCTCCTAGGCTATAAGTCGAAGATGCCTGGTAACTAACTCTTTTTGGAAATATTTTCTTAATATTTGATATGATTTGTGGATCAAGATGAATATCTAGGGGCTGGACTGTGTTTTCAAGACTGTCTAGAAATACAAAATCTCACAAGGCCTTCTAGCCATGCAGTTAGACAAAATTTGATTAAATGAGGGAAGAAAGAAGCTATTACACCAGATTACACTTCATACACCAGATTACACCAGATTACACCAGATTACACCAAATTACACTTCATACACCAGATTACACCAGAGAATTCATGTGTGTTGATGTGATGGGCAGTCGATGGAGTGAAGCTAATCCTTCCAAGGCCTTTGACTCGATCTGGTGCATAAGAATCGAATGCCTAGAAATCTTGAGATGATTCTTTGACTGTTTATATTTAGCTGATAAGGTGTTTTTTGATTGATGAATTTCTGCCACCTGTACATTTGATCTTCTTGCTGGAAAACTTGATTGGAAAGGTGGATCGAATCTTTAACCAGCTGCACAAAATCTGGAGTATTTCCTGCCTTCTGTCATCCTTGTTCTGTAGAGTTTGGAGTCTTTCAAATGAGACATCTAAAATTCTCCTAATAAGAGGTATAACATTCTGCGAATGACAATTAGCAAATTTCTCAAACTTGACATTACTGCTCAACTTTAACAGCTTCCTGACATCCATCATGGCAAGCTTTCCATTCCCAGATGCAGAGACAAGCCATGGATCTTCAAACGCAAGTGAACTTGTTGCTTTGTTGGTTGGTTCAAGCACAAGTGCATATCTGAAATCTTCCATAGATTCGATGTAATAACAGATATTTTCCCTTGCAGTACCTCTTCTTAAATACGCTTTCACATTCTTTTTGTCAATACTAATCGCTTTGCTACAGTAATCTTCCCAATTCTAAACATGTTGTTGCACGATTGTTGTAGTAAGTAGCATTCTTGTCATTTAACTTGATTGCTTCAGAATAAAAATTGACAGCTTTATGCCATTGTTTTCCCTTATACGCAACATTGCCCTTTTCTTTAGAAATCTCTGCAGCCTTAATTTGGCTACCAACTGTAGGCAAGGACCATGAGCTTGAAGCAATCTCAGCTTGTTTTTTAAGAGATGGATACAGATCCCTTAGGGTATCAAGTAAAAACTGATCTGCTCCATACTTCGCCACCAATGACACTGAAACGGGACATCCATCATACTTTCCTAGAGGTACACTAACCTGACAGAATCCAGACATGCCAGCAACACTCAACAGTGAAAAAGCACTAGAAAGGAAGTCCTCCAATTGTCTCCCCTTTGACCTGAGCTTAGGAGGAGCTGGAGTTGTAGGAATAACCAAAATCCCATCATCCTTCAGAAGGTTGCTAAGAGCTACACGCATCTCATTCCTTGCCTTCAGACAATATTCAACTTGTTCATCAGTAATTTCTAGAGCTGCATGTACTCGGCCTGATATACCAGGTCCCAAAGAAAGCTTCATTGTCTTGACCCATTCCTCATGATTCATCTTGAACTCATATCTTTGCAGTAAAAGGAATGCATTGCAAAGATTCTTCAAAGTAGAATTTCCTTCTCCATTTTTTCTTTCTTCATTTTTGAAAACCTTAAGACTTGGAACTTTGGAAGCAATATATCCAGCAACAAAATATCCTCTGTTGTACAAACTGAATCTTTCAGGAAGCTTCCTATCATCCTGTCATCCTCTGCTGCATCAAAAAACTGAATCATTATCAGGGTACATGAATCAGCAAGCCTGCTTACAGATACACCATTTCGCTTCACATGGTTTCAGTTCTGAACCTACCAGGCAAAATTTACTATTATATATCTCCACTAGTGTTTGCTTACAGATTCTCTGAATCGTTTCCTCTATGAAACTTAGTTCAGTTGGTCTTTTTCAGAAAAGGTGCATAGCTATGATCTGCACCAAAATGGAAAACAGATAGATGAAATTGCAATCTTCCAGGCATGAGCACACAAAATCCCATGCTCCACTTCCTGCCTTAAGCAATGGTAAACTAAACTGACTCCATATCATAATGGAAGGAACTAGAAATTTCCATAAGATCCCACTGGACTTGAATCTACTCTCTAGACAACATATTCTACCACGAGCCAAATTCTAATCAACAAGCTTCTTCAATCTGTTAATGGCAAGAAACCTTCCTCCATGTTCCTATAATACTCAAGGGAGCATCGAATTTCTGCTAAACGATGTGGAGGAAGCTCGTTAATGTCCTTGTAATGGCGGAACTCAAGATCATCGGCACACACAACAATTATCTTATCATCTTTTTCCCCCTTATCAATCATAGGCATCACACAAAATAACCTCCTGGCCTTAATAAGCGATTTAACTTTAGAAGAATCTTGCCACTGTCAATATGCCATAGAACCTTGCATCGAGCATAATGCACAATATCAAAAACAGTACTGGGAAAAGGAAGCCTTTGAGTGCTCATCACAGCTGATATTACGGGAATACCACATTCAAGAGCAAACTACACTTGTTCTTCATATTCATCCTTAAGTGTAAGGGACGTGGTAAGGATCTGTCTTTCAAACAGAAAATCTTCAAAACTGGTAACTCCATAACCAACCTCCAATACCACATGGCTTCGCTTTTCCCATACAACATCTGGGATAGTCTCCTCAATAAACAAGCTGATTCATCTGACTTGTAGCTTGGTCTTACAGGTGCCATATCATCCGGATTCGTGCCAAAAGGAATAAGTGCCAAACCCGTCGATTTCTGCTCTCAATGCCGAGCCAAACTTTTGTCATCATTAACTTGCTAATGTGTCGCTTAGAATCAGGGAATATGTATGTGATAGACAGATAGAATTTCTTTTCCACGGATCTAGGAATCAGTGTCTTTGTTGAAAAAAAACTCCACTTCTTAATGATGACTAACAACCAAAGTATATAGAGGATTTTTAGGCACCATTTTCTCTCCAACTGCAATGATGAATCAGGCTTGCTTGATATTGGAGCGTGCAAAAGCACGATTTTATTTTTTTGCACATGGAAACATTTTTGGCAGCTAAAGTCATTCTGGAAAACCATATTAGCTGCCGAAACTGGCCTGTTTCGGCAGTTAAGTAAACTTCCACAGACTTAGTTAACTGACGAAAGCTGAGATTTCGAATTTTGAAGGCCATGACTCATAGAAATAAATTTTTTGACCCATTCTATCACCCAAAATGATGGTGCTATTTTGGGAGATAACAGGTTCGACACGAAGTTGTATGAGGGTTTGGTGCATAGACTTTCAGAATAGGGATACTCACTTTCCAAAAAACATTCAACCTCTGAATCAGAGTCCTCGCTTAATACGATAGGGTCAGGATTGATAGGGATTTTCAGCTTATTCCTTTCCATACGAGAGATTAAACGGGCATTCTTTTTGCCTTTGGAGTTCGTAGCAGGTTTGGCTTTAGGTTTCTTTCCCACAGGCTTAACAGTCTCGGTATCCTTAGTCACAGGATGGGTTTAGGTAATAGGATACTGTAGGGTACCGGAGGCATAGCTTTGGCTTCGGTAACCACAGGTTTGTCAACCTGTGGAGGATTTGAATCCTCAAAATCATTGCGAACCAGAAAATCGTTCCAACAGTCTCCGTGTAACCCCAAATGACAGACAACAATAATTTTAACCAGCCCGAAGTGAAAGAGGCTGCTATCAGCCTGATTCCTTTTATATCTTTTAGACATTTTAAAAAGGATTCTATGTAGGTAATAAGGAATATTAAGCTCATAGCCCATGAAAACCATAAGTAAACGAAGGTGATGTAAGAAAAAAAACCCATACCGACCCTCGCAAGTGATAAATTGTTTGATAACCATTAGCAAATCATGCCAACGTTTCTTAAGCATATTCGCAGGCAAACCTTTGTCACAGGAGCTAACCTTATGCGACTGGAAGAGCAGTGTCCAAGGGACCTCTTCCACTTTGCAATTCTTGGACCATCGTTGTCCAGTGGTAGGCAAACTGATAGATAAACTGAGAAATTTCTCGTTAATTTCCAATTGAACATCCCCAACCTTGGCTCGACAGCCATCAAAGGTTAATGCGAATTTCCGAGCAACACAGGGATTAAAACCATCAAACTTTTGTATGAACGGAAGCCATCCAAATTCCTGAAGGTCACTGTGGGCACTGTCGAACATCAACAGAGCCTGGCTACCGTTTGGTTCAACCCTCATGACTGGAGCCATGGTGCGAGCGCATGGTAAGGGTTAGGGTCACAAACACCGGCATACAGGAGAAAATTCATTCGGTCTAACCACTATGAATGATCAAAGGGGAAGCATTCAATATGCGCGTGCGAGGGTGGTGGGATTATTCACCGCCATGCATAATAGTAATTGCAAAGTACAACCAGCGAATTAACCCACTGTTGAAACAATCATAACACAGTTCAAACCATATTATTCGGCCAGCCCAAAAATCAAATGGTGGATATCATACCAATGCGCCATTGTAAAATTTCAAACTATTGTCATTCAATGTAAAATCAAACCCAAAATTTAAATCTGCGTCATTGTATAAGTGTGTAATCAAACGTTTATAAAACATTGTGATCATCGATTTCATAAAATTTGCAAGCCAAGAGTTATAACAATAAGGATCACATCATATAAAAAACAAAATAAAACCATGACCCCTATGCAATCGAATGACTAGGCGAGTCCCAAACAACAAATTTTCATGCTCAATGCCTTACCAGTTTAATCAAATTAAATTGCGCAATCAAAGTAAGAATAGGCAAAGTTTGAAAATTCATTTAGCCGCATAATAATAAACCAAAGGTAAGTGCCTTTCAGAATATCAATGAGAAGATCATGACAGTTCAAATAACGATGGAGGAGTTTTCACGCTTACAGTCGTGAAAACTAAATGGAAACCAATTTGCAAATGTCGCAAGGAAAGAAAAATATCGTCTTTTTGCAAAATGCGACGTCAATTTGAAGTTCATAAGACGTAGGTGTAGGCAGCTTATAGGGCAATAGAAAAAATTGCATTGGCTGCCAACAATGGCGACACATTGGTAGAAGCAGTTATCTCTGTCAAAAGAAATAAATTCAGATTAGGACATCAAAGAAAATTTCAACTCAAAACAACAACCAGAAAATCGTACAAACATCATCATTCCACATCTTTTCCAGCGATGTTTTAAAAGATGAAAACTAATAACAATCTTAAGATCAACAAGTCACGATATTAATGATAAAATATTCAATACTGTTGGCATGACCACTACTGCCAGCAGACGTGCATAGCCTCGACAGGGTTGCCATTTAACCCACTCTGACATCTGTATCCTGTCAAGAAGTTCTAGATCATAATAAAGGACCTTAAAGAGGTTTCTTATAATAATTTTTACAGATTTTCGTGTACCCGACATTGCTTCGCTGCCAGCAGGCCTGTTCAGTACCGCGACGAATTTGTCTTGGTGCCATGCATGCATTTAACCGCTACCAGCGGACCTATTCAGCATCCCGACGGGTTTACAAACACTTCCCACAGCTCTTATTAATATTTTTATTTTGTTTTCTTTTGTATATACATAGATGAGAGGGGTGACACTGAAAATCTTGATATTTTAACATATTTTTCAGACCTCATCAGAAATTTTTAACACTGTCCTTTATTCAGCTCCAAAAATGTTTTGTTTACAAACAACTTACTATGACAGGGAGACATCTTTTTGAGTCATTCCTTTACGGAAAAGGGATAGCGTGAAAAGATAATAGATGATCATGACAGACTTTGCTCAGAGATTGAAATCAGTAAACTTCTTTCAAACAACACAATTTTCCAACATAAATATTAATTTCAGATGTTCGTACCAACTTTCAGAAGTTATTTCAGCGAAGAAAATTTTCTGTGGTCTTTGTCTGAATGGATCAGTGCACAGGTATGCATATTTTTCAAAAAACACCAAAAAATTGATCAATCAAATCAAAACCAAAAACAAAAACAAAGGAAAAATAAAAACAAAAGGAAATATTTACATAATATACAAGGGTAGCTATCAAGCAAAGTATCTTTTCAGGGCTTGGCCATTCACCGGATAGGTGTCAAGCTTCCCTTCAAGATTCTGTAATCGAAAGGAACTAGGACCCAACTTTTTAGCAATAAAAAATGGCCCAAGCCATAAGTTTTGAAACTTGGTGTGCTCACCCTTTCCTTCGTGTGATTTGTCCCACTTTAAGACGAGATCGCCTACTTCAAAATTCTTATCAGAAGTAGAATTAGAATCGAACCAGTTTTTAATCAATTGTTGGTGTTGATCTAACTTACACTTAGCTTGGGTTATTACTTCTTCTAACTTCATCAAAGCATTAATACGGCTTTCTAGAGGGGGACAATCTTCTTCTTGGACTGTTTGTGACAACTGAAGCGAAGGAATGAGAATGTGAGGTGGCAAAATGGCTTCTCTGCCATAAACGAGGAAAAAGGGTGAGTTACCTATAGCAGCTTTGGGTGTTACCCTATCATCCCACAATGCATTAAGCAGTGCATTGTGCCAGTTCTTGTGATTTTCAGCCACGGTTCTCTTGATAATTTTGATCAAGTTCTTGTTTGTTGATTCTGCTAAGTCATTGCCCTGGGGGTAGTAACTAGCAAAATACTTCAGCTTTATTCCTTTCTATAAAGAGAACTCACTCGTCTCTAGAGAAGAAAAGTATGAAGCATTATCAAAGACTAGACAATCAGGGATACCGAAACGAGTGATAATATTCGAGTTTAGAAAAGCGATCACCTGACTTGTGTTAACAGTTCTTAGCGCGGCGGCTTCGTACCATCGAGTAAAGTAATCAGTGGCTGTCACAATATACTTGTGTTGTTGTGAGGATGGAGGGTTAATAGGACCTATGATATCAAGGCCCCATTGCGGGAAAGGAGAATCTACTGTGACGGGTTGCAAGGGGAAGGCTAGTTTTTGCAATCGCCCTGATGCTTTCTGACAGATGACGCATTTACGACACAAGGCATGGGCGTCCCTAAAAATCGTGGGCCAGTAGTAACCAACTCTTAAAACCTTATGAGCAGTGGTTTCGCCACCGAAGTGACCACCAGCTTCTCCTGCATGCAACTCAAACAAGACTTTCTCTACTTCGTCTTTTTCAAGACAACGCATCAGTACGCCGTCAAAATTCTGACGAAACAGTATACTGTTAACTAGATGAAAGGAGGCGGACTTCAGTCTTAATGCTCTTCTTTTGGCGGGGTCAAGGTGACGGGGTGCTGATCCATTTTCAAGACAAAATCTAATATCGTCGTACCAAGGACTTACGAGGTTTTGTGCACAACAAATCAAACTTTGATCACATTGTTCTAGGTTTGACGTATCACTATCTTCTCGCTGTCCTATTTCTGAATCAACAACCAACTTACACAATCCTTGGCCTCTCACAATCTGTGCTGGGGTGATCTCTAAGTCGTACTCCTGCAAGGAGGTGACCCAGTTGGCTCTCTTCTCTCCTAACTCCTTTTTCACTAACAAGTTCCTTACTGCAGGGTAGGGGACAATGACCTTCGTCCTTGACTTCAAAAGATAGGAACAGAAATGCTTAACTTCTTTGAAAACAATGTAGGCTTGCCGATCGACCGCTGGGTAGTTAAGTTCAACACCTTTGAAAGCAGAGCTCATAAAGGCGATGGGTACTTCGTTGTTCTTGGAATTCTTCTGAGTTAGGACTGCGGCATAGGAATGATCAGAGGAAAAAGTATAGAGTGTATAGTATTGAGAGAAATCAGGGCTCATGAGAGACGAAGCGTCTATTATGGCCTTCTTTATATCATTAAAATCTTGGTTTTCTGTGGGTCCCCAGTGATATTGGGTGTCTTTCTTAATCAAATTCTAGAGAGGCCTGACCATTTCGGAGAAGCTGGGGACAAATCTTCTCACGAAATTAATCTGGCCTAAGAAAGACTGCATGGATTTCTTGGATGTATGTGGTGGAAGTTTGGCGATGACTTGAGTCCTCTTGGGGTCAATAATCATCCCATCACTAGACACAATGAATCTTAGTAATTTACCCTGTTCTACTGCAAAGATGGACTTCTTGGGGTTCAAGGAGATGTTGTATTTACGACATCGTAGTAGAACGGCTCATAAGTGAGCTAGATGATCGTCTTTGTTTTTAGAATAAATGGTCACATCATCTAAGTAAACTACTACAGAAGGATTGATTAAGCCTCGAAAAGCAATGTCAATTGCTCTCTGAAAGGTAGCACCAAAATTAATCAATCCAAAGGGCATTTTGCGATAAGCATAAGTGCCCCACAGGGTACGGAAGGTAGTTTTTAGTTGGTCTGGCAAAGACATCAAGACTTGGTTTTATCCAGAGAAACCATCCAGTAAGGATAGCCTCTCAGAACTAGATACTTGTTGAAGAATCTGTTCCATGGGTGGGACAGGATAATTATCTTTGTCAGATGCTTTGTTGAGGTTTCGGAAATTGACACAAAGTCGAATTTCCCCGTTTTTCTTCCGAACTGGGACGAGGTTGGATACCCATTGAGTGTGTCTAACAGGAAAAATTATTTTAGCACTTAGGAGTTTATTCAATTCTTTTTGTACGGTCGGTTCTAATTTAGGATGCATTTTCCTCAGTTTCTGTTAGAAGGGTAAGGTTTGGGGCTTCATCGGGATGACATGTTGTATAATATTAGGATCAAATGTTTTAAGATCATTGTAAGTCCATGCAAAGACATCCTTGAATTCTTTGAATAATTTAACAAAAGAAACTTTTTCTTGCTTAGAACATCCCAAGCCTAAGTTGATACATTGAGGATTTTCATTAGTCCCTAAATTGAATTTTTCATAAGATAATGAGGAACTATTAGTTTTGCAATTGACCGTCTTTTTTAATTTATCTTCAAAATCATAAAACTTTTCTAGTCTAACAACAGATTTGGGTATGATATTTACCATGTCTGATAGAGCTTTAGGAGATTTCAGATTAGGTATTACCGTAAAGTCATGCAAATTGTCGTTGTGTGTTTGTTCATATATCACTGCTCCTTAACAGGTTTCTTCCATGTGCAGAAAGTTAATGATCTGCTGATCATCGTCGAACACTCTCCAGTTTGTGATATTGTCAGGGACAAATGGCCGAAACAATAGCTCCATGGAGAATGCATTTGGGGATAAGCCTTCTGCAGGAAGAAGTTTAGAGGCAACATTAGCTAGTAGATCTGCTTCTGCATTACTTGATCTAGGAATGGAATTTATATTGAATGCAGAAAATTTGTTCATCAAACTCCATACCTCAGACTGATAACTTTTGAGATGCGGGGAAAGACAGTGTATAGAATCTCTTACCTGCCTAACCACTATTTCAGAGTCGTTGAATACAATTAGATTTTGAATGTTCATGTCCAAAGCTTTTCTGAGACCTTGCAGCAAAGCCTCATATTCTGCAGTATTATTCGTACATTCAAATTCTAGCCTACAAGCCAATAATGTCTTGTTACTTGCCGGATCGATAATGATGCAGCCTGCCCCAGCTCCTTCTTTAGACTTGGAACCGTCGAAATATAGAGACCAAATTTGATTTCCATCGGGTTCGTGGGACTGTTGCATAGAAGTTGTTGGTTGCACATATGCTATGATCTCGGACGGCTGTTGTGGATTGTTGATAGGTGAAACTTCAGCCATGAAATTTCTGAAAAAGGTATCCATCCCTTTGACTTCAGGTGAATCAACAGGAGGTGTGTATGGTTCATTAGGGTCATTCACGTCCGTGATCATGAAATTAAGGTAATGCTCACGATTCACTCTGATTATGTTAGGCTTACCGTTCTCTGGAAGCCATAAGTGAGACCAGTCCGTTGCGAAGTAACCATGTAGCTGCTCCGACCAGTCCCTGCTCAAAAACAGACCATACACTTCCGGAATATCCACCACAATTATATCAATAACCTGATGAACCTTTGGGTTAGACGATAATCTAATCAATACATTTTTTTTGTTCGCCTATGACTTTAACATTTGTTCGATCAAGTTGTATGATTTTCAAAGAAGATGGTTCCACTTCAGCGTTAATATTTTGGCAAACAGACCAAGGCATCACATTTGATGATGCTCCTGAGTCAACCATACAATTATGCACATTTCTGTTGAAGATTTCAAAAGTCAAAAGAAAAGGAGGTACATTCTTGTGAGTACTAGGGGTAATAACTTGTGGTTTCTTACTCGCATTTTCTATTGCTACTTTATCTACATTATTTACATTATTATTTATAGGAGTTACAGGAAGGCTTCCTTTATCTTGAGAATCAGGATTATTTTTAGTGGAAGTCTTCTACGGAACTTTTCTTTGCACAACCTTGTTACCATTTGAATTACCATTCTTGCCATTTTCTGAAATATTTTGCAACATCTTTTGTAACAAAAATGGAAATTTCAACAACTCATAAATAGAAATGTTATCCCTCAATTTTTTAAGATCTTCAACAACATCATAATCTAATTTAGGGCCGACATTACTCTGTTTAATTTCTGCTGATTTAGATGGATTTGGAGGTGGAGTTGTAGTGTTCTCGGCAAGAGGTTTGTTTGTTGTCTTACTCCTAGTATTATAAGGGTGAACAGTCTCGAAGTTATCTTGAAAGATGTTATCCGAGAAGTGTCCAAAGATGTTTGGAGAATACTCTTCTTCTTGAACTGTTTCCTGCTCGACTTCCTCCTGAGGAATATCAGGAGGCATCAAGTTATCTTGGTCTTCTAGAATTGTCTGAAGTGCACATTGCAAACTTTCTAGATTCAAGCCTTCAGGGTTTGAATTAGGCCGGTTGGTTGGAAAAGGCTTTCGAAAAGGGGGTTTATAGGGTCCTTTACTCGAGGAAGCTTCTTCAGTCGACCTTTTTAAATCTATAACTTGATTAGACAATTTTTGTACAACTTTAGTTAAATTTTCCAAATTAGAGTTTTCAGGTTGTGTTTTGCTTTGTGTAGGTCTAGGGAGAATTTCAATCTTCTTTTTGGAAGAAGAAACAATCTCAGTTTCATTGCTAGAAGAGTCCTTAAGACTAAGTATGTCTTTTTCAATCTGAGTAGCCTCTTTGAAGGCTTCTAACAATGTGGCCTTTTTAGATCGTTTAACCCAAATAGCTATACTTTGATGTAGAGCTTTAGTGTAGTAAGCTATTACAAGACTCTCCACAGGCATAGAATCTCCAGGGATTCGATTTTTAAGCGTTAAGAATCTTTGATTAAAATCTTTAACTTTTTCTTTTGGGTTCATCTTTAATCTTGAAAGATCCATGACTAAGACTTCCATAGGTTTACCATCTCCGAATTTTTCCAAAAATCATGACTCAAACTTTTCCCAAGACACTATGGTATGGGGTTGTTGGGAAAAGTACCAAGTGGATGCATTACCCTCAAAAGTATAAGGGAACAACCTACAGACAACATCTTCATGTTCAACATTACGGAGTCTGATGGCTAACATAAATTTTTTGATATGATCTTCAGCTATTTGTTTTGAATCAGGATCAAACTTGGGAAGCCATTTCTATGGGTGCTTAGGTAAAGGGTGTTGGGATCTAGGTACAGCTACAACATCCTGGTCCAACCATGGTCTAGCAGGGTTGTTCTGATTTTCCATAGGTCTAGTGGGTGTGGAAGGCTGATAAGGTGGATTGCCTTCGTCAGAAGAGGAAGGAGATGAGGGAGGTGGTGAAGGAGGTATCCCAGATCCTCCTGCAGCAGGATTTGTGTTTGGATCTGTAGGATTCACAGTGAGGCTAGTATCACCTAACTGTTCTCTGATATCAGAGAAGTCTAAAGGTTGACCCCACGGACGGTTTGGTTGCCTAATATGAGCTAAGGCACTGTGTGTTTTGATAAGAGATTGGCATACAATCTCTTGTAGGTCACCACGTGTAGGATTAGGGGTTGCTATCTCAACTGTGATCTGAGGATCTTCGGTTGAAGTAGTTGTTGTTTGAAGGGGAATATTTTCAAGTGAACGAATTCCAGTCACTATAGGTAAGCGATTAGGGGGGGGAGGAGTCTTTCGACCGCCTCGTGCCATCAATTAAGTTCAGGCCCTCCTTCTAGCGCCATTTGTTGACGAGAGAAATTGTTCGTCCGTCAATTGAGAGAGTGGAACCAGTCCGGGGTTGTCTAATAACCCAAGCCGTTTGGAATGAACCACCCTGNTAGGGGGGGGAGGAGTCTTTCGACCGCCTCGTGCCATCAATTAAGTTCAGGCCCTCCTTCTAGCGCCATTTTTTGACGAGAGAAATTGTTCGTCCGTCAATTGAGAGAGTGGAACCAGTCCGGGGTTGTCTAATAACCCAAGCCGTTTGGAATGAACCACCCTGACGGGTTTAGCGGCTCCGTTGGCCGCTCTAAGCTCTTTAAGAGAACCAAAGAGAAAACTAATCTAAACTAACTAATCTAACTAAAACTAAGTAAAACTAAAATAAAAGAAACTAAACTAACTAACAATAAAAACAACTAATACACTAATCTAATTGAAACAAACTACTATATAAACTAAAACTAAATACGAATTAAACTAACTATTCTACTAATTATTATTACACTAACTCTAATAATTAACTATCTAATTATTGATTGAATTACAACTTATTCACAAATGTACATTATCTACAACTTGCAGATTTGAATAAAACCTGTAAAAATCATTTGCTTTCTTCACTAAGATAGCCAGGAATCTTTTTTGATTTTTTATCTTTTATAAATAAGAAATAAAACTTACTGAAATTAAACAATCTAATATATTAAACACATATATCTAAATAAACAAATAAAAAAATGACCTGGAAACACTCAAAGTTTTCCCTGTGTGTGATGACTTCGAAGCTGGTCGGAGGAAGGAAACTTGCACCGGATTGATCCAAAAGCTTCTTGTAAACGATAGGTTGTGCTGCTCTTTGAGTTGTTAACAGGACAAACAAGACATAAAAAATCATAACAAACCTATGATTTATAAATCTTTGCAATAAGGGAAACCTGTTATGCAAAAACTTATATTTGATAATTCAATCAATGAAGAAGATAAACCTGTCATTCACTAACTGAATTAAACAATTGTTATGTCTTTTATACAATTGAAAGAAACCAAATATGGATTACAATGGTCAAAATTATATCATTCACACATGATTAAGATAGCTAAAGTAGTCGTTAATCATATACAAATTGATATACACAACATGAAACAAAATATTGATATAATGAGAAGCTAAAGCTGTGACAAAACACCAAATTATGCTTCAGTCTGTATTAAAACTCCATATCCTTGTTCTCCCACGAATGAGGATGAACATTATTACAAAAATCATAAGTATATATAAGTCTCTCCACAAGGTAAAACCTCCATGTGGATAATATCAAATTGTTTTACATAATCTGGGAGAAATCCCAAAATCAACTAAACTGGGAAATCAAAAATGCAAGTGAAATCTTTGAAATATCCCCTAACTACTCATCAAAGCTACTGCCATTTCGAAAAACAATAAAAAATTGATCCTACAGACTTAGCTACAAAATCATCTGATTCTGTAGCTAGTCTAGAATAGCATACAGGATCAAATCAAATCAAATCAAATCTTTTTAAAAGAATCAAATCCAATTTTCTAAACATTAAAAATGAATCACTAATGACTCAAATGATTTTATCATTCAATAAACAAAATCAACAGTGATTCAATCGTAAACAGAGATAGGATACTCTGTTTTTCTTTTGCCATAAAATCAAGTCAATATAGTAACAAGACTATTTCATATCAAAATGAAATTAATAGTGAGTCATATCCTATGCGATACGATCTAATCCAACACAATCATAAACTATTCGTTATGGCTATAATGATGGATCCATATCATTCAATAAAATGTAAAGATAGGCAGACTGTAACGATTATGTTCAAATGAAACCATGCTTAATAGCATCGACCCAAAAATCGACATAGATTTTGATTGCTGAGCATCACACATTTAACAGACAAGATAAAAAATAGTAATCACAACTGTCATCAAATCGACAGAGGTGAGAATCGTAAACTGGGCAACAATTGAAACAAATCGTGCTTGAGTTAAATATAGCAACCAATCGTGAACCTGGATATAATCACTTTCGCTCCTCAAATCCACTCGTAACTGAATATTCGTTGCCATTACAAATTCAAACGATAACAAGGTCGATCTAATCAGCGGACCAAAACGAATTGACTGGTTGGGTTTCACATAACCGTTATGATTTGTATCAATTCACGATTTGGGTGGATATAAAACAACATCATATTAAAGATAGTCCAAACCGTATCCGAGCTGGTCGAAAGTCATATGTAAATAAAACCGTAACAATTGACCATCATTACCAATCATATCATATACATCATAACCAATTCGAATCGAAACATTGATCGTGTTCAAAATTGAAATGTGAAACAGCTTGTGTCTATAATAGATACAGTGACTTTAATTAGCAACAACATATCCAATTTAAGCTAAATCAAACCAATTAAATCCATACTGAGATCTAATCAAATCGATGAAAGAATCCAATCGACACTAAACTGGGAAAACGAATTTCATTAATCCAAAACATAACTATGTACACAATGCATATAATGTGATAGAGAGAAATCACGCTGTAAACATAGCTATTCGAAAGAATTTGAATTCGTTATATAAATAGGTGATAGAACATACCAGTGAGGCTACTATAATTATGCCTATTTTGAATTCATGATCGTTGTAGCAGACTCCACATTCTTAAACAAAATAGAACCTACTGTCCTCTGTTTCTTATCAGTGTCTTGCAATTCAGTCTTTTGCCTGGTAAGCCTTGCAACTTGTTCCTCCAAAGAATGGATTTTGGACTGTAGCATTGGCACATCGAGATAATACCTCTCTAACCACGAGCCACACTGATCACATGGTGGCGTTGTAGACTTAGGTAAAGTAGGAGAGGGTTTTGACGAATCACCGGGGGCTTTACATGGCAGCTTAATGCCAGGGTAATCAGGGTTGTTTTGTAAGCAAGGTGGTAAGTTCGACACGAAGTCGTATGAGGGTTTGGTGCACAGACTTTCGGAATAGGGATACTCACTTGCCAAAAAACGTTCAACCTCTGAATCAGAGTCCTCGCTTAATACGATAGGGTCAGGATTGACAGGGAGCTTTGGCTTGTTCCTTGCCATACGAGAGATTAAATGGGCATTCTTTTTTCCTTTGGAGTTCACAGCAGGTTTGGCTTTCGGTTTCTTGCCCACGGGCTTAACAGTCTCGACATCCTTAGTCATAGGATGGGGTAGGTCGATAGGTGAGTCGGGTATGGGTTTAGGTAATAGGATACTGTAGGGTACCGGGGGTATAGCTTTGTCTTCGGTAACCACAGGTTTGTCAACCTGTGGAGGATTTGAATCCTCAAAATCATTGGGAACCAGAAAATCGTTCCAACAGTCTCCGTGTAACCCCAAATGAGAGACAACAATAATTTTAACCAACCCGAAGTGAAAGAGGCTGCTATCAGCTTGATTCCTTTTATATCTTTTAGACATTTTAAACAGGCTTCTATGCAGGTAATAAGGCATATTAAGCTCATAGCCCATGAAAACCATAAGTAAACGAAAGTGATGTAAGAAAACAAACCCATACTGACCCTCGCAGGTGATAAATTGTTTGATAACCATTAGAAAATCTTGCCAACGTTGCTTGAGCATATTCGCAGGCAAACCTTTGTCACAGGAGCTAACCTTACGCGACTGGAAGAGCAATGTCCAAGGGACCTCTTCCACTTTGCAATTCTTAGACCATCATTGTCCAGTGGTAGGCAAATCGGTAGCTAAACTGAGAAATTGCTCGTTAATTTCCAATTGAACATCCCCAACCTTGGCTCGACAGCCATCAAAGGTTAATGCGAATTACCGAGCAACACAGGGATTAAAACCATCAAACTTTTATATGAACRGGAGCCATCCAAATTCCTGAAGGTCACTGTGGGCACTTTCGAACATCAACAGAGCCTGGTTACCGTTTGGTTCAGCCCTCACAACTGGAGCCATGGTGTGAGTGCATGGTAAGGGTTAGGGTCACAAACACCAACATACAGGAGCAAAGTCATTCGGTCTAACCACTATGAACGATCAAAGGGGAAGCATTCAATATGCGCGTGTGAGGGTGGTGGGATTATTCACCGCCATGCATAATAGTAATTGCAAAGTACAACCGGTGAATTAACCCACTATTGAAACAATCATAACACAGTTCAAACCATATTATTTGGCCGGCCCAAAAATCAAACGGTGGATATCATACCAATGCGCCATTGTAAAATTTCAAACTATTGTCATTCAATGTAAAATCAAACCCAAAAGTTAAATCTGCGCCATTGTATAAGTGTGTAATCAAACGTTTATAAAACATTGTGATCATCGATTTCATAAAATTTGCAAGCCAAGAGTTATAACAATAAGGATCACATCATATAAAAAACAAAATAAAACCATGACCCCTATGCAATCGAATGACTAGGTGAGTCCCAAACAACAAATTTTCATGCTAAATGCCTTAGCAGTTTAATCAAATTAAATTGCGCAATCAAAGTAAGAATAGGCAAAGTTTGAAAATTCATTTAGCCTCATAATAATAAATCAAAGGTAAGTGCCTTTCAGAATATCAATGAGAAGATCATGACAGTTCAAATAACGATGGAGGAGTTTTCACACTTACAATCGTGAAAACTAAATGGAAACCAATTTGCAAATGTCGCAAGGAAAGAAAAATATCGTCTTTTTTAAAAATGCGACGTCAATTTGAAGTTCAGAAGACGTAGGTGTAGGCAGATTATAGGGCAATAGAAAAAATTGTATTGGCTGCCAACACACCCTTTGGGAAAATTGTGCTGATGTCGACGAAAGGGGAACGCGACTCCCAGAAGAAAAGGGCTTCGTGAAATCTACTGAGGTGAGGAAGTGGCAAAGGTACATGGACGAAGTCAAGAAGTGGGAGGACTCAAGACTGCCCCTTGGTTGGAGGGTGTATGAGATAAAAATGTGGCCACAACCGTGTAATGAGTTTGAGTGTCAGGGGGACGACAAGACCAGTGATAAGTTGTGCCAGAGGCGGGACAAGGTGAACAAATTCAGAGGGTAGAGGTAAGTGACCTATGGGGTACTCTGAAGATATGGACGACGTCGGCAAGGGTAGATGATAAGTAATGCTCCAACCGAGGGTAACATGGGTTGCGTTTGGCCAAAAGGAGGGAAGCAGGTCATCAAAGGTGACGACAAAAAGGTAATGTAATGACTGGAAATAAAGGCATTTGTATAATAAATAACGAATAATTGGGGAGAAATGTACAAATACAGAAACGGATGCCCCAGTGTGACATGGGTGGACCACGTAGGGCATACTTTGCTTGGAAAACTGATGAAGGGGGGGGGGGGGGGGG
>JASDQU010100260.1:74238-114661 GCA_032191745.1 Picea mariana | reverse complement strand
ATGAGGTAGGTGAAATGAAGGTAGGTTCGCAGATGGGCAAACTGATTGTGGATGAAATGGAGGGTTCATGATACTACAGAGGTGCAGGTAAAAAATAGAACCATAAAGAGATAATCTGAGAGTCCGTGTGGGAAAGCTAGAAAAATGAGGAGAAGGAGTATGTGGTTGATTCACAACATGATGAAAGACTATCAGGACTCCCATCCCTAGAGGGTAAGGAAAAACAGCATGAGTGTCAAAAAGTGGCAAAAGGTGCTATGAATGGGACAACTCATGTGGGTAAGAATGCTACCGGGTAACAGTACTGAAGATGAAAATGGAGGCATGGGTGTTGCATAGCCGGGAATGGGGATCCTAGAGGCCAATATCAGAGGGTGTGATTGGAAATGTAAATGCGATACAACGGGAAAGACTACATGTCAGTGATGAGTATATACCTGAAGGGGTTGTGTCGATGGATGATGATCAAGTACCTACACATATGAAAACCAAATGCCCAAAGTGAACAATATCTTAAGAGAATCAAATATATGAGCATGTATTTGATAAGTGTGACTATGCGCATGCGTACCTGACCATGGTATGAAAAAAAAAAAGGCACCCGGGGGGCGCAGGATGAAAAGCGACCCAGAGATTGTTGTGATGTAGGTGACAGGATGTTGATCCCATGGCTGAAGACAGATTGAAAAATGGACACCGTGGGCTCCCGGAATGGTGAGTGGAAGGTAGGTAAAAGGATTATATATAGTTGTAAGGCCCATATTGCCACCTCATTTGTACCTACTGCAATAGTGACTGGACAGGTATTTTTTAGAGAATATTTGGAGATTCGGGGAGGACGAGGCATCCGAGTGGTGATTAGCGAGTGTTAGGTTAGTAGTCTGGTCATCCTGCATAGAAATAGGATTTCATTTTTTGGGGAGGGGTTGTATGGGGGGTTGTACAGGGACATTTAGGGGATATGGGCCCCACATGCATGGGCGATCCGGTGATAGGCGCGCATACATACACGCATGTACACTGGATATATGCACATGGGGTGGGGTAGAGAGAATTTAAGGCGCGCTCGAAGGGCGCGCCTGTGAGGTGAACAGGCACGCACCTCTGCATGCCTGTATGGTGAACAGGCACGCGTAGGGGCACTCCTGTGAAACAAACAGGTGTGCACTGATGCGCACCTATGTAGTGAACAGGCGCGCATGCGTGCACACCTGTGTAGTGAATAGGCGCGCATGTGTGCGCACCTATGGGTAACAAAACCACACCTAGGAGGCAAGGTTGAGGTGTATAAACATGAGTCTTTTTGATGCTGTGGATGGTTGCTTGAGCTGATATAGGGATCTGTGTTTTCTACAGGGGGACGGTGGTGACGATGCCAATGGGGTGGCGAGAGAGAGACTGGGCTCAGTTGCGAGACATCATGGACATTGAGGAGCCCAGTGTGCGTGCGATTTTGGCAACCTATGGGTTTCTAAAGTTCTTTGAGTGCCCGTTGATATGAGCACAGGAGTATCTGCTACAGTTCCTGATCCAGATGTGGAGTCTGGAGCTGCACTGCTTCCTCGTGCGAGGAGAGAAGATCCCCTTCACTGCGGTGGAGGATGTATATTTCTTGATTGGGCTCCCTTTTCGAGGAACGCCCCTACCAGTGGAGCCGGTGTTGCCTAGGGGTACTTTGCTCACCACTATTGGCTGGAGATATTGTTTAGGTCAGAACTTTATGTCCAGGACAGTGGTGAGTATATCGGTGATAGATTCCCTGGCACATCGATGTATAGCAACGATGATTGTGTGAGTATATGAGTCACTGGCGACCCAGCGGATCAGTGGTGGCCAGCTTCTAGTGCTGGAGAGAGTGTTGGTCGGCGAGCGTTTCGCTTGGGGGCTGACGCTGCACGTGAGGATGGTGGCGCAGTTGGACCACTATCAGTCTACTGATGCAAGGGAGTTTTCTTTCGGGTCCATCCTAGTGGCCTAGTTTCTAGAGAGGGTGTCGATGTTGCACCTGAGGATTCTACTGGGGATGCCGGGGGCGCAAGATTCGCGGTTGAGGCGGTGGTCAACTGTTTTTCTTTGTCATGGTGGTGGCAAAGGTGGCCACTTATTTTCTGCAGAGGCGTCGCAGGTATGGTGGTAGATGTCGCAAGTGATACTTCAGTACCCCTATGCCAGGGTGGACTTCCAAGATGACTCGGACATGGTGATACTTCCAGGGGAGGTTTTTGACCATCGAGGTATGTTTAGTGTTGGTATGTATGTTTTTGGTTTATTTTGTTGTTTGAGATAGCAGTCCATATGTATATGGTATAGATTTTGATATTATCTGCTGTTTGTTTTCATGTGCAGATGTGGCACCTCGCAGGCGCGAGGTGGAGATGCAGAGAGCACCGGCTCGGCGAGAGCCAGAGAGACTGTCGTTGGGGGAGAGACGTCGGCGTGAGAATGTCGTGGGGCGACCAGCTGATCTGGAGAGGGCAGCGAGGAGGCATCGATTTGATGACCCTGGTGCTGGACCATCAAATTCCCCTCCAGCGACTGCTGGAGTGGACTTTGAGGATATACGTCATCGACTGGAGACAGTATTACAGGACGTGCATGAGGGCCTATGGTCTCATATCCAGGACGAGACGTTCCTGGAGAAGTGTGTGGGGGTTCCGACGCCATGGCGGGCCATCATGCGACGAGCAGCAGTGGTTATGGCGATGATGAGCAGACGACTGCCACCAGGGCAGGAGGGGCTTGTAGGGGGTGGGCCACCACCTCCTGGGGTAGGTGTTGGTGGGCCGCCACTGCCTGAGGGAGGGGCAGGTGGTGGTTCTTTAGAGGCACCGTGAGTGGTGCTTTGATGTACATATGTATTTTTGTGTATATAGGCTGGTGAGACCATTTTGTACCGAGGTGTTGTATTGGCCTACGGATACGTGTATTTTTGTATGTAAACATTCAGATGACACTGTAGACCTATATATATATACATGAGTATACTTTTGGAGATCTATGTGATGTTTACATGTTTTTGGTCAATGGTTTGATGATGTCTATTCTATATATATGCTGTGACAGGATTTGTGATATGTTTATGTATGTGTAGAGGTAGCTTGATGTGATATATGCCAGTCTAACACAATATTAGCTAGGTTATTTGTGATTTGATTCAATTGTCTTGGAATATGTGTAAATGTAATGGAATCAAAATGTCGAGATAAAAGCCTAACCTGCAGGTATTTGCAAAAGAGGCAAGGATCACAGACGCAATACACATTGTTGAGCTGGAGAACGACTAGTTGAAGGTCGAGGAAGATGCTAAGGTGACGAATATGATGATGTTGTGCGTCGGCCAAGAGGCCAATGAAAATAGTGTATTCGGCTTGGTTGTTGGTTGCTGACCCAAAACATGTGTCACTTGAATGGAGCATTTCATGTGAGGGGGTGTAGAGGGCCCAAGCAGCCGAAGCAAGATTTTTTGTCCGACGGCGCCACAATGGCTGGCGCCATTGGCGTAACCGATGTGGTAGGCTGCTGGAGGAAGCATCTGTCAATAGCACAAAGGATAGGTTAGACATGAGGGGAGGAGAAAAAAGATTAAAAACTCTAGAAAAGAAATAACCTAAAGTAGAATGACTACTTTTAAGCATAAAATTTCTTGAGATATAACTCGTTGACGGGTTCTTTGAGAGAGAGGCCTTCGGGAGAGGCCAGAATATATGTGCCTTTGGTGAGGCAATGTTGAATGATGTATGGGCCATGCCAGAGTGATTCGAATTTTCCATGGCCAAAGGTATCATGAGCGATATCGTAAGCTAGGACGAGGTTGCCTTCGCGAAATGAGCAAAGGTTGACATGGCGATCAGAGGTAGGCTTGGATCATTTTTTATCTGCCTCGTTGTTCTGTAAGGAAGATCGATGATCTTCATCCAGAGACTCCAAGTTTAGCAAGCGTTGCTCCATTGGAGAAGTGTCGGGTAATAGCTCAATTGCAGTGCGTAAGGTGGGAATTTCGCACTCGATGGGAAGAGTTGCCTCGACCCCATGGACTAAATGGAATGGTGTGAAACTAGTAGCGGTCTTCACAGCCGTTCGATAAGCCCATAACACAGAAAATAACATATGAAGCCAATTGGTTTTATGTTTATTAACTGTGCGTTGTAGCATGGTCTTGAGGACTTTGTTAACTGCCTCGACCTGTCCGTTTGACTGAGGGTAATATGGTGAGGAAAACTCATGAGAGAAGCCTAACCAAGATGAGAGTTCCACGAAGATCTCATTCTCGAAGTGTTTCCCATGGTCAGAAACGATTTGGAGGGGTACTCCAAAGCAGGATATGACGTGGTTAAAGAAAAAATGCATTGCAGTGTCGGCGGTGTTGTTGAAAGTGGGCATAGCTTCTGCCCATTTGGTGAAGTAATCAACGGCGACAACGATGTACTTGTGACCATTGATAGAGGGGGGATTACAAGTCATGAATTCGATGCCCCATTTACAAAAAGGGTCGGCAGTAATGATAGGGTGAAGGAGAGCGGGGGGAGCTCGGGCTTTGTTGGCATAGAGCTAACATTGCTCACATCATTTCACGACATGAATGCAATCATGAAACAAGGTAGGCCAAAAGTAACCGGCTCGGATAATATTTTGAGTAGTGGAGATGCCCGAAAGATGGCCCCCACATGCGCCACTATGGCAGTCATTTAAGACTCTATCGGCCTCGTCAATAGTCAGGCATCGACGAAGAATGGTGTTGACGCCCCGCCGGTATAGGATGTCTCCAATAAGGAGGTATCGGGGGGCCTGACGAAGAATATGTCGATGATCATCTCATGAAAGGTGGTTACTGAACTTTTGAGTTCGGAGGTAGACGAGAAGGTCATCGTACCAAGGATCATCCGAAGTGATGTAAAAGAGATGTTCGTCGGGAAAGTCGGTGTTGACGGGGGCACTGGTGGTGTTAGAGGGGAGGGTCGTGACAAGTTCGGCGAGAACGAGGGCCTTCTTACTCTTAGGTGTGGAGAACTCGAGGTCATATTCCTGAAGGATAATGATCCATCGAGCAAATTTGTCATTAACTTGTCGACAGCTGAGCAAGTATTGCATAGGGTTGGAATCTGCGACGACCTTTGTAGTGCGAAGCAGAATGTAATGGCGCAGTTTCTGGACTACAAGGACAACTGCAAGAGCAAGTTTCTCTTCGTGTTTATACTTCAAGGGTGGTCCTAAGAGGTTTTTACTAATGTAATAAATGACGTGTTCATGATTGTCATCTCTGAGCTGGATGAGGACGCCGGCTACTGATACAGCTGATGCTGATACGTAGAGGATATAGTCGCGATTATAGTTAGGTGCACTAATTAAAGGTGCATTTGAAAGCGCTGCTTTAAGATCGTCAAATGACTGTTGGGCGTGGTCGTCCAAGTGAAATGGGATGTCATGACGTAGTAAGCGAAGGAAACTGTGTGCGCGTATGGAATAATCCGGGACAAAGCGTCTAAGAAAGTTAGCTTTGCCCTAAAGACTCTGAAGTTGCCATAAATTTCGGGGAGGTGGAATTTCGGTGATAGCTTGGACTTTGAGGGGGTCTACGGTAATACTTCTTTGGGAAACAATAAAACCGAGGAGGCGCTCTGCGGTGACACAGAACACACACTTGAGAGGATTCAAGCGGATTTTGTACTGATGACACCGTTGAAATATGATTCGTAAATCATTGAGATGTTGGGTGCATTTCTTGGATCGAGCTGTGAGGTCGTCCAAGTAGGCGAGGATGATATTAGCCAGATCGTGAAAGATGTATGTCATCACCCGCTGGAAAGTTGCACCAGTATTCTTTAAGCCGAAAGGCATGACACGATATGCAAAATTACCCCATGGGGTAGTGAATGCGGTTTTATACTGATCGGCCAAGTGAATTTGAATTTTGTTATAGCCAGAGAATCCCTCCATAAAGGAGAGAGCCTCATGGTCGGCGCAGTCGTCGATAATTTGATCGATGAAAGGCGTTGGAAAGTTGTCTTTGGGACATCCGTTATTGAGATCGCGGAATTCGGTGCAAACGCAGATAGTGCCCTATTTTTTGTCAATGGGTACAGGGTTGGAAACCCATGAGGTATAAGAGATGGGGTAAATGAAACTGGCAGCGCATAACTTTTCAATTTTTGCTTTGATAGCCGCGACTTTGGATGGATGTAGCGGTCGCTGTTTTTGGCGGATGGGTGTAATGTCGGGCCAGGTGTCGATGCGATGTTCGACAATAGAGGGATCGAGGCTAGGCATTTATGTGTATGACCAGGTGAAAATATCCCTATATTCCTGGAAGAGGGCTTTATATGCGTCGATTTTCTGAGAATTGCAAGCAGCTCCAATGATGATTTCTTCGACGATGCCATTTTTAATGGAAATGTTGATTTTGATGGTGGGGGAAATGTTGGCCATATTTCCTTCTTCAAATGCATCAGGAGTAGGAATGGGATTTGTGAACCAGTCGATAGGCCCTGATGGAATAAAATCCTTGGTTTCGACCGCATAAATGGGGTTTTGGTTAGGAGGCATGGGGGCCTCTCGTGGAGAGAAGAGTGTGTGATGGTGTAGTGCATCCCAGGGAGAGTCTGGGTGGTTTAACTCTTCGAGTATTTCTTCGTCGCTTTGGAAGTGACAGGAATACAAGGGGTCGTGAGGAGTGATCTCAGTGATAGTGTGGCTGCCCCCTGATGAAGAAGCAGGAGTAACAATGCTAGGAGATGGTGGGGGTTCACTCGACATAAACCATATATTGAAGTACTGAGGGGTACCCGTGGTGGTTGGATGGAGAGTGTCTGTAGGGGAATGAGCGGGAGAGTTGGGGGGGTTGGGGGGTGAATCCTCAGATACGTTACCTAAGAACCATGGAGGTGTTGGGAGTGCCTCTGGTTCGGGAGAAATGACATGAAGAACCTCTAGTGACGAGGTAATGTCAATGATCGCCTTTGTGGGTCGGTGAAATAAGGTTGATTGGCGTTGCTTGTATTCAAGGATCCTAGGACACTGGTGTGTAAAATGAGCTAATGAATCACAGAGAGAGCAAGGGCGTCTCATGCATTCATTGACGGAAGTGGTGACATAACGGATGTCAGTGATATTTGTTGAGGAGGACGTAGTAGGACTGGGGTTGTTCTAGAATTTCTGGTGTACAACGGCTAATGTCTGCCGAAAGGATGGCAATGCTAGGCAATGATGGGTATAATGGCCATACTCTGAACGTATAGCACAATCGTATTTGGTCCTCAACCCTTTATTATTGGAAGGGTGGGTGGTAGTGGTGGGCTTAGCAGTAGTGGTGGGTGTTGTGGTAGTTTGGGTGAGGGGGATCAAATTCCCTAATTCAGGTAGTGATGGACAGTTGTTGGTTTGGTGGCCCTCTTTCTCACATAGTGCGCAAGGTGGTGGGATGCGTGGAGGAAGTGGAGCGGTGGGCTCCTTCTTCTTTATCCTACCCCCAACTATAGCAGGGGGGTTGGTGAGTGGGGGGTAGGTGGGGGTAAGGATGGGAATCGTCATGGGGATTCCTTCCTGGGGGGGAAGGGATGGTCGAGGGACCATCTCTGGTGGGTGTAAATACCAAACTGGGATTTCTAACACCATATTCAGTAGTGTGAGCGTTGTGGCTACCTGAAAAGCTTCGATACCTGGTGGAGGTTAAAATAAGGGAATTTGAGTGAGGGGTTGGGGAACTATCTCCCAAACTGGACTATGTCCTTGGGGAGAGGTGGAATCGTGGACTGATGGGGTCGACGAGTGTCCATGGTGGTTTTGAGGAGGCGTTTCTGTGATGACTGGGACGTCAAATATGACAGAATCCTCTGTAGGAGGAAGGGTATCCTCTGTGTGAGTTCCATTAGATGATATGACACATACTTGATTAATAGGATGAAGTATTGGTGGTGCTCCATGGTATGTCCCTAACAAGGATGAATCTTTGAAAAAATCCTAGGACCCATCTCGACGAGTGGATATGCATCTTGGTTTGTGTGGATGAGAGGAAGAATGTTATCGAGGTTGGCAGATGGGTTAGGCTCATAATGTGAGACTTGGTCAATGGTCACGATCTTCCCATTGTGGTGGAACATCATTGTCCAAAATACAGAAGATGTCACTACCTTCATAGCGTACATGTAGCTACGATCGAATAGGATATTATAATCGAGTGAGGCATCGATAACTTCGATATCGATGAGAATAGTCTTGCCTCGGAGTTCGACGGGGACATTTTGGAAGAGCCCTTCAGGAGAGGAAGGTCATCTGTCATAAGCTCGTAATGTGATGGCAGAGGGTATGAGGGAACCAAGTTTCCACCATACTGTTTTGGACATAATGCATGTAGATGCACCTTCATCGACGATGCACCGATGAACTGTGATGTCTCGTATTTTCACTGGTATTTGAAAAGCGATCAAGGCAGGAAGATGAGGTTCTCCGCTATCAAGATCAAAGGTGATGAGTCGGGTATCTGCAGAGTCGACTACCCCCAAGGCGGAAAGTAGTGATTTCCGCTGAGTAGGACAAGTCTGGAGGACTTCCAAGACTGAAATGGCAGCCGGGGATTGTGCTAAGTCGTCTACCAAACTATAGTTATGAGATGCCCTAGCCTGTGGGTTGTGGACATTCCTGCACAATGGGATGCAAGGGATGTGAAGCAGTGTTTCATCGGAAGGGAGAGGGATCACCAATGAGGGTCCTGACGGTGGAGGGTTTGTTTCTGGAGGGATGGAAGGAGACTCAGAGGGTGTATGATACTGACGACTACGCGTTTGCAAAAGGATTTCTTCCTCACTGGTGAGGAGAATTGTATGCTTTGCTGGGTTGTTGGGGTTGAGGTATTATCCCACCTGAGGTGAGGGGTGTTATGTGTCCTGTTGGGTGTTTATCACACCTTGATGTGGAATAGGATTTTGCAGCACGGAGGGAGGGGGTTGTTGCACGTATTTTTGTGGTGCCTGCTGAGGGGCAGGTTGTGCAGGAGAATGGGGAAGACTACCAGAGTCTTTCAACCATTTGAAATTAGCGATCTGGGGGCAATGATGAGTGTAATGGCCGAATTCACCACAAAGGGCACAAGGGAAGATAGTTTTAACATTATTTCTCCCTTAGCATTTATTATTATTATTGCCCCCTTGTGGGTTTTGGTTCCCTTGGTTCTGGTTGCCCCCTGTTGATTGGTGTTGTGGGGGTTGATTCTCGCCTTGACCTGGGTTGTTATTATTCTCGTTCCATCCTTTCTTCTTGGTATTGTTCGATGGATGAGTTGGGTTGGTTGTATTCAACTGTTCAAAACTTTGGTATTGTTGAGCAGCAGAGGGTTGAACAAAATTTACCCCCACGTGAGGATGTGGGGGAGCCATGGGTTGTGGAGGACCAGGAAATGGGAATTATGGATTTTGTGGTGGTACCAATCCATAAGGTACATAGGAAGGCATAGTGCTTTCACTAGTACTATAAGTTGATGTTGAGGGAGTACCATTGTTTGTGGGAATAGGTGGATGTATGGGAGGTGCCGGTGGTGGTCCACTGATGGGTGGAGGTAGAGAAACAGGGTATGGTTGTTGATAAGGGGGTGGGGGGTAATAACGAGTTCCCCCGTATGTCGGTGGGTATTGAGGTGTTCCATACATCGGTGGTGGTTGGGGTTGTGGACCATGGTGTGTGGTGGCACCTATTAGTCTGTCTGCTGAGTGAGACATCCCAGGTTTGTCTTGGCCAAATGGCATAGGTTTTGGAAGATCAGGAAGTACTGTGTATAAGTACCCTGACTGTGCATAGATGAGGTCATATTGTTGGGTCTTACTGATGGCTTCCTCTTCGGATTGAGGGAAGGTGGAAGCTACATCCTTACCGAGGAGAGAGACAAGTGATCTAAGAAACCAGTCGAGACACTGTTGCTTGGTGGTTTCTACTTTTCACAAACTATGTCGCCTACACCACTCGTGGATGTGGTCAGCGATGTGTGCGGTTGAGGTTTGTTTGAAGTTAGATAGTAGTTCAAGACCATTGTCGTGGTGGATGGGTAATTGGAAAAAGGTCAAGAATGCTTTGGCCAATGACTCAAAGGTTGCGTGAGACCCCGATTTTTCTTCGACATACCATTTAGCCGATGGGCCAATGAGTGTGCGTTGAAATAATCACAGTCTGGTGGAATCATCCATAATGTTGTTGGAGGAGCACCATAGGTGAAAGGTCATGACATGGTTGGTAGGGTCATCCCCTGCCTTTCCTTCAAACTTTGGTATGTATGAAGGTAGTTTGGTTGGCATTGCAGGCCATGTGGGATCATGCAATATAGGATCATTGGTGAGTTTAGTGAGATCCAGTATGTTGAGAGAGGCCAAATATGGCATCTGCAGTGGGGGGGAAAGATTAGCTCCAGCCATAGTGTGTTGTGAACCTAACCTGTGAGGGGGGCTAGGTGGGTTGGTGCTCCCTCCTTGAGAGGAAGTGGGTCCCCCGCTTCCGTGTAAAGGAGAGCGAGTGAATGGATGACCTTGGGAAGTTGACCCAAGTAATGTAGAACCAAGCAAAGCTGATACTAAGATAGTAGCACTCACAGGAGTGTGTGAAGGAGGTGTCGATGAGAGAGAACGACCAGATACTCCCCCTAAGATAGGAGGGAGGTTGAGCAAGCATCGTGAACGACGGGGGTTCTGTGGTTCCCCTATGATGTCAAACTAGTTGTGTGTATGTGTGAAAAAAGTGGTGAGAGTAATATAGAAACAAGAGCCTTTGCGTTGACTGTTTACAAAATATATATATCCAAATCAAACTATAATCAGATGTGCATCATACATAAAATGAGAAAGAAGCATATATGTGGATAAGTGGATTTTTTCTGCGTGGGGGAATCAAAAGAAAGCAAATGATTGTGTCCTAGAAGACATAGCGTCCTTCCTCTCAAATAGCACTGGACCTTCCAATAGTACTCAATAGTGGGGTATGAAGTCACTGGAAGAGAAACTAGTGAAGGATGAAATAATTGGTTATAATGAGGGGTAAAGGGGGCATATCCTGAAAGAGCTGGCGATATTTCCCAATAGCCACACGAAATCCAATCAAGGTGCAATTTCAGCCCACAATTTCCACCTAGGTAGATGTCCTAAAGTTGGTCACTAGGTACCTCGGTCAAAGTGCGACATTTAGATTTTCGGCCTAAGAAATGGGTCATGGGTTGGAACCCGTCCAAGAGGTGGGTGCCTCAAGGGGGGATGCACAGAAAAACTGGACCTCAACCTTCAACCCTTCACGGGTATCTTCCTGCCTTATGGTAATTGGAACACTTGACTTGGAGGATTTTTAGTTCCCTATTTGACAACCTCTACATTTTGACAATGTGAGAACCAGATAACGGGGAGTTATTTGGATGCCTATCCCCGAAATCCTACCTAGACTAAAAAAATTATTTTGGCACCTCCTGTGGAGGAAAACTTAGTGAGTTTTTAGAAAGATTTTAGATGTAGTTGTTTTGGGAGGTTGTGGGTGCAAACCAACCTCGTTGTTTTAACAATGGGATTGGATAGTCCAGTCAAGAAAATATGGGGTGTTTTCGGAATCCCTTTTGGAGGAAACTTACTTTGACCTCCACGTTTCAAGAAGAAGCTATGTGAGTGATAAGTGACTTTTGTGTGTGAGTGAAAGTGTGCCAATTTTTAGTGAATTAGATGTCACCTTGTTGCATGTGGACTTCGTTTGGTCCTTACAAGAGTTTGATTACCTAATTAACTAAGTGCCTTTGGTACAACCTTGCATAATTCAAAAGTCCCTAGGAAGCTAGCATGTGGACATGTGGGTCCGTTACTATCCTTTAACTCCCTATTGTGATGTAATCTAAGAAGATCTTGAAAAATATCCTAGATTTAACATGTGGGCATGTATGGGCCCGTTACACAACCTTTAAACTCTCCTAGTGTTTTGATCTAAGAAAGTAAAAATTTCAAACACTATTCTACCTTTGTAGCATGTGGGCATGTATGGACCCATTACAATATTAAGATGTGTTTGAAAAAGAAAACTAAGAGGGGTCCCAAGAAGGGTCATTGTCCTCTCCTAAAAGGTTTTAATGTTCTTTTAAGGGAGATGAGCTTGTTTCACAATCCTTTTCTGATTCTCAAGGTCACTTAGAGGCGCGAGAGAAGAGCATACTAAGCGATTATAATTCAAATTCTAGTCCCAATGTAAGTTAAATGTGATTAAAAATGATTTCCAACTTATATTGTAAGTCAAAACAAGCCATCCATGTGGCCAAAAGCAAAGAAGGGAAATTGATTTTATCCTCCTAAGTGCCTATGTGTGTTTGACTAACCCCTTTATATGATGAGGGGACTAAGTGTGGTGTAGATTTAAAACATGTTTGACATCATTTTTAAGAAGGAAAATGGCCTTCCCCACATCTCAACAACTTTACAATGTGAAATTTTGCACAGATGCGCGGGTCCTAGTGAAGATAGAGGCACACAGAGTGCATGCGTGCAAACAGAGACAAGTTGAAACGTGCATGTGCACAGAACAGAACCGTGAGTCAGGCGCATGGGTGCACGATGTGCATTTGTGGGCTGAAAAGCCCGCGCATATATGGCGCACGATCGAGAACAAAAAATACGAATGGATTTCTCTCAATTCAACTTGGAATTGGCTGGTTGGCAGGTCAGCTTAGGCCGGTTAGTGCCCCTGCAAGTTAAACAAACTAAAAGAAGAGCAAAATAAGCCCAAATGAGATAGGAATTTGATACCTTTCCCCAGTGGAGTCGTCAATCTGTTGCGCCTCTTTCGTCACCTTGGTGAGCAAATAAGAGGTTCTTGCAAGCTCAGTTGGGTCTGCTAAGCAGGACAGCTATAGAGAAAAGAGTTAGAGAAAGAAAAACACAAACTATGATTAAGAATTAAACTAATAGATGCAATAAAAATTAAAATCATGAGCATAGGGACATAGAAATAAAAAGAAAAAGAAGACCCATGTCACCAATGTTTGAGGCTGATCTATTGATGAAAAAAAAAACACCAAGAAGAAAAGGGACTATGAGTCCCTTCTTCCTCCAAGGGAAGGCTCTTGGACCCTCACTAGCTAGCTCTTCTTACAATAAATAAAATGGAAAATAGTGATGAAATAACTCTTTACAAATCCACTCAATGGAGAGGTGGATTGTCCAATGTAATGGTGCCAAAATGCTCTTGTCAAGGATGGAGTCCTTAAAATAATATAGGCAGCATAACATTACTTAGAATTCCTTGAGAAAATGAGGTCCATTCATGGATTTTTATAGCATTGCATTGGGTTATTGTGTAACTGCTTTGTAGTGTGAAAAGAGGCCATTTAAGGCATTATTAGGTCTTTGACTAGCCCACCAGTCGGATCCAGCCCAGATTTGAGGGTCAAATCGGCTTGGGAGCTGAACCATAAGTGGTTGGGAGGCCGACCACTTTCATAAATGCACCGTTTAGCAGGTGCACGGATTTTTGCGCTAACATTTGCGCATCGTGCGCATATGCGCGATTTCTACGTTCATGTTCCGCGCATGTGCGCGTGTGCCCAATGTCTGCAAAGAACTCTTCAATTTTTCACTACTTTGTATAGTTTTTTGACCTTTTTTAATGTTGTGGTATTAATTCAGGTTCATGAATGACTTCATTACTGGTTGACGATGCTGAGTTCTTGTAACCATGTGCGGATGAAATTTTAGTGATAACACCGACTCATCCAAAAATTGAAAAGATCGTCGAGTGATTTTTCCCTTTCACGCTCGTTAAAGTTGGATTTGAAAGGTCATGAGTCTTAGTTAAGATCTTTTCCGACTCGCTATCAAAAATTGAAAAGATTGTCAAGTGAACTTGTCTTTTTCACACTCGTAAATTGGATTTGAAAAGACATCTATTTGGCACAAGTTTACCCATTTTTCACACCAAGTCGACTAAAATATATAAAAAAGAACATCTTTTGGTGTTAGGTTGTGATTGCATCTCATGCCCTCGCTTGCAGTATTGAGCCTTTAGCCGGTTCTAGCTTTGTGTTATAAATCGTTGCCTAAGCAATTTGCATCCTTAACCAAGCAGAGCCTTGTTTATATCCTTCACAATTTGACACCCTATACCCTGGACAGAACATCATCCCGAGTGTCCATATCCCATATGCATTTCCTTGCATTAATCATAGGAACGTTCCACTGCTGGAACTAGTTTTTCTTACTTGTGACACTCGTTCCCTCCTCTGTATCATATCATTCATTTCTTATGAAAAAACAAAAAAATATGGACAGGAAGAGAGTACTATATTGTAATTGGCATCAGTTGTGTCGCCTTTGAACAGAGAACAAAGTTATTGAGTCCTTGTGTCATCATAATTTTGGGTTTAGAATGGCCTTAGGAAGTTGATCTCGCTACAGAAGTTTTCTCTACCGACTGGTTACTCTTTTATTCCCTATAGAGAATGTTATTGATGCCTCCTGCATCTAATAGTCTCATCATTGAGTCCATGCTACCGGAGTCCACCATATGTCTCATTCTCTTGTTCAAAGGAAGTCTATCAACCTGTGTCATCCACTCCTCAGAAATCTTGACTTTGCATGTCGTCCATACCCTCAGTTTGTCTCAGAATCACATGATACTTTGGTCTTATCATGCACCCTGGCCCTACTTTCATCATTGGCAGGTCACCTTGAACCCAACAATCAAAATTTCATCATTGGTCATTGACTGGGTGGTTTCCCTTGTGTTTGAAGGTAAGACATATATTCAAACTTTGATATTTGTGCAGTGTCTTGGATTCCATTGGCCTTATTGATGGTTTCCTTGCCTTTGTCAGCAGTTTTTTATCATTGGCTGCTATTCAGAGGGTATTTTTCGTGTACCTCTTGCATTTGTCACACACGAAATATGCACAAGGTCGTTGGTTCATGAACATGTTCTTCATCTGATCTCCACCAAATCATGAAGCTCCTGCTTTGTTCCTCGTGTTGACTGATGAGAGATGCCTCAATGCTCTCCTTTCAGCGGGTCTCTTTCCATCGACTTCGGCTCATTTATTCTAGATATGGGACATAGAGTTTTATGATTACCTTGAGGCTTGCAGTCATTAGTGGCAGGCTCTCTTGCCATTGACAAATGGGAATACATCAATGTCTCCTGATCAATGGATTTCTCAAGTGTTCAACATCGACTCCTTTTTCACACTTGTAGGAATGTACTCGGTGCCTTGATACCTACTTTCATTATTGGTAGGTTGTCTCACATTTGTTAACGGTATACCTCAATGACTAGTAATCAAATGATGTCTCATCGTGTTCGACCTCAACTCCTTTATTCACATGATGTAGACTTGCACCTTTAGCGGATAGTGTAGAAGACTTGAAGACATCACTATGAGGCCACAACTTTCCTGAGTTGTTTCTTACCCCTTCATTGGACTAGTACCTATTTGACTTCAGTGATCATGGGAGATCAGATTGTACTTCATGGTATATATATATCTTTAGATTTATTCTGAGACTGGTTTCATTGGGCCTTGTTCGTGACTATGACATCTTTTGGCATGCAACTGCATTTGTATTTGCCTATTCATGGCCATGAACACTTGTTTGGTATATTTTCCACATGGATCTGCATTGTATTCTTGGTAGCCATTGTTGGAAAATTCAGTGGACAGAATGCAGTGAATGCTTGTCATTGATGACAACAGTGAGGATAGAAGAATAAGAAATTTGAATGTAAATCTCAGGAGGAACAGCATGGAAGAAGATGCCCACAAAAGCTCGAGATACAGAAGTTTGTTGAGAAGAAAGAAGATGGTGACCATTGGATCCCATACAAATTTCCCGAAAGAACGAGAGCCGTCAGATCTTCAGAAGCTGCGCAGAGGTTAAATGCAGTGGTTAAGTCCTACTGTGCAGAGGTGAAATCCCGAAGGATTAGGAACTGTCCATTCGCAAGGACAGGTGGCATAAGATCGAGCGCTGTCGGAGATATGCTCATCGGCAAATCGGGAATCGGAGGTTCAAAGTGCAAAGAACAATGTCAATGAAAACCCCGAAATCGCGAGACGCGAAATCGCGATATAATCGTGACCGTCAGATTAAGGATGAGATCTGGACCGTTTATTAGTGTGGATGCATGGCAGCGAGGAGGCCTCATCGGCAATTCAAGGATCGGGATTTCAAAGTCCAAATAACAATGTCAATGAAAACCCCGAAATCGCGAGACGCGAAATCGNTTCATTTGTATGGACACGTGGCAGCCAAGAGGCCTTATCGGCAATTCGGGGATCGGGAATTCACAATGCAAAGTTCACATTACAACGAAAACCCCGATTTCGCGATATGCGAAATCCCGACGGAATCTGAACCGTCAGATCAACATGCGATCTAGACCGTCAATCTAATTCACGTCAGCAGTCCACGTCAGCAAGGGACACGTGGCACAATCAGAGGATGACAGGTGTCAGGAATATCTAACACTTTCGGCTCATGCAATTCATGAATCAGAGTGACACGTGGCAAGACCTAACACGTGTCAAACCACGTGTGACGTAATCTAAGCGACACGTGGCACAACCAGTGCAGAGGACAGGTGGCATCGGAGTTTCGGAGATCGAGATTTGATATATCAAGAACACAATGCATCAAGAAATCCAAAATCGCAAAATGCGATTTCGCGAAGTGATCAAAGCCGTTGGATAAGAATGAATCTGATCCGTTGATCATAGCCCTGTTCGGAGTTTCGGGGTTCGGGTTTTGGTATTGCGAAGAACTTTGAACATCAGACATCACGAAATCGCGATACGCGATTTCCCGATATGAGGAATAGGCTGTGGGCCACCCAGGAGTTAATGCAGGACAGGTGTAAGGAGAAGAGAGGAGGTCGGGAATCGGCATATCACAACTCCAGGAGGTGTATGCACACTATCATTGTAAACCCAGAAACCCCGACGAGAGGTATAGTAGCGGTCACATGATAGCCGGTCACATGGACCTTTATGTAGCCAGAAGGGGCTAGGGATCGGGAATGAGCACATAGAGGATCGTAGAATCGGGGGTTCTGAGTACGAGTGCATGTCGAGAATGAGAATGCCGAATTCGCGAAGAGTGAAATTCCGATGGGATCTGAACCGTTGGATCAGGCATTGATCGGAGGGTTGCTGTTGTTCATCACACAATAACGCTTCAGTTATGAAGTAGTTAAAGGAAACCAGCTTATGATGACGAATCTGTTAGTGTTTCAGTTGCCAAGACAGATGTCTTCGGATCTCCCATTGAAAGGGGAAGTGGAATCGTTAAAGAGAAGTGTATAAAAGAAAATGAAAGAGACCGAATTTGATTGATCGTTCTGAATGAAAAAATGTGTAAACAGTAAGAAAAAGAAGATGAGCAGAGGAATAGCTAACTGTGAAGGAACTGTGCAGAACGAGAACAGAAGAAGAACAACATGATGGACAGAGTAAAAGCAGAGCAGAATGACAGAAGACATGACACAGAGCAGACATGTTGAATAAGAGAAGAGTAGCAGAACAGTGAAAAGAAGACCAGAATTAAAGAGCAAAGAAAGACTGGTAAGAACTGATTTATCTGTAAAGTTGAATGTGTATTTAATTATTTTGAGCAAATAGGGAGGTTGGGAGGAGCTTGGGAGGACTGTTTTCCTCAAAAGTTCAAGTATGTGCTTGGACACAGGAAGTTGTAGCTTCCATCTGGTTGCAGCCAGAGAAACTAGGGTGGCAGGGTGGTGCTAGGGGAGACTGATGTCTCTGTCTACAAGTGGGTGCTTGTAGAATTTGAAGGTTGGTGCCTTCACTCAGTTGGTGCTGAGACAGATTGGAAGTTGGTGCTTCCACCCAGTGGGTGCTGGGATTTTGTGAGAGTTGGTGCTCTCAGCAAGTGGGTGCTTGCAGAATTTGAAGGTTGGTGCCTTCATCCAGTTGGTGCTGGAATACTCAGGGAGTTGGTGCTTCCTTCTAGTGGGTGCTAGAGAAACCAAAGAGTTGGAGCTCTCAAACAAGTTGCAGCTTGTAAAACAGAGGTAGCATCTTCACATTGAGTTGGTGCTCAATTGTAAATGATGTACAGAACAGAAAAAGACTGCCTATCATTTCGAAGAAGAAGAGGTTTTCTCCCTTTATGGGTTTCCTCGTGAAAATCTGTCTATGTGTGTATTTTATGTATGACTGCTGATCTTTACTCTTACTGTCCATATGCTGTATGATTGGTTGATGACACATGAAGAAATCTTAATAATTATTTAAAAGGCATAAAATTGTTTAAGCTTATAAAAAACTGATTCACCCCCCCCCCTCTCAGTTGTTCTAGTATTTCCAACAGCCATGTATGTAAAGTCAATACATAATGTAATGAGAAAATGAGTTCGTCCAGTTGGTTCTCTACCACTCCACTTCTTGGTTGTTTATAATGTATTTCAGCCATCACAGATACTCCTCTAATCTCACACATTAGGGGGCATCTGTTATAGCAAGATTTGCCTCACCATTGTTATCTTGCACAGAGGACCTTTTTCCATTTCCCTATGCATACTTGTCATCCCTTTTTGATGAATCCAGAGCTAAAATATACATTTTTCCACATATACGCTCCCTATCAGTTATACAAGATGCGTATATGCTTGTTTCTCCACTACATCTCGCGTATATCGAGATTTGTGCCAGAAAATACAAAATGAGGTCGATTTTCCATGTCATGATAGCATATCTCTTATCCTTGGCCTTCCATATACTAGAAACGTTCAGAATTGGCCCTTCAGTTGCATTCTGAAGGCTATAAGAGCACAATTTCAAGCTATGGAAAAGAGGAGAAAGCATTCAACTTTGAGAGAAAAGTTACTCTGGAGAAATTACTTCATATTGAGTCTGCATCCCTTTGTCCCTCAAGTTTGAACACAGTGTTCAGCCCCCAAGCTCTTTCTCTATTGTTGAGAGGACCTCAATGCCTCTTTCCTATGAGCTTGCCTTTGGTGGAGGATTGAAGTGGTGGAGACCCAGTTGAAAGGAACTTGGTTTCTTAGTTTCAAACCGTGTCGACACAAAAGTTTGTAATGTTTTCACTTCTTTTGATCAATTATTAATATAAATACTCATTTCCCATCCTATTGGTATCTTGCAAATATATTATTATTATCCATGGGTGTGTTTGTAATGCTTATTAATGGATTATGCTATCTAATGTGCTAACCCCTTTTATATTATCATTATGTACTTTCTCTGCTTGTTTGTTGAGAACTTCATGCAGGTATAAATATTTGGTTCCAAGTGCTCAACGGTGGAACATCATCAAATGTTGGATCGAGGTAGGCCTCTTCCTTGTATTGCACATTAGTTTGTATAGCATATGATTGGAATTGTGTTGATTTCTGCAGTCATACATGTCTGTTGTGGTTTACCCTTGGCCATAGAGAGTTTTTCCCTTGTAACAATGTCTTTGACCTCAAGTTGGCTCTAATTTTCAGCTATCAAACAAGGGTTTGTTTTTGTTTTATAACAACAAATTGTTTAGTAACTTCTTTGTTGTTTCGTTGTGGTTACATAGGCCATTTAGGTTCCCTAGAATGTAGTTTTTGTCACAAGATGTTATCACATGCATACCATAAGTTATGTAACACACCTAGTGATATTTTAGAGCTGAAATAATGTTGTTCTAAACATTAGCATACATGAAAATGAACACATGTAATTTTGGTCAGCATGACCCTAGATAAAACCCCCTCGGGGAAAACCAAATTGGAATCTAAGTGTATAAATGCAGAGAATAGAAGGTGGAATACAAAAAGTACAATAAATATATGAACTTGATATAATCGCAGCTTGAACCAAGCTGAAAAACAAGCCCAAATGGTAGATATGTGCCCTAAGATGGTGCGCCCTCCTCACAAGTTTAGAAAACCTTTGAACTAAAGATATCTGCCAACTGAAAGCTCTCATGGAGAAACCCTTGCAACAAACTTTGAATCTATTTTGTAGCTCTCCACTGAAACTATCCTCAAAGAAAACTGACCTCTACAAGTCCTCCCTGCTAGCTATTCACCCTCCTCCTCAAGTTCGCCCTCCTCCTAGCAAGAAAAAGCTCCACAAATAAATGAAGGACTAATCCTCCTGGCTACCTCCATGGATGGGGGAACCCAATATTTCCTCACTCAATGCCTCCAACCTCATCCTTTTGCTCCTCTCCCAACTCTCTTGGTGAACATAACAAGGAATAATGAGCCTCTCCTTTGGCCTTGCACCCTCTTTAAGGAAGCATAAGGAAACCTAAAGTATATGTGGATGAGATCATCTCATCTCATCCCTAATCAATGGTTGAGATCATCTCAAAAGAATCTCAACTCAAAACCCACTTTACTTAAGTTTCCATAGTTTCACTTTATGTCTCTCAATTCACCCACAAAGTGAATTAATAGTCATTTTAGGCTTAAATGACCAAATTTCACTTTTGAATTAAATCTCCTAAGTCAAAGTGAAATTAGACATAACGTACATGGTACATGGTACATGGTACAAAGTGTTTCCCTCTTGTGTTTAGAGGCTCACAAACAAGGGGGGCACTTTCCAAGATACCTATATCTTAACACTCCCTCTTACCGAGGAAATTTCCCTTCACCCCCAATCTCATCCCTGTAGTGGACATGGTTTCCTAGTGGAAAATACTCGGTGAGTATCGTTGTATCGTGATCAACGAAAGTAGTCTCTGACATAGATCTTCTCAATCTGCGTGATATATAAATGGAAGTGTCTCTCCACCTATCCAAGATCAACTATATCTTGGTATCAAACAAAATATCTCAACCTTGGTCTCCCACCAAGGATTTCTACCTCTTGGTATCTCGCCAAGAGTCACTACTCTTGGCCTCTCACCAAGAGTCTCCCCCTCTTGGTATCTCACCAAGATTACCAAGATCTCGTCATCTAACCAAGATCATCAACTTGGCCTCTCACCAAGTAGCTTCCACCTAAAGTGGAACCAAAATCTGGTCTTCCCATCTTCGTATCCAAGTGAGGCTTAAGCCTCTATGGTTCCCTATCGCTCCTCCTCATCAATATCTAATACTCTAAAGACCCTGCACCAACCCTTTGTCTCGGTAAATATAAAATTGAAGTTTTCCTAGGTGGACCAATTACCCTTGATGATGGTGTTCAAGAAAATCGAGTCTAATCTCTCTCTGAATTACTACTATGAGTCAATAGGTCCTCCTCAACTCTGTCTCCCCACCTAGTGTTGGATGGTGTAACAACATACAAAGTAGTAGTGAATGCACACTCTCTGGCAAACTGTTCATCGAACTCAAGCTCCTACGTTGTCAATGCTGAAACATATTTTTGCTTATTCTTCTTCTTGGGACACTGTCCTCCATAGTGACCCATCTCCCTACAAGAAAATCATCTCATTGTTCTCATGTCTCTCTTCTGTCCACCACTTCTCTCTCCCTATGGCAAGGCCCCAAACTTGGGACGTTGTGGACCTCCCCTACTGGTCTTCTTCTTTCCCTTTGTCCAAATCCCAAGGTCTTCATCACCCTGTAATGTCTGTTGTTGTCTAGAAGTCTTTGATATAAGTCTAGTCTCCTCTTGAATGAAATCATCCCACAATATCTCCCAAGTGGGCATGATCTCCCTGGAAACAATGCCACAAACAAATGGACCCCATGGTTTGGTGAAGTTGTTTAAGGTTGTCCTCACCATAGAGTCTGGGTCCACTACCTCTCCAACGACTCCAATATTTTCTTTGATCTAGGTGTATTGGACAAGGAAAGAAGTAACTGACTCATCTTGGAGCATACGAATTCCCTCGAGTCGATCATACAGAACCATCTTCTGGTTTTGGTTAGAGCTTTGGTAAAGATTACAAAGAGATTCTCACATCTCAAATGCATAGGATTTCCCAGTCAAGTGGGGAATGATGTGATCCCTCACTGCATCACACATCATCCTCTTTTCCTTGTTGTTCCTCTTCCTAAAATATTCTAACAAGAAGGGAGCACTAGCAGGAGGAATAGGAACAACCACCTCAAATATATCTCATAGTTCGAGGTCCTATAAGACAAAGATGATCCTGGCCTTCCAAGGTGACCAGTTGCTAGCTCCAGCTAGCCTATCCTCCACACACATCTGAGATGCTAGCATCTCTCCCCACTGCACTCAAACTAATTCTAAAAGTGCAAAGGAATGATGCCTCACTCATGTCAACACAAGTGTGAAAAGAGGTAAACAAACACCGACCTCATTCCTAGCAATATAGGTGTGAAAAATGGTCATGAAAACAATCAACCTCACTCCTACCACATAGGTGTGAAAAGCAACTGATGAAATGTCCACAAACTTCTCTACAACTCTCCACAATAATTCTGCCAATAGGCTGCCACTAAACTATGTCAATAGTTGTCCACAAAATCTACCCAGAAGATGTCTAAAATAGTCCACCAAGATGTTGTACAAAACTCAACAAAGATCATCCACCAAGGTCTAATACCATGAAGATTTTCTAGGTCCTAACAAGCTGCCAACTAGGTCTCTCTTTGACTTCAAGTTGGCTCTAAGTTTCAACTGTCAAACAAGGGTTTGATGTTGTTTTATAACAACAAATTGTTCAGTAACTTCTTTGTTTTTATGGTTACATAGGCCATTTATGTGCTCTAGCATGTATATTTTGTCACAAGATATTAGAACATGCATAACATAAGCTATGTAACAAACCTAGTGATCTTTTAGAGATGAAATAATGTTGTTGTAAACACTAGCATACATGAAAATGAACATAGGTATTTTTGGTCAACATGACCCTCGATAACCCCACCCCCCCACGGGGAAAACCAGTTTGGAATCTAAGTGTATAAATGTGGATAATAGAAGGTGGAATACAACAAGTACAATAAATAGATGAACCTGGTACAATCACATCTTGAACCAAGCTAAAACACAAGCCAAAATTGTAGAGATGTGCCCTAGGATGGTGCACCCTCCTCACAAGTTGCCAAAACCACTGAACTGAAGCTCTCTGCCAACTGGAAGCTCTGATGGAGAAACCCTTGCACCAAAATCTGAATCTGTGTTGTAGCTCTCCATTGAAACTGTCTTCAAATCAAATTGACCTCTGCAAGTCCTCCCTGCTAGTTGTGCGCCCTCCTCCTAGCAAGAGCAAGCTCCAAAAATAAATGAAAAACTAAGCCTCCTAGCTACCTCCATGAATGGAGATGCCCAAGATTTCCTCACTCAATACCTCCAACCTCATCCTCATTCTCCTCTCCCAACTCTCTTGGTGAACATAACAAGGAATAATGAGCCTCTCATTTTCCCTTGCGCCCTCCTTAAGGAAGCATAAGGAAACCTAAAGCATGTGTGGATGAGATAATATAATCTCATCCCTAATCAATGGTTGGGTTCATCTCAAAAGAATATCAACTCAAAACCCACTTTACTTCAATTTCCATAGTTTCACTTTATGTCCCTCAATTCACCCACAAAGTGAATTAATAGTCATTTTAGGCTTAAATGACCAAATTTCACTTTTGACTTAAATCTCCTAAGTCAAAGTGAAATTAGACATAAAGTACATGGTACATAGTACAAATTATTTCCCTCTTGTGTTTAGAGACTCACAAACACAAGGGGACAACTTTCCAAGGTACCCAAATCTCAACAGATAGTTCCTCCATTTGCAATCATTACTTGAAACCCTGGCGTTAGATATATAAAGAAATTGAGAGCTTTGGCTAATTTGCAGTGAATGAAATTATGAGTACTACCAAAATCAATTATCACTATTACCTTTTTCTGTTTGATAAATCCTTCGATCTTGAGGGTTTGAGGAGTGATAATTCCATCCAATGCATGACATGATATGGTGGGATTCATCTATTCAAAAGATACTTCTACATCTTCATCTTGAGATGGTTCTTGTTCTTGTTCTCCCTCCTCTTCACAATCTATGTAGAATAATTTCTTTTCACCACACTTATGCCCCTTACTATACTTGTTGTCACAATTAAAGCATAAACCTTTTTCTTTTCTTTCCTCCAATTGTTGAGGTGTTAACCTTGTAGATTGAGGTGGTTCAGAGGAAGGAACATAATTTTCTCGATAGATGTTAGGGGTGGTCCTTCTAGTAGCCATATCTATATTTTTACTTTCAACATTTCTCGCCACCCTGAATGCATTCTCCAATGATTTGGGTTCCCAAAGGTGAACCTCATGTTGAATGTTATCCTTTAAATTTCCTATGAAGACGACAATCAGGTGCTCATATGGAATATTTTTTACCTTTATATTCAATCCTTGGAAGTTCTCAATGTTCTCCGCAACTGAACCCTTTTGCTTGATATTTATCAATTGGTTAAATAAGGTATTTCTCCTTGTATCCTCATAGTGTGCTATCATTTATTCAGTGAAAAATGTCCAAGTGACAAGTGATTTTCGAGAACAAAGCCATTGATACCACACAAACTGATTAGGTTCTAAATATAATGATGCAATTCGTACCTTTTTTTTAGGCACATCATCTAGATCAAGGAACTACTCCATCTAGAGTATCCATGTGATTAGATCCTTTCCATCAAACTTTCACATATCGATATTATGAAAGTGGTTGGTATTCAACCCAAAGCTGGAGTTTCTCTAGTCTTGATTCATCTTCCTTATGTCCTCATCATGAATTTTATGGGTTACATTGTCACTTTCAGGTGGCCTCTCTATTAGCAACCTTTTCAGCCCTTCCATGATCTCCTCTTTTAAGCCATCCATCTTAGTATCCATCATTGCTTCCATCTTATCTTAAGTTGAGTCCATCATCCTTTGTAGTTCATCTTTTATTACTACCTTCTTTTTTAAATAATCTATGTCCTTGTGCATTTCTTCACCTTCATTAAGAGTCCAAGTAGGAATGTCTGAGGGCTTATTTTGTGTAGAAATTCCCTTTTTTGGTGGCATGTTGGCCAAGTATCACTACAAGGTAGGAATTCCTAATTGGCTTAGGAAGAGATCCTCACATACAAGGGAGTGGCAGGTCCTATAGCTCTATGATATACATGGAGGGTCCAATAATAGTACTCGTCCCAATATCTTAAGGAAATAACTAAGGAGGCTTGATCATGCCCTTATCTATACTATCCAACTACCCAGGTACTAGAGAGTGTTCTCCCTGAGTGTTGTTCTCAGTGTACTATAGAAAAAAGAGGAACACATGGTTTACTCGATTGGTCTCAATATTCTAGGGGGTTTACTGATATACGCCAGGTACATGGGAGCTCAAATCAGTAGTAGTGTTTTCTAATGCAAAACCATTTGAAAGGGGCCTTCTGATATACTCTAGGTATGTGGAAGAACCACACAATCCCCGGGTTGTAGCGCTGGCAAGTAATGATAGCTACTACATTTAAAGACATCGGAATATGTTTGTACCTAAAAAACCCTAAGATTCTCCGAAATTTATGTGATACTCCTTTTATCCCACTTTATTCCACTTTTTAATCACTCCAATTGGATCTTCTAGTCAAAATATATGCAAATTTCCAAAAAAACAACGCACCTTTTAAAACCCTTATTTGGAGATTGTTTTGCTAGTTGACCTTTCTTTTGTCGTAGCTCTGCAATTTCGGCCCTTTTGAGTCTAAAATTTATACCCGAGGTAGCTTGTTATCTATTCTTTCCAACCCCATAGGTTAAACCAATATTGGATTCTCCAATAGAATTTTATGATAATTTTCCCAAGTTGTGTTGATTGTTTTTCCTTTCAAGAGTGAAAACTTGTACGGACTGCCACATGTCACTGTCTTCACTTCAAAACTTGAAATTCATACCAAAACCACTTTGGTCCACACCCTAACCAAAGGAACATGTCTCACTCCATTTAGAGGTATGTATCTTTTCATATAATAGTTTTCCCAATAACACCTCGTTTAGACTGAAATTTGGACCATGGAAAAACCCTACTTTTCTCAGGGAATAAATTTCATAGTAAAATGAATCAAGGGATGAAATTTGTACACAAGATAATTCACTATTCCTCCTCCATATTGTAAAAATTTCAAAACCTAAAACCAAGCCGAAAAGAATTGGGAGCGAAAATTCCAAGAAGACTTTGTTCAGACTAGTTTCAGGACTAGTCAAAAATCCTAACTTGAACATAATGTATCTCCAAAAATATAACGAACCAAGATATGAAATTTGGACCCATGCTAGTTATATATGTCTCCTCTACACCATAGAAATTCCAGATACTGAAACCTTCCCAAAAAAAATTGTAGTGAAAATGCCAAGAATACTTGTTTTGAAGAAGCCAATCCCAAGGATTGTCTAGCTCTGATACCAAATGTTAAGAACCAAATATCAAAATAGCATAAAAACCTCAGAATAAGTACTCAAATCCTTGACAAAGAGATAAATTCAAATAATAAGCCTCTTCGAGGGAAAAATCTCCTTATATAGCATATGAATTCACAATTACAAGATGATTTCAAATGACAAGTTCTCCTTGGTATATATAGGAGACTAGGAGGTACAACTACAACTAATGGACCCAAGAACACATAAATAAAATAAAAATACTAATGTAATATGCCCCAATTAAGGGGTAATGTTCCACAAATTAGGGCTTAACATGCACTGGTGTGACTAACTATAAGATCACTGGTGCATAATGTTTTAACGAGCAATGTTGTTGCATAAGAAAACAACATGTATCAGTATGTATATCAATAATMAAAAAATTGGTGTTTCATATAAYATAAAATACGGTACCAATGTGTAATAATTTTAAGAGCATCAATGTTTTATTATTGTGTGTGTGCATCGGTGCATGTTACTTAAGAAAACACCGATGCATGTTTCTTAAAAACACATCGATGTGTGTTACTTAAAAACACACCAGTGCGTTGGTTTACCAATACAAGCACCGAAAAAAACCGTCGCTACAACTGCCTCCCACCAAAAAAAAATTAGTTATATGGAATATACGTTAAAATCTCTGCTAAAACCTTTTATTGGAATAGCAGAGGTTGTAATGGAGTTTTTTTTTTTTAATTTTGTCAAATATTGTAACACTAAAAACCTCCACTACAAGGTGTTTCCTTATAGTGTCCAAACCTCTTGAAACACTACGAGGAAGCATGGAATTTGGTTACAGAGGGAAGATCTGAACATCACACCATCAGTTCGCTTGAATCATTGGTGTGAGGTCGAATCGATGCTAAAGTGAGACCTTTGAAGAGGGATATGTGCAGATTGAGGCAAGTTGAGAGCAGAGGCGAATTTGTAGATCTATTTTTCCTTATTTGGAAAATTCTTTCAACTAGATTTTCTACTTCAAAGATGTTTTTTATTAAATCTTGAGTGAGATTTGATAGATCTCTAAAATACCTTTCCAATGCTATATTATATGTGCAATTTGGTTGTGTGTATTGTTTGAAATCTACATTTTAATGGCTATATACTCCATGATTATACAAAATCCAATTCTTATAGGATGAATATCTTAAAATCATAGATGGATATTGAGAAAAAAATAAAATAAATTGGTGCATCTTGGAATCTAGTTTCCAACACAACTAAAATCATTAAAGACGAATAAATATTGAAAGAGAAATCTAAATTTTATTTCCATCATTGGTTCTTTATTATTCATTGCATCTCTTCTTTATTGGCTCATCAATGACCTCTCATGCAACACTACCGTGGAATCACTAGGCCCCTTAAAACTAAAGGTGATTTTATACCATGTTAAGAAATAGAACACACAAGACATCAACAATATGATGGAAAATGCCTCAATCCATATTCAATAATATTCACACCAAAGTTACAAATATATAGTACAATGGGTGATGCCACCCCATAGAGATATTTTCTCTATATCCTAGCACCTTTCATGGTGACTAGGATAGGAAATATTAACTAACTCACTTAGTCATTGTTGTCCCTTGGTTATGGAATACAACGAAAATTACAGAAGAAAAGGAGAAATGCAAAATACGCGGAAGACACATTGACTGATACTAGGTCGAAGTGAGCAAAAGAGAAGAAAAGATGGAGAGAAGTAAGAGAAACAAAACCATTGGACAAGGAGATCGAGGAAGATAGATCAGCAAGGAAGATGGATCATGGACAACTCAACAAGCGGAAAAAGGCACCAATAGATGCTTTGGAGAACCTCGCGGAAAAGAAAGAAAGACAGGATGGTGAAGCCCGAAAATGCTTCACCATATAAATAAAGTTTAAGAGGACTTGGGATGGGGTAATTGTTAATTCAATTATGTGATGATGAGTGATTGTTGTTATTACTAAGAGAGGAGTATTGTGTGGTGAGAGAAGTCTATCTTGTAATATCTTCAGCTGGGTGCGAAGATCAACCCTACAGTTGGGTGCACAGGTAAGGGATATAGAGTAAAGAGAGAAGGAGAGAGATCTGCAAGCTAAGAGCGTAGATAGAACTATAAGATTTCACCTAATATATTATAAAGCACAGTTCTATGGACGTAGCCCTAGGGAGAAGGTGAACCACGTATATCCTGTTGTTGTGTGTGATTGATGTTGTGTTCTTTTCTCTGTTACCATGATGATGAATTAGTAGGTTAGATATGATATATAATTGTGCGAAGTAGGTTTATGTTTGGAAAGAATAGTCTGATCTCCTTGTGTGATTGCCTTGATTCCACTTGCATTTCCTCTGGTTGTAGACACCTGTGTCCTACAACCCCCTATTTCTACTTCAGGTGAGACTGCATTTTCTTCACAGATGTTGCTGAAAGGGCCAGTAGTTAGGGCTTGTTGGTGCATTATTATAATTGAACTCTGGGTCTACCCCTGTGCCAACAAATGGTTCCTTTTTCGGGACCACGATCTTCTTGAGGGGATGTCAAAGTGGTTTCCATCGAAGACAGAGATTCAGAAGTGGATAGAAGAACAAGAAAAGGACTTCGCAAAAGCTCAAAATAAGAACCCTAATATTAGCACAGAAGAATGGTTGGGAAGGTATATCTTTACTGATATACATGATATTTTCTTTGGAGGAATTCATAAGGATCTATACAAGTGGTTGGCCATATTAGCAGACACCCAGTTTGAGATCATATCTAGATCGCCTGTGGTTTGGACATCGATGCAGATCAAGAAGGTCAAAAGAGTTGATAATGTTGTGTCAATATCAGTAGATCACTGGTTTGATAGTACCATTGGAAGGTATATCACAAAGTTTTCTATTGATAGGGTAGAATCATATAGCCAAGAAAAGAGATATTTATTTAAAGGACCTAGAGGAAAATTTTTACACTTCTTCAAGTTGAAAATCAAGATGTTATTGCATGAGAAGAACATATTGAAGATACAGTAGTGGTTCAGACTGAAAAAGATAATGTTCAAGAATTTATATAGCGACAGTGACACAGATATCGGACACACGCGCAATGGGAGGACTTTCAGATAAGTTCCTCTGGTGAACTTGTTCAAGCAGAGTCACGAACCAACACAAGAAGAAGGGTTCTACAGTGGAGAAGAAGAAGAGTTGTTGAATGAAGAACATTCATAGTCTGCTAGGGAAGAATAAAAGAATACTGAAGAACCTCTCCTAGAAGAGTCAGAAACTTCAAGGACTGCGCAGACTGTTGAAGTAAGTGTTATTACACCCCCTATTGTTTCAGCAACATTAAGTAACTAGAGTAACCTAAGTTATCAAAGCCCTTAGAGAACTGGTACAAGTGGTTCAGCTCACACTCACTCAGAAAACCTAGGAAGATCTATGGAATATGAGATGAGGTTACCCACCTTTAGAGGAGATGGATCTCAATATCCCGATCAGCACTGGTTTCTATGTGACGTTGTATGGAGTATTAAGAATGTCACTGACGAAGTTGTTAAACGAGCTTAGTTTAGTACTGCCTTGAGAGACCGAGCACTGAGCTGGTACACGAAACTTGTCCAAGGAATTGCACAACCTAAAACATTGAATGAGATCAAGAATGTGTTGGTTGCAGAATTCAAGAAACCTAAGTCAGAGTCACAATGCATTACAGAGTTGAAAGAAATCAAGTAGAGAATAGTTGAACCTATTTGGGAGTTTGATCATGTTGGAGTTACTTCACACACACCTAGGATTTATTTTTCCTAAGGTTTTTATTTATTTATTAGTCATAATTAGTCATTATCCAGTCTCCTATATTTTAGGAGAGAATATTTCACCTGGAGAATATTCTCTTTCATTTTACACTTCAGTTTGACTAGTTGAGTTGAGTTTAGATGTTGCATTGGGATCATCACCATGAAAAATTAGGATCATCACCATGGTGATTCGACCTTGCCTTGGTATCATCACTAGAGTGGCGTATTAGCTTTGATTCCTTGAGTTAACGCCTCACTATTTTATGTTTAGTCAATTAACTGAAGACTAGTTGACTAGTTAACTCAACTAGGTGGCAGTTCACTCCTGTAACGGCCTGAGAGACTAGAATAAGTGGCAATTCACTCCCGTAACTGCTGGTGTGTGTCCATATCACTCTAGACCACCATTATTGTGACTTGGTTCACCTCAAGTTGAACTCATTGAGATATACAGAGTATATCATCTATAAATTATTCATTATTCACAACGGTTAATGAGAATTATTTCATTCTTTCTCTCCTTCTTCTTCTTTCTCCTTTTATCTCTGCAAATGTGTGTATCATTGTTTAGCTAGATCTATTCTGTGCAGGTTCAAAAAATTTACATGGTATCAGAGCTGGCGGATTTCTAACCAAAAGCTACACCAAAAAATTTTGCAGGTACAAAAGATTGAAGACAGTGGAAAGATGGAATTCCAAAAAGAATTCATTCTTACACCTTTCAACTATTTTTCATGGAAGGAGAAAATATCCATACATCTTTGATATAGAAGGTTGTATAGGTTAACCATGAATACAGATACAGAGCCGACATTAGCCATAGAAAAATCCAAGTACTTAAATCGCATGGATGAGGCACTCGAAACAATTTAAAGTCTTATTTCTCCCGATCTCCTTTTTCATATATATTCTTGTAAGACTCCCAATGAAACCTAGACCATCTTGGAAGGGCTCTTGGAAAACAAGATGAGATGAGGGGACACATGCTGGAGGTGGAGATGCTCACATTGGATCCAAAAAGCTTCGAGAATATCCAAGATTTATTTACAAAATTCAAGGATTTACTATCACAACTCAAATCTTGCAGAGTTGATAAATCGGAGGAGAAACAAATGGTTTTAACCATTCTCTCCAAGCTTGGTCCTGAATTCTCAGTATTCGTATCTGTTATCACTCCAAGAAACTATTTGTGGTTGTGGGTCAAATATGTTTGGTAACTTAAGGTAAAATTTTTTTTTGTATTTTTGTATGTGTGGATCAATGGGATAACTCAATTACAGATGGTATTCAAATAGTCGAAAAGATAATCAAATGAACCCGTGCTCTCAAGGATCAATAATCAGATGATAGATTTTAAGTGGGTGAGAAAACAATGCTTATAAACCAAATACAAATGTAGGGTCTAATAAAAAATGATAAGAAATAATTAATCAAGTTATGAGCTAACCAATTAGATGATAGTCATCTGCAGCTAAAACAACTTGAATAAGAGTACAGAAGGAAAGGTGAGAATCTGACATCAATAGAAAGAGAAAACTCTGATTTGTATTATCATACTGAAAAATTTGTTTACAATAAGTATTTTCTGTATCCAAAATCGAACCCTTATGTATCTTACATCTATGAGATTAAATAATCTTTACAAATTATTTTCAAGATCCTCCAAAGATAGATCTGATAACTTCTTTTCTTATCTCAAATTCGAAATTGTGAGGTAGCTAGAAAAAAAAAAAAAAATCTGGAAAATTGTTGCTCCAAGATTCAACTATATCCTCCAAATCACAAAATATATGGGAACACTGAGAGAGGTTATTGAAGATCCGCTCGTTTTTATGAAAAACCTCCTTCAATTTCTAAAAATAGTATTCCAACTCATCAAAATATGTCCTTAAAGACAGTGACTAAAACAGGAAAAACAAAGTATTTAATTTCTGGAAATATGGTGCTCAAAGATTGACCTATATTTCACGAATCATAATATATCTTGGAAAAATGAGAGAGGTTATTGAATAGCCTCCCATGATTATGAAAATAATCCTTCATTTTCTAAAAATACTCTTCTAGATGATCAGAATCCGTCTCCCAAGAAGGTGACTAAAATAGGAAAATCCAGATTTCCAAATCTAGTCATCTTCCTACATTTTAGGATTTGATCTCTAGAATATTTCCATTGATAAAATGAAGTGCCACTTGCACTCCTGGATGATATTTGATAATATATATGATTATTCATCATCATCTTCTCCTTAATAAACTCAACCAAGTCGAATTTGACCTTTTGACCAAAATAATACATTTTGGAAAATTTCTGAAAATGATGTCTCATATTGTGGGGAACTTTTGACTGCCTTCCCAAGCTCTAAATGAAGATCTGAAAGTACCATTGGAAATATTAGGATGTCTAATTGTCAATAAACTATTTGAGTGTGTAAAAAGGACTCTCCACGGCTTAGAAAATTGATTTTTCCCAAGGTATTTTATCGGCTGAAAAACCTACACTTTCACCAACTCACTACACTGTGAAAACAATCATTTAGCTAGTGAAAAGGGAGACTTTCACCGGCTTACTTCACTGTGAAAAATTCATTTAGCCGGTGAAAGATAAAATTTTCTTTTTGGTATATTTTGAGATGCCACATCATTTTTTCATTGGATAATAGAATTTAAAGCCGATTTTATATACTTTAAAACTTAAAGACTTATAAATAAATCTTTAACTTATTACCATCTTATGATATGATATCAAAACAAATTTCAGAATGAATTATTTGATCGCTAACATCTGGCTCCAACTGGGATGGAGACCTCCCTGCGAGGTTTCCAAGAACCTGGCAGACCTTCTGCCTTTAGTATTGGGCATGAAGTCATTTAGCCTTTACGATTTATGATCTAAAAACCTGTAGCAAAACTGTAACCTACTTGTTTATTCATTAAATCAATCAATTGAAAATAATCAAGTTGCTCATTTCCCTCAGATATCTCAATGCTAAATATACTGTTTAATCTCTGTCTGAGAAAAAATCATGATGAACTGTTGATCTAGACTTTTCATCTCATCATCTTTCTCTCTGTATCTGCTACAATCTTCCTATGTTTGTTGTCTAATTCCTTTCACATAAGTGGTCCTCCTTACTTTCTTCCCATCATGCAATAATCACAGGTTGATATGTACATGGTTAACACAGAGAACTTTTCTAAATGGAGAAGGTGTTGGCACTGGTGAAAATGATCCTCTGTCTAGATGCAATAATGATCAGATCATTCACCACTCTTAAAATTGTCCTCCGTTTGTGTTAACACTTTCACCGGCTCGCTTGCTACTGAGAATACACTTTAGTTGTTGAAACCTGAGGCTTTCACCAACTAACTTCAACTTCAAAACAGATGTTAGCTGTTGAAAATCTTTTTCTTGATTTTTTGAAAAGACCTTTTAAGGATCGATTTATCATAAGATATAACAAAATATATCCTATACTTTGATACTTGAATTTCTAAAAGAAAAAATTGTATGGAACTCTATTTATGACCATGCCATCACTAAAAATGAAACAAAATGACTGGTTCATATTTGGAGATAACATCTGGCTTTTTTCACCTAATGCTCTGCTAAACTAAAAACCATATGTAGTTTGTTGTAGCCTGCCTGCTTATTTTAGAAATCAACAATTGAACTAGAAGGATCTACTTGCTCGGATGAGGAGCTTATTTTCTTCTGCCTACTCCTACACTAACCAGTAGAGGTAATTTGATCAAGTAAAACTGAATTTCCAATGCATCCATATCAAAAATTGATTTACTAATATCATACTTGATCCTGACCCAAACATTATAGGAAACCATAGCATGCAAAAATATAATTTGAAAAAATGACAGAGCCCACTTTCATCTGAAAAAAGTATTTGGACATTTATGCTGCTTATAGAATCCAAATAGTCAGCAATGGGCTCATCAAAGTCACAATGAAATACCTCTCCTTGTTGTTGTTCCAACTGAAAAACGAAATTATGTTGGTTGTTGCCTTCACTGATCTCTATGTTGAATGTGAATTGTTCTCTCTCTGTCGGAGGAAAATGCAAACTCAACGGTTGATCTGAACTTTTTTTCTCCTCATCTTCCTCTTCATGTCCGCTGCAATTCCCCTTTGTCTGCAAATCTGAAAGATGAGAATTGTCCTTAGAATTGGCTGCAAATTTGAAACTGTCATCTGTTGATATGTAAATCTGTTGGTTGTATTTCTTTGTCTGCAAATCAGAAGACTGAGGGCTTCTCTTAGTATCTTTTGTAGATTCAAATCTATCACATGCTAATATAAAAATATGTTTATCATTTCCCAAGTTTTCAAATGGGACAATCTAATCTTCATGACAATTTAAGATAATAGATGCATTTGGTACAATGTCAAAGCATCTATACTATGGCTACCATTGTGAACCTCATCGAAGTCTCGGTCACAATGAGAGGTATCCCCTATAACAACATACTCTTCATGGTTATCTGAATCTTTAGTCAATAAATGAAATTCATGACAACATTTAGGATATAGAAGATCAACTGAAAAGATTTCTTTGCAAAACAAATGAAAGGCAGCATGAAAATCTGCCAAAGAACTGATACTGGCAATAGGGAGTGATCGGTACCAATCACGAGCAATCCCCTCTAATGAAAACCCGAAGAGTTTGATCTGAACATCCTCATGCACAATTTGCAACCAATGAATGAAATCATGAAAATCCATCAAATGTTCAGCTGGCACTTCCCACTCTTCTCCTCGAAATTTGGGAATACTATGTTCCCATTCATCTCTACTAGGCATTGGATGAGGGTAACCAGAAATACTTGAGAAATTGCAAAATGCATACCTCTTGTTCATTTCATACCAGTGGAGTTGCCAAAAAATTTCAGAACGATGGAGTCACCACTGAATCCATCCTTCATGGAGTCGCCAGATAGATGCTTACAACCAAAAATGTGTCTAGACTTTGTCTATCATCAAAGCTGGATCTTGTCGTGTCCCAAGGAAGTTGAGCTTGAATCTCCTCTCCCCAGCAACGACGCCAATTTGTTATCACTCCAAGAAACTCTTTGTGGTTGTGGGTCAAAGATGCTTGGTAGCTTAAGGTAAACTTGTTTTTTGTATTTTTGTATGTGTGGATCAATGGGATAACTCAATTACATATGGTATTCAGACAGTCAAAAAGAGAATCAAATGAACTAGTGCTCTTGAGGATCAATAATCAGATGATAGTTTTTAAGTGGGTGAGAAAACAATGCTTATAAACCAAATACAAATGTAGGGTTTAATAAACAATGATAAGAAACTATTAATCAAGTTATGAGCTAACCAATGAGATGACAATCATCTGTAGCTAAAACAACTTGAATAAGAGTACAGAAGGAAAGGTGAGAATCTGACATCAATAGAGAGAGAAAACTGTGATTTGTATTATCATATTGAAAAGTTTGTTTACAATAAGTATTTTTTGTATCCAAAATCGAAACCCTATGCCTCTTACATATATGAGCTTAAATAAGATTTACAAATTATTTTCAAGATCCTCCAAAGATGGATCTGATAACTTCTTTTCTTATTTCAAATTCAAAATTGTGAGGTAAATGGAAAAAACAAAAATTTCTGGAAACATGTTGCTCCAAGATTCAACTATATCCTCCAAATAACAAAAGATCTGGGAAAACTGAGAGAATTTATTTAATATCCTCCCGTGATTATTAAAAACCTCCTTCGGTTTCTAAAAATAGTATTCCAACTCATCAGAATCTGTCATTAAAGACAGTGACTAAAACAGGAAAAACATAGTATTTAATTTTTGGAAATATAGTGCTCAAAGATTGACCTATATTTCATGAATCACAATAGATATTGGAAAAATGAGAGAGGTTATTTAAGAGCCTCCTGTGATTATGAAACAACTCCTTCAGTTTCTAAAAAGACGCTTCTAGATGATCAAAATTTGTCTCTCAAGAAGGTGACTAAAACGGGAAAATCTAGATTTCCAAATCTAGTCATATTCCTACATTTTAGGATTTGATCTCTAGAATATTTCCATTTATAAAATGAAGTGCCACCTACAATCATGGATGATATTTTATAATCTATAGTATTAGTCATCATCATATGCTCCTTAATAAACTCAACCAAGTCGAATTTGACCTTTTGACCAAAATAATACATTTTTGGAATATTTCTGAAAATGATGCCTTATCTTGTGGGGAAATTTTGACTACCTTCCCGAGCTCTAAATGAATATATAAAAGTACCATTGGAAATCTTAGGATGTCTAGTTTTCAATCAACTATTTGAGTGTGTAAAACAGACTCTCCACGGCTCAGAAAATTTATTTTTCCCAAGGCAGTTTATCAGCTGAAAAAACTGCACTTTCACCAGCTCACTACACTATGAAAACAATCATTTAGCTGGTGAAAAGGGAGACTTTCGCTGGCTTACTTCACTGTGAAAAAATAATTTAGCCAATGAAAGATAAAATTTTCTTTTTGGTATATTTTGAGATCCCACGTCATTTTTTCATTGGATAATAGGATTTAAAGTCGATCTTATATAATTTAAAACTTAAAGACTTATAAATAAATCTTTACCTTATTATCATCTTATGATATGATATCAAAACAAATTTCAGAATGAATTATTTGATTGCTAACAGTATCTACATTCCATACTGGCAGATTTTCCCCTGGAGCCACCTGGAAGATGCCTTCTCTTGAGGACTTTATCGAATCCCTAACACAAGAGCAAACCAAGCTCATCAACATGGGCGTAATCAAAGGCCCAAGGGCGCATGCACTCACTATACATGATGGCAGCCACAAATATCATAAATCTAAATATAAATATAAGAGGAAAGATCATGCACATACAAAGAAGGAAGGGTACACAAAACCCTTCACCGATGCCTCCAGATCCAAAGGAGAAAAGGGAAGAAAAGGAGAGAAATGCACATACTATCACAAATGATTCCATTCATAATCTGCGTGCATGCAAAAGAAAATAGATCTGATGTCTTAGATACTTCAACAAAACAACCTTGGAGATCGCATCCCCGAGGGTGAAAAGAATAAGAAGCCAAAAGATCTGAATTCCAAGAAAGACAATTCTAGCCATGCCTTGATTTCCATCAACTCCTCTCCCGATGCTTGGGTCGTAGACTCAGAATCATCACATCACATGGATGCCTCAGAAGTAGTATATTATTCATTGGATGCATGCAAAGGTCTTCCTATTCTGATGGGGGACAACTCTTCTATCGAAGTCACCGGCAAAGGCAAGATTGAACTCACCAACGGAAGCTTCGAGAACGTGTTGCATGTTCCCAAGCTTTCTTTCAACCTTCTCTTTGTGTATCAGATGATGAATTTTGGCACCGGAAAGAAAGTCATCTTCACACCAAATTCTGTGGACATCTATGACATGCAAACCAACTCCAGGGTTTCTACCGGTGAGGTAAATCATCAGTCTAGATTGTATACATTTTCTAAATTCATTGAACCTGATTCTTCTTTACTGCTTACTCATGCTGATGAAAGTAGTAGGATATGGCACAAAAGGTTTGGACATTTGAATTTCAGATACATGCAACAAATTAGCAAGAACAAATTAGTCTATGGTCTACCAAACATCCATTTCTTCAAGGGAGTATGTGAGGGATGTGTTCTCGAAAAACACTCTCAAGAGAAATTCGACAAGGGAAAGTCTCAGCAAGATTTCGCACCTTTAGATTTGATCCACAATGACTTCATGGGTCCTTTTCTACATCCATCGATCAAAAAAATGAGATTTGTTCTCATTTTTGTTGATGATTTCTCACGTTTTACATGGATCTACTTTCTCAAGAAAAAATCTGAGGTCTTTCAACACCTCAAAGATTTCAAATCTTTGGTTGAGACACAGTCTAGAAAGAAGATCAAAGTCCTTCAAACTGATAACAAGGGAGAGTATGTGAATCATTAGATCCACAATCTTTTCCATGAGGCAGGGATTTAGTTGCAGCATACAGTTCTCTACACTCCGCAACAAAACGAAGTTGCTGAGTGGAAAAAACGATCTCTAAAGGAGATGGCATCTTACATGTTGCATGCAAAGTCACTACCATAGAGACTATTGGTCGAAGCACTTAACTATGAAACATACATCCAAAATAGATTTCCCCATAGACATGTCAAGGATAAGACCCCCTACAAGTCTTGGAGTGTCCTCAAACCGGAAGTGACCCACTTTTTTATTTTTGGTTCACATGCATGGGCCAGGATTCCCTCTGAAAAGAGGAAGGCACTTGATCCATAGAGCACTGAGTGAATTTTTGTTGGATACTCTGACGGTGTGAAGGGATATCGGCTTATTGATCTTTCCTTAGACCGGCTCATCATTGAGCGTAGTGTCCAATTCGAGGAAAGTGTCTCGCATGTACCTCAACAGTTGCATGCAGACACCTTTACTCTTGCACCTGTCCGAGATGATGAGCATGCACATGCCAAATCTTCTTCAGATGAGAGTTCTGATTTGGAGAACACAGAGGATTCAGATTCAAATTTAGAGTCAGTACAATCAGATGCAGAGTCAGAGCATCCAGATGCAGTTGCAGAGCTAGAGCAGAGGCCCAAGTGGGCACAGACTACTCTTCAGGATGCAGGGGATCTCGTAGGTGATCCAACTGATACTAGGAGGACTCGATCTGATTTCAGGGAGCCTCCTATTGCACTCACTTCCACTGAACCATTGCCTTCCAAGCATCTGTTCTTGGTTCAGTCTTCAGATCCAAAGTCTTGTGGCGAGGGTGCTGGAAATCCCTTTTAGGAATTTGCCATGCAGGAGGAGTATAACTCCCTCCTCGAGAACCAAAATTGAGATTTGGTTCCCCTTCCTTCTAGGAGGAAACTTCTCAAATGCATATGGGTCTACACGACCAAGAGCATAGAGGATGGACAGATCAGTAGATACAAATCTAGGCTTATCGCCAAAGGCTTTCAGCAGCTTCATGGTATTGAATATGATGAGACCTTCGCTCCAGTAGTGAAGATGGATTCCATACTATTGTCACTTGCCATTGTGGAAGCCAAGGGATGGGAAGTCCATCAGATGGACGTGAAGAATGCATTTCTTCATGGTGATCTCTCTGAGGAGATCTACATGGAGCATCCCCAGGGATTTATGCAGGACTCATATTTGGTCTGTCGACTGAAGAAGTCACTTTATGGCCTCAAACAGACTCTGATGGCATGGTATTCCAAGATGGACTCCTACTTGTTGTCACAGAACTTTGTTCATTGTAAATCAGACCCGAATGTCTACATGCTCAGGACAACTGATTCACTTCTACTTTTAGTTCTATATGTCGATGATTTGTTGATCACCGGGTACTCGACTTCAACGATTGCTACAGTCAAGATAATTCTACATGATAGGTTTTTGATGACAGACATGAGTCTGCTACACTTCTTCATTGGACTCGAGATCAGTCAAGATGCATCAAGAATCAAACTGTCTCAGGCCAAGTATGCATGAGATCTCCTTGAGAGATTTCACATGATAGACTGCAAGTCTACTCCAACTCCTTTTCTATCAGGAGTCAAACTTGAGGATGGTGGGGAGACTCCACTGGTTGACAGCACATTGTACAGACAGCTAGTGGGGAGCTTGTTGTATCTTACACACTCCAGACCTGACCTCTCATATGCAGTTGGCACAGTTTCCAGGTTCATGTAGGAGCCGCATGAGCTACATTGGAAAGCTGCAAAGCGTATCCTTCAATACGTACAGGGCACCATCACCTTTGGGATTCATTATGCATTAGACTCTACATTATATCTCATTGAGTTTATTGATTCCAATTGGGTTGGAGATAGCATTGATCACAAGTCCACATCTGGTTACTCACTCAGTCTTGGTTCCGGGCCTATCTGTTGGTCGAGAAAGAAGCCAAATTCCATTTCTCTATCTTCAGCTGAGGTAGAGTATAGTGGGGTAGTTAACATAACCATTCAGGCTATGTGGCTACAACATTTTCTCACTGAGTTGGGCATTCAGTTTCATCAGTCGATCGTCATTTGGTGTGATAACTAGATCACTCTGAAGTTCTGTAGAGATCCAGTTCATAGGTAGCGGACGAATCACATCGATATCCACATGCACTACATCCGAGACTTAGTACATGAGGGGATCATTGACTTACAGTTTTTTCCTTCAGTAGAATAGATGACAGACATTTTCACCAAGACCTTCACTGAGCATAAATTCCATTCTCTGCGAGGTCATCTTGGAGTGAAGGACACAGTTGCCTAGAAACTGTAGGTCTTCTTTTTACATACATTGTACCTTGA
>JASDQU010100260.1:19359-74163 GCA_032191745.1 Picea mariana | reverse complement strand
GTATCTTTTGTACTTGGGTACCTAACATCGCCTCGTTGTCGGGACCCAATCTTTATTTTCAGCATAGTGATGTTTAGGGGGTGTTGGAGTTACTTCACACACACCTAGGATTTCTTTTTACTAAGGTTTTTATGTGTATATTAGTCATAATTAGTTATTATCCAGTATCCTATATTTTAGGAGAGAATATTTCACCTGGAAAATATTCTTTTTCAGTTCACACTTCAGTTTGACTATTTGAGTTGAGTTTAGATGTTGGATTGGGATCATTACCATGCAACATTGGGATCATCACCATGATAATTTGACCTTTCCTTGGTATCATCATTAGAGTGGTGCATTAGCCTTAATTCCTTGAGTTAACTCCTCACTACTTTATGTTTTTGTTAGTTCACTGAAGATTAGTTGACTAGTTAACTCAACTAGGTGGTAGTTCACTCCCGTAACTGCCTGAGAGACTAGAATAGGTGGCAGGTCACTCCTATAACTACTGGTGTGTGTCCAGATCACTCTAGACCACCACTATGGCGACTTGGTTCACCTCAAGTCAAACTAATTGAGATATACAAAGTATATCATGTGTAAATTATTCATTATTCACAACAGTTAATGAGAATTATTTCATTATTTCTCTCCTTCTTCTTCTTTCTCCTTTTCTCTCTGAAAATGTGTGTATCATTGTTTAACTAGATCTATTATGTGCAGGTTCAACACATTTACAGATCATAGGTTTAAAACCTTAATGGGATGGATGACTTTTCAGATCCCAAATGAGTAGAACAAGGAATGGTTCATTGCTTCCCTTTTACCACACATTAAAGTCCCTATGATGCATTAGAAGATTGCTTCACAGGATGAGGCACTGGATATTTCCATGAAGCTAGAATCAACCCATATGGGAGAATCCAGCTCATGTATGAGTCAAATTTTGAGTCACTTAATTAGCTTGTCTCTGTAGGTCGAAGATATGAAAAAAGACAAGGTAAAAGATAAAAGAGAAGACATCTGGTGTATCAGATGCAAGTTGGAAGGCCATGACAAGGAGAACTACCCCCTATTTCATGAGTACTTGGAATTTGGAGCTCTGATACCTTTGAAGCAAGTTACCCTACCTTGGTGCGAGGTATGTAGAAATAGACATCGCCCTGGTGAATGTTATTACATGCAAAAATATGTTCAGACACCCACAAATATGTATTGCATGTTTTGTAAGTCGATAGGGCATGATGATAGGGATTGTAGGGCCTATGACCTCAAGCATGAAAGGTCAAGGGATATATACAAAATTCAAGGCGAAGTAAATCAAGAAGGGAACAATACGTAGTATAATTCCCCTAGAAGAGGAAACTTCAACCCTCGTGGTGGATTCAGAGGAAGAGGACGAGAAGGAGGTATGGTTCGAGGTAGAGGTCAAATCATTTGTTATAACTACACACAACCAGGTCATTTGGAAAGGGACTGTCAGAATCCTTGTACCACTTACAGTTACTGCAATTCATTTGAACATGTCATTTTAGATTGTCCTACGCTATTAACCAAACTTCAGGAAAGACAAGGAGAAAACAAACAAGTATAGCTAATCACAGTAGAACCTTGCGGAGCAGATCCCAGATTTTTTGTTATCACTAGAGGATGCACTGCTATAGGAGAAGACAGGGTGACTCCAGGGAAGACTAAAAAACAATCAGGAGTCATAAAATTTGCAGAGAATACACAAGAGTTTGATCCAAAGAGAGAGAAGTAGACATTTTAAGAGACAAGAAAAGAGTTTATAAGAGATCAGGATTTTTCATCAAAGGCACAACCAGAAGTGAGAGAATGTGGAATGCCCCTGTCCTTTGATCAGTCTGCTTCGCCTGGAGAATGAAAAGAGGTAAGAAGACTCATGGAATTCTTATGCACTTGTATCAATTGGATAAAGGATGAGAGAATTGTACAAGATCTCCAAAACTTGATCAGATAGTATGAGCTAGGAAAGGTAGATCCTCTACTAAATAAATAAGTACATCAACTATCCAAAAAGAGAAGGACAAATAAGGAACTACAACTTAATGCTCAAATTGGAGAATATGATATAGATTATGTGGTCCTCGACTTAGGATCGGAGGTCAATGTTATGACGAAGAAGACCTGGACACTGATGGGAAAACCTAAATTGATTTATTCCCCTATCAGGCTCAGGATGGCCAATCAATAGGCTGTGAGCCTCTTCGGAAGACTGGAACATGTCTCTGTGGACATCGATGGGGTCATAACATTTGTGGACTTTGAGGTGATTGAGATAGTCGATGATAGTTGTCCTTATCCCGCGTTGTTAGGAATTGATTGGGCTTTCAAAAATTCTACTGTTGTTGACTTAAAGAAAAGAAGAATGATATTTGAAGGATATGGCCTTAGGGTCATTGCATCTTTGGATCTTGATGAAAGTCCCAGATACACAAAGTCCATCAGAGAATAGGACCGCACATATGAGCTAGAGAATATATACAAATTGACCACAAGACAATAGGATTACATTAATCCTACAACAGATGGGAATTTAAGCCGGAGAAGTGACAATGCATGCTCATCAGACTCGGAAGAATCACTAGAGAACTAGAAAAACAAGATGTATGAAGTTTCTTCACGGTAATGTGCTAGATTAACCAACGAAGTTTGTTGGATTGGCACAACAGTAAGTAATTTACCCATGTTTAATGGTTTGAATCACTTAGAAACTTTCTTATTGGAATTTGAAGAAATTGTACCGGTACAACAGAGACTGTTGGCATTAGACGAGGCTTTGATAGCTACTCCAACAAGATGGTGGGGAACACATAAAAGGAACATCGCGAACTGGATACAATGTCACACCTTGATGACAACGCGATTTTCAAAACAAGTCAAAGGATGCAAAGTTAGGTACACAGGTCAAAGTTGTCTGAAATACCACGTGAGATATTCTAAGGAGGCCTAGAGCTACATTCCTCAAGAACAGTGGGTGCATAAATTCATCAATACTCTAGACACAACACCTATCAATTGGTACCTTGAAGCGGAACTGCGCCTCACCACTGTAGATTGACAAGGTATGACACATAACTTTGTAGCTACATTCTTGTTTGAAACTCAGTACCCTATGGTAGATCAAGATTTACAGGTTGTAAGACAAAAAGTATTTGAGGAGGCACCTATCCTCCCTGTGGAGCAAGAAGAGGATGAATGGATTGCACCTCTTCAGAAAATTGCAAGGATGTTACAATATCAATGCCAATGAAGACGGTGATCCTAGGAAGGTAAACATCACAGAAATAGAAGGACAACAAGACATAGAAGGACCAGGAGTTGAACTACCTTTTATTGGACAGCCAATCAAAATCAATAAAGTTAATATTGGAACAAAGCAAGAACCTAAGCTTGCTAATGTTGGAGATTGCTCGGATGATGCCACTATTGATAAGATCACAGAGTTATTGCATGAATATCATGACTTGTTTCCAACCAAGTTCACTAATATAAAGGGCATTAAAGGGCCCATGGGAGAGATGAAGATCCCCTTGAGACCAAATGCAAGGATAGTTAAACAAAGACCTTACAGATTGAACCCTAAATATAAGGAGAAAGTGAATATTGAACTAGATAGAATGTTGGAAGCATGAATCATAGAACCTGTTGAAGAGTCAGAATGGATTATCCCTATGGTGGTACAGGATAAGAAGACTAGAGAAATCAGGATCTGTGTAGATCTCAAGAAGTTGAATGATGCCTGTTTACATGACCCATTCCCTACACCATTTACTGGTGAAGTGTTAGATAATGTAGGAGGAAAGGAGGTATATTATTTTACATACGACTTTTTAGGATACCATCAGATCAGGATTTCCAAAGAAGATCACCATAAGACCACATTTTCAACAGAATGGGGATCCTACCAGTATACAGTGATGTCGTTTGGATTAAAGAATGCACCCGCAATCTTTTCTAGGGTGGTGGTCGAAGCATTCAAGGATTTTTTACATAAATTTCTGGAAGCATATTTTGATGATTGGATTGTTTTTAGCTTATTGAAAAATCATATTGAATGTTTAAGACTAATGTTGGATGAGTGCAGGAAATGTCAGATTGCCCTGAACCTGAAGAAGTGCATCTTCTTTTCACCCTTTGGAGTGTTGTTAGGCCATATTGTGTGTAAGCAAGGATTACTGGTAGATCCATCTAAGATTGTCATTATAGTTGATTTATCTCCTCCTACTTCATTCAAACAGTTGCACACTGCGCTGGGACATACTGGATACTACAAGAAGTTCATTAAAGGATATGCACAAATCACAACATCCATGGAGAAGATTTTGAAGAAAGATTGTCAGTTTCAATGGATAGAATAATGCCAACAGAGATTTGACACACTAAAACCGAAAATGGTTACTACGCCTATTCTAGTTTTCCCAAACTGGAGCAAGGAATTTCATGTGCATATTGATACATCTTCTATTGCATTAGGAGCAGTGTTAGCACAACTAGGAGAAGGATATATTGACCACCTATTAACGTTTGCTAGCAGGAAGCTCTCAAAAGATGAAATAAATTACACCACCACCGAGAGAGAAGGTTTAGCCATGGTGTATGCACTACAAAAGTTTCACCACTACTTGTTGGGAGGACACTTTAAAATGTTCACTGATCACTCCATGCTGAAATACCTAGTCAACAAGCCAGTGTTGGGGAGAAGGATATGAAGATGGATTCTACTATTTCAGGAATATGATTTTGAGATCGTGGTTAAGCCAGAGAGAATGAACAAAGGACCTGACCACTTATTGAGGTTGGAACATGGAACCTACTAGTTTGGAGGATACACTATTGGATGCATAATTGTTGGCCATTAGAAAGGTTGATGATCACTTCTCTGAGATAGTCTAGTTCCTGTCAATAGGAATGGCACCTAGTGAGTACAAAATCACCCAGAAGAAATAATTGGTAGTGCGTGCTACAGATTTTTCACTTATAGATGGACAACTATACAAGATGGGACCTGATGAGATCCCGAGGAGATGTGTCATGCAAGCATAAAGACCATTGATTTTATCAAAATCTCATGAAGGAATTTCATGAGGACACTATGCAGGAAAAGAAATAGCGCAAAAGGTTCTTAGAGCTAGCCTCTAGTGGCCTACTTTACACAGAGATGCTAAAGACTACTACAGAGCCTGCGATGTATCCCAAAGAGCTGGGAAACTGTCCAAAGATGGCATGCCATTAGCACCCCAACTAACCTTACAATAATTTGATAACTGGTCCATTGACTTCGTGGGACCTATAAACCCACTAGGGAAGCGCACAGGAGCCAGATACATCATCACTGCGACAAAGTATTTGACCAGATGGGCATAAGCAAGAGCAATTAAGGACTGTAGTGAAACTACAGCTGCGCATTTCATATTTGATGATATCATAACCAAGTTTGGATGCCCAAATATCCTCATGAGTGATCAAGGTACACATTTTATTAATAAAACTATTGAAGCCTTGACTCAGGAATTTGAAGTTCACCACCAGAAGAAAACTCCTTACCACCCACAAGTGAACGGGACGGTTGAAGCTTTCAACAAGATCTTGGAGACAACACTGACAAAGATTTGCAGTCTAAATAGAGATGAATGGGATTTGAGAGTACCAACAGTATTATGGGCCTATAGAACCACTTGCAAGAGGTTGACAATGCAGACCCCTTTTAAGTTGGTTTATGGTCTAGAAGCAGTTGTCCCAATGGAATATTTGGTCCCTAGGTTAATAATCGCAACCTTTATAGATATGGATGACATTGGTGTTATTCAAGAGAGGCTCACACAGTTGGAAAACTAGAGGAAGATCGATTTATTGTAGGATTCCATCAGCAAGTTCAGAAGGAACGAGAAAAGTCCTACCATGACAGGCATATCAAGAAGAAAGAATTTAAGAAAGGAGATCTAGTATTGGTATAAGATAGCAAGTTCATGAAGCATCCAGGGAAGTTCAGAACACATTGGATGGGGTCATATGAGGTTGCCTATGTCATGGAAGGAGGATTTGCACAGTTGAATACTTTGAATGGAGAATGGAAGGAAGGATTGGTGAATGGGAACCAGTTGAAATTATATAATGACAACCAGTTGCCTCGCAGCTCTTGGTAAAAACAGAAGGAGAAGGGTCTAGGTACTAGGTACAGTTGAAACTGGGTACCAAGCATAGAAAAGATAGTCTGCACACAGTGGGGAGGAATAGATCAGAAAGCACAGACTGCATTGCACAGTCTGCAGTTGAATAAAAGCATAAGGTTCAGATCAGAGTCCCTTAGGACGAGTCACAAGTGAGTTTTGGGGGCATGTTGGCCCTTGGTTATGGAATAAAGTGAAAATTATAGAAGAAAAGGCAAAATGTGAACAGAGTTGAAGACATAGTGACTGATACTGGGTCGAAATGAGAAAAAGAGAAGAAAAGACGAAGCAAAGTAAGAGAAAGCAGGTCGTTGGATGAGGAGATTGAAGAAGACAGATCAACAAGGAAGACGAATCGTGGACAAATCAGCAAGTAGAAAAATCCACCAATAGATGCTTTGGAGCACCTCGCGGGAAAGAAGGAAAGACATGCTGGTGAAGCCCGGAAACGTGGGTCAAGTTGACTTAGGTTTTTGGTATCTATGGATTTAGACACCTAGGCTTCGAACTAATGCTATCGGTGAGATATTGTTATGTATAAATAAAGGTCAAGAGGACCTAGGATGGGGTCATTGTTAATTCGATTATGTGATGATGAGTGATTGTTTTTATCGCTGAGAGAGGAGTATTGTGTGGTGAGAGAAGTCTGTGTTGTAAGATCTTCAGTTGGGTGCAAAGATCAACCATGTAGTTGGGTGCGCAGGGAATGGAGATAGAGTAAAGAGAGAAGGAGAGAGATATGTAAGCTAAGAGCGCATATAGAACTGTAAGCTTTCACCTAATATATTATAAAGAAAAGTTCTGTGGACGTAGTTGTAGGGAGAGGCTGAACCATGTATATCCTGTTGTTGTGTGTGATTGATGTTGTGTTATTTACTATGTTACCCTGATTATGCATTAGTAGGTTAGATCTGATATATAACTATGCGAAGTGGGTTTATGTTTGGAAAGAATAGTCTTATATCCTTATGTGATTACATTGATTCCAATTGAATTTCCCCTAGTTGTAGACACATGTGTCCTGCAACCCCCTATTTCTACTTCAGATGAGAATTGATCCTTGATCAATGCTCCTTTTTGAACTATGGGGGAGTATTGGCGTGGTTAGAAGAAGATTTGGTCAACCCACCTTATTCTAATGGTCAATCTCGAGATGCTCTTAAGTGTTTTTGGTTGAAGGGTTGATTCATGAGTTGAGTCACCCATATTCCCTCCTTTTTGGGTAACCAAATCCTAACCTAAGGATCTAAATCCTCAACCATTTCCTAGAATCCTTCATGGTGGTTAAGCCTCTCAAATCCTATATAATGAGGCCACTCAAAGGTGAAAGGAGGAGAAAATATTTCAGAATGTCAAACCTTTGATCTTGAAGGAAGGAATCCATCAAAGTATCATCATTTTGATATTGAGATATTCAAGAAAGGGTTGGATTGGAGCACTTGGAGGCATTGTTTCAAAGTCAACGTTGGTTTGTAAGTACTTCACCATGTTTCTCCATTAATATAACTTGGCATATTTCCTTCATATTGTTGTTTACACATGTATGTCTATATAGATAGATATGTTCTTGTCTAATGATATATTTTAGGAGTAGAAGGTACTTTTTTATTCCTTGCAAGCTTTCTTCATCACGGTAGGAGTTTGGACAACGATGCTAAAAATTGAATATCAACAAGGACAACCGTCGAAAAGTAGTAAGTCACACTTATTTCTTCTATCTTCTCTGCCTATAGACATAAAGAATAGATCTAAAGGAATGTTAGTGTCCATTTGTTTTTGTTTTTTGTCTTTGTCAATAGGGGTCTAGATATCCAAGGGAGATTTCACCTGTATGCAGGGGAAATATTCTGTAACATAAAATTGACAACTCCAATGGGGAACGATTTTTCCTAGGTTTATTGCCTTTGAATATTGGTTGTCCTTTGATGTTTTTGATGTTGATGCTTTCTATTTTAACTCTTCCTAATCTGTGTTGAATTTGGGAAAAATTTGGTGTTTTTTCAAACACTTCCAAACATCAACATTACCCCACAGTGGCCCATAGAGAATTGAAATCCTAATAAACACTCCATGTCAATCTTCTAGGGAGCATTGATCTCCTAATCAACACCCTCTATTAGTCTTATGGTGAGAGTTGATTCATGTTCAACGCCCTGTCTTCCTCATTAAATGAGCATTGATCTCCTTACTGGTCCAACTTTGAGCTCATTTTGCCTCTATTTTTTTAGAGTTTTCACTTAGATCTTTGCATTAGAGTCCTCTGAACTTGCTTATGACTTTGTTTGATTGAAAGAATTGTAATCACCAACTTTTCTTTCCACTTTTGAGCTTGCAAGTCCTTTCAAATTTATGGAATGTGCATGACTTCCTTGGGATAACCTGATCCTTTGGTCAAATTATGTCTTACCAGTGGTTTAATCCTCATCACAAAGGTTTCCAAACTCTTGTTATCCTAATTTCAAAACTCATTTTGAAGTATTTTTCATTTATTTGGAATTGCAACTTGGCATTTATGTTTGATTCTTGCTACTCATTTTTGAGGTTTTCAAACAATGATTTTCTTTCTCTTTCACAATTTTGAGTCTTTGATTGAACAAGTTTTCTCACACTTAGTCTCTTTCAGGTCTCATCAACTTTTGAGTGCACTTTGTTTGGTTTATTTTTTGCTTCATGTTCATTTGAGTCAAACATTGATTTCTTTCATTCTCGTTGAAAGTTAGGAAGAAGAAAAGTTTTGCATTTGAAGATATTTCATTGCATATATAATCAAACAAAGGAATTTGCTTGCATTCTTAGGAATTATGTTTTGGTACATATTTTGAAAGAGATAGTCTTGCATTTTCTTTAGGATTTCAGATTTTTTTGATAGTTTGGAATCATTTTGGAAAGTTGCGTGATATTGAGTGCTTGTTAAGAAGAAAAAAACTCTTCTCAGTCTCATAAATTGAATTCATCTAAAAATAAACGTTTCCATTTCATTCATTTTTAATTCTATTGGAGTCGAGTCTCACACATCATTAGTTTCATTTCTATAGACCTTTCTGAGTAACAAAGTCATTAAAATCAACCAACTTGTTAATAAAAACAACTAGACATTTTTTGGTTTATAGTACACCAACAATATCATAGGGTTAGAATCTTCGGACTAAGAAAAAGTGAGTAAACTATCCAAGATTACTAAACAATATTGTAGAACACTAAAGAGTGATCAAATCCAAATTTCATATAGGAATAGCCAGGAACCCCCTCTAACACAGGGGATAAACACGAGGTCATGTGTGGAAGAGAAGCGAAGATTGACCAATCATAGTGGAAAGAGAGTATATTGAGGTTTTTTCTTGAGAAACTACTGATTTCATTTGGTCTCGGTGCTTCGTGAATCTTGAATATGTTTAGGGTCCTTAGGAGCCTTATTGGTCCACTTGTCTTCATTTCTCTTGAAGAGCTTCATAATTTGATATCCTTCCCATACGTTCAGTCTCGACTGTTGAATGTACCCCCTGGAGGTCGAATGTGATTTGGTAACCTCAGTTGCCTTTCCTAGGTATCTACAGAGGTGACTATGGGGGGATTCCCACGATAACTGGGGCATACGTCACATCACACTTTCAGTTCCCTTGGATGGTGACCCCATGAAGCGAGGGTCTCTTTCACTGAGAATGGATGTTACATGTAGGTCAGGGTAACTACTTCTCATATCTTTGTATATGGATTGATATCCTGTCTTTGAAATATCCTTCTATTGTTTCTTGTTTGATTACATGTAGATCTTTTTTAGGGGTGTATTATTTCGGAGTTTGTAATTGTCTTTAAGGATTTTCATTTTACTTTCATCATGGTCTATCAAGGGCTTCAAAGATATTGTAGAATACAAGGTTTGGATATTGAAGTTCAAGAACCTCAACATGACCCTTCTTACGAAGGAATGGTCGAAGAATAAACTTATGAAACTAGGAGCGTAACTCCTGGAAGTGGCCAAAACATAGAAGAAGTGGTCATAACCTTCATAGAAGGCCTTGTATATTACACAAATCCCCTTTTTATTGATCCACTCGGCCCAATACTCGTTGAACAACTGTCCACGAAATTACTTGATGCCTATTCTTCTTATCATTTACCATCTAGTACATCTAGTTATCTTTTGATTACACATATGGAACATTCATTCCCCTAATCGACTCAAAGATAGGTGTACTAGCACAAATCACTATTGTTGATGCTTATTCTTTACTGGGAACATCTGTGACCCAGGTTACTCTGACACAACCACTTGTGAATACATCTCTCTCTGCACATGGGTTGGGTAATATTCCTACTTCACTAATCCCACATATGCACACACCAATTTCTTTACTTGGTCGTCACATCAGTCAAAAGGACAGTAGTCAAGTCATTCAAACAAACAAATTTACACAAGCTACTCACCCTACATATCCAACTTTACAAATGGGGAGTTCTCTTATACCCTTCATTGGAGGTCAATCTTCAACTAGGGGGAAACCCTCAACTATGAGGAAAACCCCTATGTGGGGGCCACAAAAACAAACCTAGAGACAAGGAGCTCATGTAGGTCCTTCCATTCCCATTACTATTGGCTTTTATCTTGGACAACCATATCTAGGAGTGGAAAATCCTTTATGGGGTCAAGCTAATCTAGCGAGAATTCCTCAGCAAGGAACTTTTACCAATCAATCCGTGAACCCCATGATTCCAATGCAACAACCCCCTCAAACAAGTATATGGGAGGTCCATCGGCCCAACCTCCATACATATGGGGACAATCAAGTCAACTGCAGTACATGGGAGGACCATTGGGTCAACCACAATACATAGGGGGACCCTCAAGTCAACCACAATACATGGGAGGTAAGCCACGATACATAGGAGGACCATCTAGTTTTTCCATCCTGTCGCAACCTATATACGATCCTATTGGTGTTCCTATGTCACATGGTTACTACCAGTTTCCATAGGCTAATCGACAATTTCCATTTTTGGCTACTTTAGATTTGTCTGATTTGTCGCATTTGACCAATGATCCCATATCGCATGCCCTGTTTTGGTATCCAATTCCTTCCAAACTACCTTATGATATCCCAAAAATAGACGGGAGACCTAGATAATACCCTAATAACCATGTAATGAACTTCCATATTTGGTGTTCTTCGAGCTCTTCAATGGATGATTCCATTCATTTACGAATTTTCCAGTGAACCCTCACAGGAGCGGAAATGAAATTGTATATTGAACTACCATGACATTCCTTTAGCGACTTCAACTCTTTAGATATGGATTTTTTGACACATTTCCAACTATCGATTCAGTATGAAACTGATACAGAGATTTTAACTTCACTTAAGAAATCCACCTCCACTCACATATATGATCATATTCATGAATGGAGGCGGCAATGATGGTTGATTAAAGCCACTATTTCAGACCAACTCTTGGTATATTGGTTTACCAAGTCACTTTTTCCACCCATCGCTAGATATGTCACCATGGGATGTGTTTTCACCGAGGAACAATGATCCGAATTATTTTCGGCACGAAATGAGAGCGGAGATATAATAAGGAAATGCATAGAGGTATCGCGGATATTCAATAATATAACAGAAATGTATCAGAGATGCAACCATAAACACAGATATATAGTAATACACAATTTCTATTAATGAAAGAAATGCACAGAGACTGTAAAAATACAGAGTGAAAGACTCGCTAGAATGGTGGCAGCTTATCTATGAGAAGAGATGTGACGGCTACTCGCATTCGCAAGAAGATGATTACAATGAGGCTCGGAAGGCATTTTTACAATAGATAGGAATGCCAAAANCGGGGTCGTAACTTTTGCATACGATCTCCGTTTTAGGCGTATGATAGCTCGTTGGAAATATCTATCCAAGGACTACAACATTTTTGAAAAAATTTCATGATGAAAATTTTCAACCGAAACACACCCCAAAAAACGTCGTTTAGGGCCTCAAAACAACTCCAGAAGTTCAGGACCCGAAAAACTGCTAAAAATAGTAAACTGCCAAAATGGCCAGAAAACTGTTTTGAGCCATTTGGAAATGGTGGGTGGCCACCGATATCCACCTGGATCAAACATGCAATCAATCTTTCTCAATATTTGGACTTGGTATATTCTCAATCTGGCACAATTTACAATTTGATCCCTCATACTCCTCACTCGTCGAATGATATATCGAGACCTACTTTGGAAGGCTCCCATGTCAATGGTGTGGTGGGTTTCATTAATAACACCAAAAATGCTTCCTCTCCTATTCAAACCTTCGAAGTGAATGTGGTCCATTCCACTTCATCTCAACAACCTTGCGGTAAGAAGAAAAACAAGGGTAAATCCAAGAATTCTTTTAACCCACAAGAGAATACAAAAACTATCGATACCCAACTAAAAAGAAAATCTAAGCTTCCCTGCATGATTTGTATGGAGGACCACTACACAAAATACTACTCTCATCGTGAGGAAGTCACTAAATTTCTGAAGGGTGCCTCTCTACAGGCAATGTTAATTGGCCCTTTCCCAACTCAGTAGTAAGAAATGGTTGCACAAAATCCTTCCCCTTCGCAAGGGGACAATGCAAGTCATCCTCACCATGAGGATTGTTCCTCGAGTGTTTCTCATGTATTTATGTGTAATAAGACGATTAGTCTAATGACCAGAGCTAAGACTTATGACACTCCTCTAGATAATCATGCCAATGGAGGTGCTACTGATAAACCCTCCACTTCCACTCATCCTCCATCCTTCGCCCCTCTTAAGATCGAGAGGCTTTTTGTTAACTCAGTGTTTTGCTTGCCTAAGGGAACAATTATAAAAATTGGTATTTAATCCAAGTGTCTGTGCTTCTCAAAACTACAACATTGTTGAAGATTTGGCGCAAGTACCTTGTGTTATGTCGATGCTTGAAGTTCTACAAAATTGTCCAAGTCAACATAGAAACTTGTTTTTAGCCATTGGATTTTTGGATCTAAAGGCCTCAAATATGATTATATTTAATCTGGACTATTTTAAACCAAGGCTCTCCCACCAACTGGCATTCCAAGTTCAAGCTATGGTTGGTGGGAAGAAAATCCATTGCACCATTTTGGATTAAGAAGCTTCCACATGTGTCATTTCTTTGTCTTTTTGGAGAGACATTGGCTCTCTTGAAATTAACCAGTATCCTACCACCCTTAAGGCGTTTGATGTACATGGTTTCCAACCTAACATATTCTTAAAATCTTTTGTTGTGGATTTAAAGGGAAAAATCGCTTCTATTGACATTGAAGTGGTTGACGCACCCCTGGATTATAATTTATTTCTTGGTTTCATTTGGTTCTATGAGATGATTGTCGTTGCTTCTTTAGTCTTTCACATTTTTCAATTTATCCATTAAGGGAAAATTGTGACAGTTTACCAACTTGATTATTGCACAACAGATCTCAATAATTCTCCAACGAATAATATCCCTTTCCTGGGACAGTCTGATCTTAAGTACAAAAGTGTGGGGGTAGGTCTCCTCAAGGATTCCTCACTCATGGGAGTTTTTCCCTTACCTCCCTTTGATCCCCCACATGGGGTTGCCATGTTAAACATGATTATGGCTACGGTGCAATGATCCTCTGAAATGTTCAATCCTTGGGTAGTATTTATCCCATCTTCCATTGAAACACTAGGTGACATCATGTCACTTAGTCTTGCACAAGATATGGTACCTAAACCTTTCCTTCCTCCACCCGTCTCCATTGATCCTCTTTCTTCCTCCCTCTCTGAAGAACATATCCCTATCAGTATCTAGGAGTCTGCGTGAGTCTAGAAGAAGAGTCGATGGACGCACCGAAGCTTGGGGGGCATGTCTCCAGCTTCTGGGCATCATATTGAAGTTAAACTTCCAAATTCTTATGATGATCTTGGGGTAAAAGTACCAACCTCTAAACACTATGTTGGGATAAAACCTGCCAATTGGTATCAATCAATGTACCAACCTATAGACATCATGTTGGGAAGAGGCTCGCTCATGGGTATTACATTGAGCATAGTTTATTCTTGTTTTCAATCTCGTTAAAAAATGAAACTGACTTCGAGCAAAGTTTCATCTTTGTTTCAAGATCGTTAAAAATGAATAAATAATTCATCGTTCCTTGAGCTTGTTAAACCACAAAGAGTCATCTTTTGAGTGGTAGTTTTCCCCTTTTTCAACCTTGTAAGACTAACTATGAAAAAGGTATACTCTAGTCAATCATGACTAGAAGAGTTATCCCTTGTATTGTTTTACACTTTTTCAGGATTAGGGGACTAAATTTACAAAAAAGAACATCCATGGAGTCGTCTTAATATTTTTTCATATTCTCTAAACATGAAAATACCATTGATTTTTCATTCTTTGGACTCGTAAAATATGCATTAAAGTACCCATACGGGGTTGAACGCCTCCTTCTTCAAGTTCATTAAACATATGATGAGAGACTCATCAAACATGAGCTCTATCGAGCATCCGTTATCCTCCTTAATCCCGTTAAAAATCAAATAGTTACTCACCAATAATGGTGGGGTAAAAGTTGAAGGAAGTGGGTCAAGTTTTTGGATAACATCATGGCATTTGTTTGTTGTCTCCCTTGAACATGGCACTTGTTTGCGTCTCATCTAACAGTTGGGTAATCTACTTGTCTCTAAGTCATACCAATTTTATGAGTCTCGATACTCCTTCATCTCACCCGAAGAGTGCCCCTGTGATTTCCACACTATTTTTGGGTCTATCTCTCAGTCGAGTCAATGCTTCCAAGTCATTTGTTATGCCTCACAATGTTCAAGGGAAGTTTCACTTCAAACCAAGAACCCTGCAATATTACCAGTTTTCATCCTCATGTCATTCCATGCTCATTTTATATATCATATTATATCACTTTCATGTGTCAGTTTCATGTCGATGATGGGGGAAACATCATGGCCCTCCTTCAATGAGTTTGTTCATGTCGACTTCAACACATTATCCAAGAATTGATTTTACAAACTAGTTAGTACCTTGGAGCCTTTATGGCTCAATGGAAACTTTCCTCGCCTTTGACATTAGTTTTACATCATTGGCCTCTTATTGAATGATTCCACGGATTTTCAACTTCATCTCATTTATTCACATTCGTTGGAATGTACTAGGATACCTTGGGAGTCATTTTCATTATTGGTGATTTCCCTTGCACTTGTTAATGATATACATTAATGACTGATAATCAAGTGGTTTCTACCCTGTTCGACATCAAGTCATCTATTCACATGGTTCGAATTGTACTATTTCAGGATGGGGATGAAGACCTTGGGTTGGGTGCTCACTTTTTTATGTGCTTTACCCAGGATATGATGGAGATTATATGAGTATTTTTGGGTTTACAGTAAATTCAACCTACTGGAAACCCCACTGATATATATATTATCATATAGATCCAACTTGTATTGGTATGTGCCTATGTTGTTTTCTCATATAGTAGCTCCATTGTGTATTCTTTCATGGCAACGACTTAATAAATCCATGGAGGTATGGATCCACATTGTCTCTCCGGTGGCCATATTCTTAGTTAGTAGTTTCATGGATCCACGGTGTATTGGTCGACGACCATACTTTGAGTCATTTTACTTCGAGAATAGGTATGCATGCCTCGAGGATGATACATATATATTGTTTGATGTTTGTTTGCAGCTTCTGCCAGACTCTCCTACTCTAGAGCCCTTACATTAATATTTTGTAAAGTGTTTTGGCCATAAGTTTCTCTTTTGACCTCACACTTTAGGAGGCATCTTCTACACACAAAAATGTCACACTTAAGAGTTTCATCTATTATGCACCTAAGTGTCCCAAAAGTGTCGTATGCACCTTACTAAGTGTTGCATGCACTTTATCAAGTGTCTTATGCACCTTACTAAGTGTTGCATGCAATTTGACACCATGAAATAATAAATGTCATGATCCCTAGTCTTTGTAGAGGAGAAAACCCAACATGAGATGGTAAAACAATTGATTTTTACCTTAAGTTTTGACCCATTTTTGAAGGTCAACGCTCCCCTACACATGTATAGGGAGTGTTGATCCTTTATCACCACTCTTTTTTGAACTATGGGGGAGTGTTGATAATGCTCTGTGCTCCATACTGGGGGAGTGTTGAAGTGGTTAGAGGAATATTTGGTCGACCCACCCTATTTTAAGGGTCAGCCTCGAGATGCTCTTAAGTGGTTTTGGTTGAGGGGTTGAGTCACCCATATTCCCTCCATTTTGGGTAACCAAATCCTAACCTAAGGAGGTAAATACTCAACCATTTCCTAGAATCCTTCATGGTGGTTAAGCCTCTCAAATCCTATTTAATGAGGCCACTCAAAGGTGAAAGGGGGAGAAAATATTTCAAAGTGTCAAACCTTTCATATTGGAGGAAGGAATCCATCAAAGAATCATCATTTTGATCTTGAGATATTCAAGCAAGGGATAGAATGGAGAGCTTGGAGGAGTTGCTACAACATCAATGTTGGTTTGTAAGTACTTCACCATGTTTCTCCATTAATATAACTTGGCCTATTTCCTTTATACTATTGTTTACACATGTATGTATATATAGATATATATCTTCTTGTCTAATGATATATTGTAGGAGTATAAGGTATTGTTTTGTTCCTTGCATGCTTTCTTTATCGTGATAGGATCTTGGACAACGAGGCCAAAGATTGAAGATCAACGAGAAAAACCGTCGAAAATGAGTAAGTCACACATATTTCTTATATCTTATCTTGTTATAGACATAAAGAATAGATCTAAAGGAATTTTAGTGTCCATTTGTTTTTGTTTTTCTGTCTTCATTAGTAGGGGTCTAGATATCCAAGGGAGATTTTGCATGTTCGCAGGGGAAATATTTTGTAACACTTATGTAGAAAATGAAACGAAGGAATACATATAAATGGAAACACATACAAATATTGCAGAGATCATTTTGATACAGTAAAACCCAAATTATGTTAACGAATGAAATGGAAAAATATTGTAAAATGTGAAGCAATACAAACTAGCTAGAATGGCAGTAGCTTATCTTTGAAGAGATGTGTTGGTTACTCTCATTTACCAGAAGACATTACAATAGGCCAAAACTATATTTTTAATGTAAAGTATGATTCCCTATGATGAAAAAACCCTATAGATTCAAATCCATAACCCTAGGAAATAATGTGGCAAAAGGAATGTAGGCCCTAAGGAGGCTAGTTGATATGTCAAATTTTCAAGGGCACAACTTTTACATAAAAACTCTATTTAGGGAATTTATTGCATTGTTGAAAAATTAAATATATTCTCTATCAAGCTATCAAACAATGTAAGAAAGATTTCATGGATCTATGTCTACCTCCAAAATTACAATGGAAATGCTCTAAAAATGTGCCAAAAGTTCAAAACTATAATAAAATTGCCAAGATCTGGGACCATTTAGAATCAATGGAATAATTTGGTGGCTACCAATATCCACCTAGATTAGTCACCCCATAGGAATAAATGGTCCCCATTTCATCAATTTCCTCTATCAAATAGGGAAAAATCTACTAAATCTGACTCTTAGTGAGCCACTTTGCATGGTGAAGGAACTGAATTGCTTTGATGACTTGATAGAGTTGGATGTTTTGTTGGTGGGTTCCCTTCATCTTGGTGTCCATGATCTATTTGATTATTTCATACTCATTGAATTCAAGATTGAGTTCCATAGGGTCCAAGTGCTTGGCCACCTCTATAGTTTCCAAGCGAGGTGGAAAAATATGGTAGGAGAAGCTGCACATTAAATATAGGGTGCAAGCCAAGGAAAGGGGAGATACTTAATTCAAAGATTCTCACCCATAGACTTGATAATGGTGCAAGGCATGTATTAGCGTGAGTGAAGCTTCCAATGGGATCATGTGAGGTGTTGTTTTTACAAATGCAACCATACCTTATCCCCCACCTAAAACTTATGTGGAACTCGATACTAATTTTGGTGTTGCTTGTACTTGGAATTGGATTTTTGAAAAATATCATGAACTTGTTGTTGGATGTGTTGGAATTGTTCAATAAATGTTGTTTTTCCATCAAACTTGTTCTGATCATGGGATGATTATTCCTATGTATATGAAATGGGAAAATCCATCAATTGGGGCCAATGGTCAGAACCCCAAGCACACCTAAAAATGGTTGTGGCTAATAGAGATATGAAGGGCTCTATTTTAGTTATGTTGAACATAAAAAAGGATCCCATCCCTTGTGTGTGGATGTTTTTTGTTTTACATTCTTAGAATATGCACAATCATCATGTTGACTATCTCTATTTGTCCATTGGTTTGGAGGTGGAAGGAAGTTGATTTGGTCATATTTGGCGTCCACCCTTGACCATATGTTGGACTTGAAAGTACTCAAGAATTTGTTGTCCCTATCTGAAATAATGGTCAATGGTAGCTTAAAATGAACCCAAACATGCTTGAAGAGTATATAGCAATGGCCTATATTTTGATACTCTTCTTGTAGCATGTCCAAATATCCATCTTAGAGAAATGATTGACAACCACAAACACACAGTCACTTTAATGCTTAGTTGAAGGTAATCAAAACATGTAGTCCATGGAGAAGGAATTCCAAGGTCTACCTGAGGTAGGAAGAGGGGTGTATAGCCCCTTCTTAGTGATGGTAGGTTTTGTGATGTCATAAGTAGGGAATGGTTTTATATTCTTGTTGAAATCTTTTTAGAGTTTTGGCCAATAGAAGTACTTTTGCATCACTACCATTGTCTTCTCCGTGCCAAAGTGTCCTACCAAATGATTGTAATGCACCTACCTAAATTAGCTTCTCACACGCACTAAAAGGAACACAAAGATGGCCCAATTGGCATAAAATTTCATGATAGAGATGAAAGTATGAGAATGTTTTTCATTTTCCAACTATCCACAAGAGTTGAACCCTATGGCCAACACCAAAATTGGAGGTCGATTGAGATAGTTCATAATGTTCTTTGTGTTTCCCTTCTTATACTTGATACTCAGATGGAACTATTGTAGGTACATGGACCACTTTTGATTGTGATTTTTTTTGTAGATTTCTCTGCATCTACATGAACTGCAAGGGATTTTGATTAGTGTGGATGATCATCTTCTTTCTTAGAATGTAATGCCTCCATTGGTGATAGGTCTGCATAATGGATTACATCTCCTTGTTTTAGATGGGGTACTTGCAAACCTCATCTAAGAGTGTCTCACTATAATAGGCCACTAAATTTCCATGCTAAGTGAGGACTACACCAATAACATAGTATGAAGCATATGTATCGATCTGTAAGGGTTGTTGTAGGCCTAGTAGAGTGAGTATTGGTATCAAACAAAGGTTATTTTTCAATTCCTTCAATTCTTTATGTTGTGAATTAGATCAAATGAACTTGTCTTTAGCCCCACCCTTGGTCACTTGGCTTAATGACCAAGAGATATGACAAAATACCAACATGAACTTGTGATCAAAGTTGTTGAGGACTAAAAAATGTGAAGCTTTATAAGAATCGTCAAGGATGGCCACTCATGAATGACTTAGATCTTGCTTGGATCCAAATGCACATAATTTTCATCCATTATGTATCCTAGATATTGAATTATTTTCACGTCAAGTAACAATTTCTCTAGATTGGCATAACAATTTTGCTACCATAGGGTACTTAGGATTTGTTGAATGTGATACAAATGCTCTGCCCATTTTTATAAAGACAAGGATATCATCTAAGTAGGTGTCACAAAATAATTTGTGAACGATTGCAAGATATCTTCCATCATTCTCATGAACATTGCAAATGCATTGGTCAAGCCAAAAGGCATGACCAATCACTCAAGAAGGCCTTATTTAGAATTAAAGATTGTCTTCCATACATCAATTTTCTCAATTGGTATTTGGTTGTGGTCGTCTAACTTCATATCAATATTAATAAAAACCTTGGCACCCTTGAGCTAATTAAGAAGATCACCAAAATATGGGATTGGATATCAATTCTTGATTTTGATTTTGTTCAAATCTCTATAATCAATATAGAGTCACCATGCTGCATTCTTCTTTTGTACTGACACAAGTGGGATTTCATAAGATAAGGATCTTGATTGAATGTGGCTCTTGTAGATGAGCTCTTGCATGTAACTTTTGAGTGCTTCATTCTCCATAAGAGAGTGTTTGTATATTGGGTCATTAGGTGAAGGAATAGCAAGTATTAAAATAATTGAATTCTTCACTTGGCAGTGCAAAAGTGTCCTTGTAGGTGAAGAAAATATATCTTTGTATTACTCCACTATCTTGTCCACCTTCTTCTAATTTATAGAGAGACCTCGTGTAAAGGTTATGGTGGTCATTGTAATCTTCCATTCACCTTTAGACCAAATCCTGAAGAGGAAGAAAATCCCAATCTCATATATTACTTTGTTGCACTACTTTGATAAGATCAAGAAAACAATGTTAGTAAAACTACCTTTCATAACCTATAGAGTTGACCTCTCAAAGTAACAATGACACTATGGGGACTAGACTCATAAACAAAATGATGTTTCCAAATTTAAGGTTGTCCTAAAATAACATCACAAACTTCAAGTGAGGCAACATCACATATTACATCATCTTTGAAGGGCTTGATGTTATAGAGGAAGCGACATTGTTGAATGATGCAGATGTCTCATCCCTAGATGATCCAATTGATGGTGTATGGTTGGAAGTGTGGCATTATCAACGACTTCAATCTCTTGATGACCTTAGGTGAGATCATCTTCTTCTAGATATTGTTGTCAACAATGAAATGTAGTGGAGTCCCTTTTGTTGGAGTTACTTCACACACACCTAGGATTTCTTTTTCCTAAGGTTTTTCCTTGTTTATTATTCATAATTAGTCAATATCCAGTCTCCTATATTTTAGAGGAGAATATTTCACCTGGAGAATATTCTCTTTCAGTTGACACTTCAGTTTGACTAGTTGAGTTGAGTTTAGATGTTGCATTGGTTTTGTTACCATGCAAAATTGGAATCATCACTAGCTACTATTCACATGCCTTGGAATCATCACCATACTGACACATTACCCTTGATTTCTTGATCTAATCCTCACTACTCTTTGTTTAGTTAGTTAACTAAAGACTAGTTAACTCAGTTAGGTGGCAATTCACTCCCGTAACTGCCTGAGAGACTAGACTAGGTGGCAGTTCACTCCCGTAACTATTGGTGTGTGTCCAGATCACTCTAGACCACCACTATGGTGCATTGGTTCTCCTCTAGTGCACACTCATTGAGTTATACAGAGTATATCATGTGTAAATTATTCATTATTCATACCGGTTAATGAGAATTCTTCTATTAGTTCTCTCCTTCTTATTATTTCTCAAATTTTCTCTGCAAATGTGTGTATTATTGTTTAGCTAGATATATTTTTTGAATCTTCAAAACATTTACATGGTATCAGAGCCCATGGATTGCTAAGAAAAAGCTACACCAAAAACAAATTGCAGGTACAAAATATTGAAGACAACGGAAAGATGGATTTCCAAAAAGAATTCATTCTTACACCTTACAATTATTTTGCATGGAAGGAGAAAATAGCCATACATATCTAAACTAGAGGGTTGTACAGGTTAACCTTGAATATATATATAGAACCAACATCATCCTTAGAAAAATCCAAGTACTTAAATTGCATGGATGAGCCACTTAGAACAATTTGCAGTCTTGTTTCTTCCGATCTCCTTTTTCACATATCTTCCTGTAAAACTCCTAATGAAGCCCGAACCACCTTGGAAGAGCTCTTTGGAAAACAGGATGAGATGAGGTGACACATTCTAGAGGTGGAACTTCTCACATTGGATCCAAAAATCTTCGACAATATCCAATATTTCTTTACAAAATTAAAGGATTTACTGTCGCAACCCAAAGCTTGTGGGCTTGCTAAATCAAACGAGGGGAAGCAAATGGTTCTCACCATTCTCTCCAAGCTTGGTCCTAAATTCTCAATATTCATATACACATTCCATTCTATCAAATTCTCCTATAGACCCACCTAGAAGATGCCTTCTCTTGAGGACTTTATTGAATCCCTGACATAAGAGTAAACCAAGCTCATCAACATGGGCACAATAAAAGGTCCAAGGGTGCATGCACTCACTGTGTAAGATGGAATCCACAAATATTAGAAATCTAAAGATAAATATAAATGAAAGACTCATGCACATCTGAAGAAGGAAGGGTACACAAAACCCTTCACCGATGCCTCCAGATCCAAAGGGGAAAAGGGAAGAAAAGGGAAAAAATTCGCGTACTGTCACAAAGAATTCCATCCAGAATCTGCATGCATGAAAAAACAAATAGATATAATGACTCAAATACTTCAGAAAAACAACTTTGGATATTGCATCCCTAAGGGTGCCAAGAAGAAGAACTCAGAAGATTAGAATTCCAAGAAAGGCAATTCTATCCATGCCTTGATTTCCATCAACTCCTCTCTTGATGATTGGATCGTTGATTCAGGAGAATCACATCACATGGCTGCCTCAAAAGAAGTATATTCTTCATTGGATGCATGCAAAGGTCCTCCTATTCTGATGGGGGACAACTCTTCTGTCAAAGTCACCGGCAAAGGAGGGATTGAACTCACCAATGGAAGCTTCGAGAATGTGTTGCACGTTCCCAAACTTTCGTCAACCTTCTCTCCGTGTATCAGATGACGAATTTTGGCACTGGAAAGAAATTCATATTCACACCAAATTCCATTGACATCTACGACATGAAAACCAACTCCAGGGTTGCTACCAGTGAGGTAAATCATCAGTCTAGATTGTATACTTTTTCTGAATTCATTGAACCTGCTTCTGCTTTACTGCTTACTCATGTTGATGAAAGTAGTATGATATGGAACGAAAGGTTTGGACATTTTATTTTCAAATACATGCAACAACTTAGTAAGAAAATATTGGTTGATGGTCTACCATACATCCATTTCTCCAAGGGAGTATGTGAGGGATGTGTTCTCGGAAAAACACTCTCAAGAGAAATTTGACAAAGGAAAGTCTCAACAAGCTTTCACACCTTTAGATATGATCCATAATGACCTTATAGGTCCTTTTCCACATCCATACATCAGCAAAGAAAAGTTTTTTCTCATTTTTGTTGATGATTTCTCACGTTTTACATGGATCTACTTTCTCAGCAAAAAATCTGAGGTCTTTCAACACCTCAAAGATTTCAAATCTTTGGTTGAGACACGGTCCAGAAAGAAGATCAAATTCCTCCAAACTTGTTATCACTCCAGGAAACTCTCCTAGGCTGTAAGTCAGAGATGCTTGGTAACTCAATGTTTTTGGAAACTATTTTCTCAATAATAGGTGGGGTTTTTGGATCAAGATGAATATCTTAAACTCTAGGTTGTATTCTCAAGATAGTCTTAACTATAATCATGCAACACAAGGCCTTCAAGAGCTATTTTCAAATATGTTTGTATAACACATGGATGAGAAAACTAATCAATTAACCGAAACATACATAAAAATATATATATATGATGGGTCAACAAGCTAGCCAAGGATGCTTTTGATTCTTGCTTAACAATCAAAAGTAAGATGACAGTTACCATAGGATCATTAAACAGAGATAAAAGAACTAATTCCACTCATAATCATAGACAAAGATGAAAGAAGGTCTGACAGTAACAAATGAAAGAAGCACGGTGGTTGATATATTAAAGAAAGTGTCTTTCATACAAAACAGTACCATATGAACTTAAAATCGAACCTTTAGTTCATCTTCTATATTTAGCTTTATAGCTTCACAATACAGTTTTGAGATCCTAAAAGCATGGATCAGATATGCTAAAGATAGAAAGTCAAAATTCAGTTTGCAAAAGATAGGGAATGATCCCCAAAAATGAGGTCAATACCAGATTTCATGGTCTTCATCTCTTGTAGAGTCATGGTGCAGTGAAGAATAGCCTTCCAAGGCTGAGTGATGACTCTTCCAAGAGATACAAATTTGAATTTGTTGAGGTGGGCAAACATCCTGATTTTCTGCCTTTGTCAAAGGTACCAAAAATGATTGAAACACCTCTTCTTTCCCTTATCCATCAAAAATGGCTATTCGATCTGACTTGAAAATTCAACAAATGTCCATTCAAAGAGGTTTCAAACCATTCCAACTCAAAAAATCTTGATCTGGGAAAAAATTCAGTCATTCTGGCAGTGACGGGCTTTCGGTGGTTAACCTAGAAGACTCCTGAGTGGATTAACTACTGAAAGCTCTGCTTTCGGTGGTTAATGAATAATCGTCCTGTTCGCCTAAACCATCGAAACTTCAGCTTTGAGGAAACTTCAAAATTTGCAAAAATGATTACCTTGATTCTTTGTTGAATGTTCAAGGTCTTTTGGACGATGCAGCTCTTGTTCGTGCAGATCTACGAACTTCAACTTGCTATGGGAAAGACTCTGGTATATCTACCATAGTTGTAGCCAAGTTGGCTAGAGTCTCCAAACCTATTTCCTCCATTGTTGGATATTGAGAATATTTTAATTTCAACCTCAGAATTCTAAGTTGTCTGTACAGCTTCATGTTCTCCCTTATCAACACCCTGTTCTTATATTTGATCTTACCATGATTTTCTTTGAGGGTTTCGTTTATTTTGAAAATATATACATTTATTTCAGTCAAGTCTGTATTTTCCTTTTTAATAACTCTTTCCAAGACTTCCATTTCATAGACTTGTTGCAGGAGTTTATTGATTTTCCGTGCCCTAGATGCTTTAGGATTACTTGAAGAGGCTTTTGCCAATGGTGGACTATGTGCCTCTGGGGGAGTTGGTGAGGGTAAGTTGGAACAATCCCTTGAAACTTGTCCAGCCTGTACATTACCTTGTTTCCATGCTAACTCCTTTTCTAGCTCTGAATCACTATAGGGTAAGTTTAAAGGGTTACTTCCTTCAGCAGGGTCCTTGGACTGCTCACCCTCAAACAATAACTTTCTTTTGGTTCTTTTCTTTTTAACAGAGGATGATTCTATCGGATCTCTTGGTGGTGAGATAACCTTCCATTTTCTATGACTACTTTTAGGAGTAATGGTCTTCTTAGTGGCATCCTTTTTACCCTTCTCCTGTTGTTGCCAATCAGTCTGGAATTCATTCCAGAAGAGGAAGTAGTTCCAATCTACCTGCCTTTTCTTCAATGTCTCTTTGACAATGAGAGTAATGAGTCCTTGATGAGACAATCTACTTGCCACCTTAGTGGGCTTGGCCTTGACCTATCTAGCCATTTTCGTGAGGGATTTGTGCAAGTAAAATGGTAAATTGATGGGAGATCTCCCTCTGAAGTGATTTAAAAGTTTGAAGTGGTAGAACATGACTTTGTTGTATCTACCTTCACAGGTGATAAAGACAAAGATTACCTTCACGAGATATTTCCATTTAGGTTCCAAATAAGACATTGTATGTCTTTTTTCCATGTAATATCTTTGTGCAGAGGCTGTAGGTAGGACCTAAATTCAATGTTTGAAGGTACAGTTGATTTGAACCAACAATCGCCTATTCTGGAAAGACCTGTGAACTCAACTATGGCTGCCTCATCAACCACAAACTGCTCCTTTCCCACTGTTGTTGTTCTTCCATCCTCCAGTGTTTCACAATATGTATAGACTCCAGTCTGCTTGAAGAACTCGACCACCTCAGGGTGCGCCTCAAGGTACCAAACTCCATCCAATTCATCCCTTAGAACTAGCCCTTCTTTCAACATTAGTAAATGATGACTGTACTTGTGATTAAGGAAAATATTTGTGCCAGGGAGACAAAGAATCTATGATTTAGGATGACAAAGAGTATGACTCATAGAAAAGCAAACGGGAGAGGGTGACACAGAGTTCGGATCACAAAGCTCAATCACTAACCGAGTTTAGGAAACAGACTGACTAAAAACATGCCAAAAATTTTGAGTTTCGGTGGGATATACATTTAAATTGAAACAATATGGGCTTTGAACTACCTGATGACTCGACCTGGCTTGATTTGTATGAAAATTGGCTTGAGAGTGATTTGTTGAACTCTAACTGCGTTTGACGATCACCACGAGAAACAGGATTATGATCTCTGGATATGCATTTGCTTGATGAAATCACAGGCTCAAGACTGTCTCAATAACTCCCGAATTCGAATTGATAATGAATGGAGATCAAATCAAAGATTAATCGGGGTCATAATGGATTTTTGTACTCATGATTGGAAATGGCGAGAGGTTACGTGACTAATCATTTCTGTTAGTTGGGAAACACGCATGAATTTCTGTATCTTTGTCGAGTCTTAATTTCCAAAAGACAAATGCAGTTGAAATCACAACAGGATATCAACCTTCAGATAGATATAACAAGAACATGCATACCTTACCATCTTCATGGGCTTTCGGCGGTTATGTTTTCATCATTGCACCAATTGACAACTGGCTCATGTGAAAGCACGGGCTTTTCATTTTTCCCATTGAAATCTTTTCGGTAGTTAACCGCGCTTTTGATTTTCCCTCTTAACTACCGAGAACAAAGGCTTTTGTTGGTTAATGAGCACGTTTCAAGCTCGCCTAAACCACCGAAACCTAAGATTTTGTCTTTTTCTTTACCAAACCAAATCAAAACTTATTTCTGATCTTATTTACAGAAAATAGACTCTCTAACCTACCTACAAAAATTTTGAAATAAATTTTGGACCACAATCTATCACCTCAAAATCAAAATTTCCACCAATTTATTTGAGGAGATAACATTGAATCCTATTGGGGATAAACGCCTCCCTGTGAGGTTTCAAGAACCACATAACCAATGACTTCCCTGAAAAGAAAACTAAAAACTATTTGCTAGTGTTTCCATTGGGCATGGAGTTATTCTGTAAAAATAAAGACTAAAACTAAAATTACAGTGTCCAGGCTTCACAGCCTTAGACAAAATAGAGTTTCAAAAATCACCCGTTGACCGGGCCACCGAACATTTCTTCACCTCCTAGATTCTGCAGAATGAATGTGTTGTTGTGTTGTACTTGAGTTATCATGAAAGGGTCGGTCCACAAAGAATCGAACTTGTTATGTTTGCCTTTATCCTGTCTAAGAGCATCCCATTTCAGAACCTAGTCGCCAATCTGAAAATTATCCAACTTTGCCTTTCTGTCAAAAGTATCTTTGATCTTCTTTTGATGAGCCTCTGATCTGTCCACTAACTATTCGTGGGTCTACTGCAGTTCCACCAAATCAAGCATCCTTCTTACCATATCATTTGACTCAATTTTCTCTTCCTGAAAGAATCTAGCCACTGGTAAAATTAACTGAATAGGGAAAATGGCATCAGTCCCATAGACCAGTTTGAATGGAGAGGTTCCTATGGATTTTTTGATAGTTACTCTGTCTTCCCACAGAGAAAATTTCAGTTTAGAATCCCAATGCTTTTTGTTTTCCTCTAACAGTTTTCTGATGATTTTGATTAAGCTCTTATTGGATGATTCAGCGAAGCCATTACCTTGAGGGTAGTAGGGGGTCGAATGTACCAACTGGATGCCCATTGATTCACACATGTATACCAATGCCTTTTCTTTGAATGTTGTTGCATTATCTGTTACCAGCCTTTTGGGATAGTCGAATCTGCTCAAGATATTTTCATAAAGAAACTTCATGACAACCTAGTGAGTGGCATTCTTGGTGGGAACTACCTCTATCCATTTTGTAAAATAATATGTGGCTACTAAGATCCACTTATGTTGACCACTAGACGAAGGATTTATCTCACCTATAAAATCTAAAACCCACTGCTGAAAAGGGCCATTCACTACTATAGGTCTCAGGGGAAAGGATTTTAGTTGTTGTTTTCCTATGAATCTTTGACATTTATCACAAGCTTTGACGAAGACACGCACATCTGAGAAAAGGAAAGGCCAATAGTATCCAGCCCTTATAATTTTATGAACTGTGGTCTTCCAATAATGAAGGCCTCCACAAACACTTGAATGAAACTGATGTATAACTTCCACTGACTCTTCTTTGTCTAAACATCTGAGTAGTAAACCAGCAGGGTCTTTCCAATATAACAGATTATTGTAAATACAAAATTTGATGGCTCTGAGCTTAAAGGCTCGGGGTTGAGTCATGCTAAGTTCAGGAGGAACTTCTAGCTTCTACAAGAAATGTATAATACCTGAGTACCATTCACAAGAAGACAAATTCTCTGCCACTTTTTGATTGTTATGTTATCCATCTGCTGCCATCTCCATCTACAAATTCACTAAATTTTCTCCTATGAAATTTATGTCGAGTAGCTCATGATTTTTCTCCGTTAAAAGCTTAACAAGGCCTTGGCCTTTTACCAATTTGGTGAGCTTCACTTCAATGTTGAACTCGATAAACTTTGCAATCCATTTAGCTCTCTTTCCGTCAATATCAGGCTGAGTCAAAACATATTTCACGGCGGGTGAAGGAACATATGCAATGACTTTTGAGTGGAGGATATAAATTCTAAAAGATTTTAAAGATTTTATGAGAGCATAGGCTTGTTTTTCAATAGGATCATACCTTAGTTCAACATCTTTGAGTGTTTTGTTGAAGAAATAAACTGGGTGATCCATATTATCATCATCTTTCTGTAGCATAATTGTTGCCACTGTGTCATAAGAAGCAAAAGAGAAAATGTAGAAAATCTTTTTGTAATCCAGGCTGATCAGAGTCAGGGATTCCATGATAGCCTGTTTGATATACTAAAATGAATTCCTTGCGTTGTCTGTCCATTTTATCTCAGACCCCTTTGTCAACATACATGTTATGTGTTTTACTAACTCGGAAAAATTTGGAACAAATCTTCTAACAAAATTAATCTTACCGAGCAGCGATTGAATATCCTTTTTTGACCTTGGAAACGACAGCCTCTGAATTGCTTCCACCCAAGCTGGATCAATTTTCACACCTTCTGCTGAGACAATGTGGCCTAAGAGCTTGCCTTTCCTGAGAGCAAAATGGGACTTTTTGGGATTCAATAAAATTCCGAATTGCCTGCACTTCAGAAACACTCTTTTTAAATTCTTTAGGTGCTCCTCATGACTGATGGAATAAACTGTGATGTCATCAAGATAGATGACGACAAACTTGTCCTTCTCACCCACCAAAGCTATGTCCATGGCCCTTTGAAATGTGGCCCCAACATTCATTAGTCTGAATGGAATCTTGGCGTACATAAAGGTACCCCAAGGAGTAGTAAACGCAGTCTTCTCTTGGTCATTAGGATGGACAAAAATCTGGTTATAGCCGAAAAAACCATCTAGGAAAGACATAACAGTAGCCCCTGAAATTCTTTGCAGCAAATGTTCCATTTTAGGTAGGGGATAGTTGTATTTCTTAGAGCATCTGTTTAGTTTTCTAAAGTCCACACATAACCTGACCTCACCATTTTTCTTTCTCACTATTACTAGATTTGCAATCCATTTAGAGTATCTCAAAGGGATTATGATCTTAGCATCAAGAAGCTTTTTGATTTCTCTTTCAATCACAGGCAAAATAAGGGGACTGATAGGTCTGAGCTTTTGTTTGAAAGGTATGGTGTCCTTATCAAGAGGGATCTTGTGTTGAATGATATCAGGGTCATAAGTCTTCAGGTCACTATATTTCCAAGCAAAAACATCAGAATATTCTTTCAAAATGTTGCAATATTCGGACTTCTGATCAACAGTCAATTCAGAGGACGGATTTATGAATTTAGGCTGGCTTTCACTCCCTATGTTGTGCTCATGAACAACATGATATTTCTCCTTTTTGTCTAGCTTGTAGGGGACATCGTTGTGATCAAATAGCTTTTCGAGAGGTACCAAACCTCGAGGTATATAATTGTTAGGTAGTTGAACAATATCATGCTGACCCAATTTTTGTTTTAGCTTAGGTTCTGGGATTCCTCTACATTTAGATTCTGTTGGTCAACGTGCATATCAGAAAACTCATCTACCACTTGAAGAAATCTATTAAGTTCATCATCATCCTCAAAAACTTTCCAATATTTAATATTGTCGAGAAAAGATGGCCTATATTTGACTTGGATTTCATAACTGAGCCTGGGGGGCATGGGAGGAATAACCATGCTAGTTGAAACAATAAGGGAATCGGCAAGATGATTCATATCCCTGGGTATATAAGAAATCTCAAAAATGGAAAAAGAATCTCTAATTTTCCATACCTCATCCCTGTAGGCTTTCAATCTGACATGCTTTGCTTGGAAGGTACTGTTTACTTGTTGTATGATGAGATCCGCATCTTCGAACACCTTTAAACCTTTTATCCCCATCTCCTTAGCTGAATTTAATACCAACAGCAAGGCCTCATAATATGCTATGTTGTTATTAGTTTTGAAATCGATCTTAAAAGACAAATGTATAGTCTACTTTGAAGAAGAAATAAAAAATACCCCTGCAACAGCTGAATCTTTGGTACTGGCCCCATCAAAATACATGGTCCAAAATGAAATGCTCTTATCATCAATTTGTTGTTTAGTGGGCTTCATAAGATGCATAGGAGTTGATTGAGAATCATTTATTTGAAGAATGCACGAGCCAAAGTCTGTATCCACAGCATAAATAGGATGATTTACATAATTTTTTTCATCGTTGATGATGTAGGCAAGTTGATTCTCTCTATAAAGTCTTTTTAGCTATCCTACAAACACCAGGATCATAGCATACGGAAGATCCATCTGCAAGGTACCTCCTAACCTTTTGCTCCATGGATGAGACAAGAGGAGTCTGAACTTGGGTGGGATATCAAAAACCACCACATCCATTACCATGTTTCTCATTGGCAATTGGGCAAGGATTATAACAAGGTCTTTTATGAGGCCAAGGCATCTGACTTTCCTAGAGTCAAACAAAAAGAGATCATTATATGGTTTGGTGACCTCAAGGCCAAGCTCATTCATCATTGCTTTGGGCATAAGATTATGTGATGCTCCTGAATCAAGCAAGCAGTTGTGGAGGATCTTATCATGGACATTTAGGGATATATAGAATGGCAGACAAGAATCATCTCGGTCTTCTATCATAGGCCCTATAGTTACTGTTGGCTTTTCATCTTGTAGGTTTACAAAATCAGCAGATGAATAGGTCTTCGGTTCAAGGGACTTCAGGATGGCAGACTTGAAGATATCATTCTTCATGAGTTCGGTTAATGGCATAAGTATCTTTACTTTTTGAATTTCTGATTCAAAATTAAAAGAGAAAGTTGATTTATCGGAAGCTTTTACCTCATTGGAAGGAGATTTGAGAATGACTTGCTCCTTGTCTAGGGGTTTTGATTGCTTCTGTTGTTGTTTTGCAGGAGTGGAGGTTTGTTTTATAGGAGCAACAGGATTCTTGGAAGCAACTTCTTTATTCTTCACAGGAGCAGCGAGAAATGGTTTAGGGGCAGCATTTTTGGATCTTAAATTATAACCTTTTTGATCATCCGTCAGGTAGACGGATTCTTCAATACTTTCCTCATGAATTTGCTGGTCCATCAAAGCTTCTTCATAATCTACTTGTGTCAAAAAGGAGGAATCATTTTCGTCACCAAAACAATTTATCTCATCTGCTTCTTCAACTTCATCCTGAGATGGTTGTTGTTCTTCTTCAAACATTTCATTTTGGAAAGGGGGTCTGATTCTCTGATCATCAGCTACATTCTTGTCTCTCTGAAGGATATGCACTTGTTGATTGTTCCTTGCATAAGGGAAAGCTTTTGGATTTCTCGGGACAAAATCATTTGGCTCTTTTGTCCTTGTTGGTTGTTGATTCTGGATCTTCAATTTTGACATTTCAAATGTCAAGTTGTCCAACATCTTGGCCATCTTTTCCATTTTACTATTAGAAGAAGAAGGGGGCTCAACAACAGAATTCTTTCTCTCAACCTTTCCTTTGAGCTTCTGAGATGCCATAATGTTTGATTCAACTTCGAGGGCATCATCTTGCATTAAATCAAGTGTGGTTGATCTTCTTTCTCTGAGGATTAGACAAAAATCTGGATCAAAAGAAGCAGAGAATGTGATCTTTGTCAATGCATCACTTGGTTTGATCTCTACAGGGATCTTGCCAAAAATTCTATTAAACCTTTTGATGAAGTCTAAGACCGACTCTCCATCTTCTCTTCTTAATTTTCCGAACTCAGAAATGTAATATAGTAGATCTCTTCTTTCTCCCCAGTGTTTTAACAATACCTCATCTAGTTGTTCAATACCTGTGACTGAATTTGCTGGTAGCTCTTTGAACCACTTCCGAGCTTGACCATCCAAACTCTGCACAAAAACTCTGGTCCACACATCTTCTTCTGAAATGTTAATATTTTCAGCATAAGCATAAAAAGCCTCTATATGTTCTTCAACAGTATAATCCCCATGTCCGATAAAATTTGGCATATATTTATGATAATCTCCGGTTGGCATGGCAGATAAGGGATTGGGAAAGACGAGTGGAGCATACCTATTTGAAAAAATCTATTCCATCTTGGTTAAATGGACAACCATGGCAGTCTTGGGGGTTGATACAAAAGAAGAATTTTCAAGAGATGAAGGTTGAGATGGGATGGCTGATTTTAAATAAAATGGTTGTCTCACTTCACTTTGAGAAAACTTTTCAGAGATGGGTGAAAAATAGGAGGCCTTGTAAAACTGACCGAGCAACAAGGCTAATATTTCTTCTCCCTTAGAGGACAGACCATGTAAAATATCTTCAAGAATAGGCAAATTAGTATGAGTGTAGAAAACGCCCTCTATAGGCTTGGTGGGTGAGGAATTTAAAGAGGATGAAGAAGAGGTTTATTTTTGCTGAGGGACCTCTAATTACCTCTTTACCGTTGGAGGAAATATCATGCTCAAAAACAAAGTCAGTAATATTAGAGGAAAGTGAAGGTTCCTCTACCTTCAATATTTCAGATAAACTTTCAATCTCCTGAGAACTATGAGTTTCAGCAGCAGGGGATTCAACTAGAGGCCTTTTAGATATGAAAGAAGAAGTGTCGGTTTGAATACCTGGATTTGATGTCTTTGCAGATCCGGAAGCCTGTCTTTGTAAATATTTTCCCTTACTGATGATCTTCTCAGGGTCAGGAACTGGTGTTTCCAGTGGGCCTTCTTGGTTCGCCCTGGTGTGAGCTCTTTTTGGAGCCACTTCATTTCAATGGAGTCACCAGATAGATGGTTACAACCCAAATGATGTCCAAGCTTTGTCTATCATCAAATATGGATCTATGTCATCTCCCAAGGAAGCTGAGCTTCGATCTCCTCTCCCCGGCAACGGTGCCAATTTGTTATCACTCCAGGAAACTCTCCTAGTCTGTAAGTCAAAGATGCCTGGTAACTCAATCTTTTTGGAAACTATTTTCTCAATAATAGGTGGGGGTTTTGGATCAAGATGAATATCTTAAACTCTGGGTTGTATTCTCAAGATAGTCTTAACTATAATCATGCAACACAAGGCCTTCAAGAGCTATTGTCAGATAGGTTTGTATAATATATGGATGAGAAAACTAATCAATTAACCAAAACATACATAAAACCATATATATGATGGGTCAACAAACTAGCCAAGGAAGCTTGTTATTCTTGCTTAACAATCAAAAGTAAGATGACAGTTACCATAGGATCATTAAACAGAGACAAAAGAAGTAATTCCACTCATAAGCATAGACAAAGATGAAAGAAGGTCTGACAGTAACAAATGAAAGAAGCTTGTTGGCTGATATATTAAAGAAAGTGTCTTTCATACAAAACAGTAGCATATGAACTCAAAATCGAACCTTTAGTTCATCTTCTATCTTAGATTTATAGCTTTACAATACAGTTTTGAGATCCTAAAAGCATGGATCAGATATTCTAAAGATAGAAAGTCAAAATTCAATTTGCAAAAGATAGGGAATGATCCCCAAAAATGAGGTCAATCCCAGATTTCATGGTATTCATCTCTTGTAGAGTCATGGTGTAGTGCAGAATAGCCTTCCAAGGCTGAGTGATGACTCTTCCAAGAGATACAAATTCGAATTTGTTGAGGTGGGCAAACATCCTAATTTTCTGCCTTTGTCAAAGGTACCAAAAATTATTGAAACACCTCTTATTTCCCTTATCCATCAAAAACAGCTATTGGATCTGACTTGACAATTCAACAAATTTCCATTCGAAGAGGTTTCAAACCATTCCAACTCAAAAAATATCGATCTGGGCAGAAATTCTGTCATTCTGGCAGTGACAGGCTTTCAGTGGTTAATCTAGAAGACTTCTGAGTGGATTAACTACCGAAAGCTCTTCTTTCGATGGTTAATGAACAATCGTCTTGTTTGCCTAAACCACTGAAACTTCAGCTTTGAGGAAACTTCAAAATTTGCAAAAATGATTACCTTGATTCTTTGTTGAATGGTCAAGGTCTTTTGGAAGATGCAGCTCTTGTTCGTGCATATCTGCGAACTTCAACTTGTTGTGGGGAACACACTGGTATATCTACCATAGTTGTAGCCAAGTTGGCTAGAGTCTCCAAACCTGTTTGCTCCTGTGTTGGCGATTGAGAATCTTTTAATTTCAACCTCAGAATTCTAAGTTGTCTGTACAGCTTCATGTTCTCCCTTATCAACACCCTGTTCCTGTCTTTGATCTTATCATGATTTTTTTTAGGGTTTGGTTTATTTTGAAAGGCTCTGCATTTCTTTCATTCAAGTTTGTATTTTCCTTTTTAATAACTCTTTCCAAGACTTCTATTTCATAGACTTGTTGCAAGAGTTTATTGATTTTCCGTGCCCTAGATGCTTTAGGCTTACTTGAAGATGATTTTTCCAATGGTGGACTGTGTGCCTCTGGGGCAGTTGGTGAGGGTAAGTTGGAACAATTGTATGCAAATTTTATAACCTTTACATTACCTTGTGTCTCTGCTAACTCTTTTTCTGGCTCTGAATCACTATAGGGTAGGTTTAAACGGTTACTTCCTTCAGCAGGGTCCTTGGACTGCTCACCCTTAAAATGTAACTTTATTTTGGTTCTTTTCTTTTTAATAGAGGATGATTCTATCAGATCTCTTGGTGGTGAGATAACCTTCCATTTTCTATGACTGCTTTTAGGAGTAATTGTCTTCTTAGTGGCATCCTTTTTACCCTTCTCCTGTTGTTGCCAATCAGTCTCGAATTCATTCCAGAAGAGGAAGTAGTTCCAATCTACCTACCTTTTCTTCAATGACTCTTTGAAAATGAGAGTAATGAGTCCTTGATGAGACAATCTACTTGCCACCTTAGTGGGCTTGGCCTTGACCTATCTAGCCATTTTCATGAGGGCTTTGTGCAAGTAAAATGGTAAATTGATGGGAGATCTCCCTCTGAAGTGATTTAAAAGTTTGAAGTGGTAGAACATGACTCTGTTGTATCTACCTTCACAGGTGATAAAGAAAAAGATTACCTTCACGAGATATTTCCATTTAGGTTCCAAATAAGACATTGTATGTCTTTTTTCCATGTAATATCTTTGTGCAGAGGCTGTAGGTAGGACCTAAATTCAATGTTTGAAGGTACAGTTCATTTGAACCAACAATCGCCTATTCTGGGAAGACCTGTGAACTCAGCTATGGCTGCCTCATCAACCACAAACTGCTCCTTTCCCACTGTTGTTGTTCTTCCATCATCCAATGTTTCACAATACGTATAGACTCCAGTCTATTTGAAGAACTCGACCACCTCAAGGTGCGCCTCAAGGTACCAAACTCCATCCAATTCATCCCTTAGAACTAGCCCTTCTTTCGGCATTAGTAAATGATGACTGTACTTGCGATTAAGGAAAAACTTTGTTCCAGGGAGACAAAGAATCTATTATTTAGGATGACAGAGAATATGACTCATAGAAAAGCAAATGGGAGAGGGTGACACAGAGTTCGGATCACAAAGCTCAATCACTAACCGAGTTTAGGAAACAGACTGACTAAAAACATGCCAAAAATTTTGAGTTTCGGTGGGATATACATTTAAATTGAAACAATATGGGCTTTGAACTACCTGATGACTTGACCTGGCTTGATTTGTATGAAAATTGGCTTGAGAGCGATTTGCTGAACTCTAACTGCGTTTGACGATCACTACGAGAAACAGGATTATGATCTCTGGATATGCGTTTGCTTGATGAAATCACAGGCTCAAGACTGTCTCAATAACTCCCGAATTAGAATTGATAATGAATGGATATCAAATCAAAGATTAGTCGGGGTCATAATGGATTTGTGTACTCGTGATTGGAAATGGTGAGAGGCTACGTGAGTAATCATTTCTGTTAGTTGGGAAACATGCATGAATTTCTGTATCTTTGTCGAGTCTTAATTTCCAAAAGACAAATGCAGTTGAAAGGACAACAGGATATCAACCTTTGGATAGATATAACAAGAACATGCATACCTTACCACCTTCATGGGCTTTCAGCAGTTATGTTTTCATCATTGCGCCAATTGACAACTGGCTCATGTGAAAGCACGGGCTTTTCATTTTTCCCATTGAAATCTTTTCAGTAGTTAACCGTGCTTTTTCTTTTCCCTCTTAACTACCGGGAACAAAGGCTTTTGGTGGTTAATGAGCACGTTTCAAGCTCACCTAAACCACCGAAACCTGATATTTTATCTTTTGCTTTACCAAACCAAATCAAAAGTTCTTTCTGAGCTTATTTATAGAAAATAGACTCTCTAACCTACCTACGAAAATTTTGAAATAAATTTTGGACCACAACCTATCACCTCAAAATCAAAATTTCCACCAATTTATTTGAGGAGATAACATTGACTCCTATTGGGGATAAACGCCTCCCTGTGAGGTTTCAAGAACCACAGAACCAATGCCTTCCCTGAAAAGAAAACTAAAAACTATTTGCTAGTGTTTCCATTGGGCATGGAGTTATTCTGTAAAAATAAAGACTAAAACTAAAATTACAATGTCCAGGCTTCACAGCCTTAGACAAAATAGAGTTTCAAAAATCGCCCGTTGACCGGGCCACCGAACATTTCTTCACCTCCCAGATTATGCAGAATGAATGTGTTGTTTTGTTGTACTTGAGTTATCATGAAAGGGTCGGTCCACAAAGAATCAAACTTGTTATGTTTTCCTTTATCCTGTATGAGAGCGTCCCATTTCAGAACCTAGTCGCCAATCTGAAAATTATCCATCTTTGCCTTTCTGTCAAAAGTATCTTTGATCTTCTTTTGATGAGCCTCTAATCTGTCCACTAACTATTCGTGGGTCTACTGCAGTTCCACCAAATCAAGCATCCTTCTTACCATATAATTTGACTCAGTTTTCTCTTCCTGAAAGAATCTAGCCACTGGTAAAATTAACTGAACAGGAAAAATGGCATCAGTCCCATAGAACAGTTTGAATGGAGAGGTTCCTATGGATTTTCTGATAGTTACTCTGTCTGCCCACAGAGAAAATTTCAGTTTAGAATCCCAATTCTTTTTGTTTTCCTCTAACAGTTTTCTGATGATTTTGACTAAGCTCTTATTGGATGATTCAGCCAAGCCATTACCTTGAGGGTAGTAGGGGGTCAAATGTACCAACTGGATGCCCATTGATTCACACATGTATACCAATGCCTTTTCTTTGAACGTTGTTGCATTATCTGTTACCATCCTTTTGGGACAGTCCAATCTGCTTAAGATATTTTCATAAAGAAACTTCATGACAACCTGGTGAGTGGCATTCTTGGTGGAAACTGCCTCTATCCATTTTGTAAAATAATATGTGTCTACTAAGATCCACTTATGTTGACCACTAGACGAAGGATTTATCTCACCTATAAAATCTAAAACCCACTGCTGAAAAGGGCCATTCACTACTATAGGTCTCAGGGGCAAGGATTTTAGCTATTGTTTTCCTATGAATCTTTGACATTTATCACAAGCTTTGACGAAGGCACACACATCTGAGAAAAGGAAAGGCCAATAGTATCCAACCCTTAGAATTTTATGAACTATGGTCTTCCAGTAATGATGACCTCCACAAACACTTGAATGAAACTGATGTAGAACTTCCACTGACTCTTCTTTGTCTAAACATCTGAGTAGTAAACCAGCAAGGTCTTTCCAATATAACAGATTATTGTAAATACAAAATTTGATGGCTCTGAGCTTAAGGGCTCGGGCTTGAGTCATGCTAAGTTCAGGAGGAACTTCTAGCTTCTATAAAAAATGTATAATACCTGAGTACCATTCACAAGAAGACAAATTCTCTGCCACTTGTTGATTGTTATGTTGTCCATCTGCTGCCATCTCCATCTGCAAATTCACTGAATTTTCTCATATGAAATTTATGTCGAGTAGCTCATGATTTTTCTCCGTTAAAAGCTTAGCAAGGCCTTGGCCTTTTCCCAATTTGGTGAGCTTCACTTCAATGTTGAACTTGATCAACTTTGCAATCCATTTAGCTCTGTTTCCATCAATATCAGGCTGAGTCAAAACATATTTCACGGCAGGTGAAGGAACATATGCAATGACTTTTGAGTGGAGGATATAAATTCTAAAAGCTTTTAAAGATTTTATGAGAGCATAGGCTTGTTTTTCAATAGGATCATACCTTAGTTCAGCATCTCTGAGTGTTTTGTTGAAGAAATAAACTGGGTGATCCATATTATCATCATCTTTCTGTAGCATAACTGTTGCCACTGTGTCATAAGAAGCAAAGGAGAAAATGTAGAAAATCTTGCTGTAATCCAGGCTGATCAGAGTCAGGGATTCCATGATAGCCTGTTTGATATCCTGAAATGAATTCCTTGCATTGTCTGTCCATTTTATATCAGACCCCTTTGTCAACATACATGTTATGCATTTTACTAACTCGGAAAAATTTGGAACAAATCTTCTAACAAAATTAATCTTACCGAGCAGTGATTGAATATCCTTTTTCGACCTTGGCAAGGACAACCTCTGAATTTCTTCCACCCAAGCTGGATCAATTTTCACACCTTCTGCTGAGACAATGTGGCCTAAGAGCTTGCATTTCCTGAGAGAAAAATGGGACTTTTTGGGATTCAATAAAATTATGAATTGCCTGCACTTCAGAAACACTCTTTTTAAATTCTTTAGATGCTCCTCATGACTGCTGGAATAAACTATGATGTCATCAAGATAGACGAGGACAAACTTGTCCTTCTCACCCACCAAAGCTATGTCCATGGCCCTTTGAAACGTGGCCCCGACATTCATTAGTCCGAATGGCATCTTGGCGTACATAAAGGTACCCCAAGGAGTAGTAAACACAGTCTTCTCTTGGTCATCAGGATAGACAAAAATCTGGTTATAGCTAGAAAAACCATCGAGGAAAGACATAACAGTAGCCCCTGAAATTCTTTCTTAGAGCATCTGTTTAGGTTTCTAAAGTCCACACATAACCTGACCTCACCATTTTTCTTTCTCACTATTACTAGATTTGCAATCCATTTAGAGTATCTCAAAGGGATTATGATCTTAGCATCAAGAAGCTTTTTGATTTCTCTTTCAATCACAGGCAAAAGAAGGGGACTGATAGGTCTGAGCTTTTGTTTGAAAGGGATGGTGTCCTTCTCAAGAGGGATCTTGTGTTGAATGATATCAGGGTCATAAGTCTTCAGGTCACTATATTTCCAAGCAAAAACATCAGAAAATTCTTTCAAAATGTTGCAATATTCGGACTTCTGATCAATAGTCAATTCAGAGGACAGATTTATGAATTTAGGCTGGCTTTCACTCCCTATGTTGTGCTCATGAAAAACATGATATTTCTCCTTTTTGTCTATATTGTAGGGGACATCGTTGTGATCAAATAGCTTTTTGAGAGGTACCAAACCTCGAGGTATATAATTGTTAGGTAGCTGAAAAATATCATGCTGACCCAATTTTTGTTTTAGCTTAGGCTTCTGGGATTCCTCTACATTTATATTCTGCTGGTCAACGTGCATATCAGAAAAATCATCTACCTCTTGAATAAATCTATTAAGTTCATCATCATCCTCAAAAACTTTCTAATATTTAATATTGTCGAGAAAAGGTGGCCTATATTTGACTTGGATTTCATAACTGAGCCTGGGGGGCATGGGAGGAATAACCATGCTAGTTGAAACAAAAAGGGAATCGGCAAGATGATTCATATCCCTGGGTATATAAGAAATCTAAAAAATGGAAAAAGAATCTCTAATTTTCCATACCTCATCCCTGTAGGCTTTCAATCTGACATGCTTTGCTTGGAAGGTACTGTTTACTTGTTGTATGATGAGATCCGCATCTTCGAACACCTTTAAACCTTTTATCCCCATCTCCTTAGCTGAATTTAATCCCAACAGCAAGGCCTCATACTCTTCTATGTTGTTAGTAGTTTTGAAATCGAGCTTAAAAGACAAATGTATAGTCTCCTCTCAAGGAGAAATCAAAAATACCCCTGCACCTACTGAATCTTTGGTACTGGCCCCATCAAAATACATGGTCCAAACTGAAACACTCTTATCATCAATTTGTTGTTCAGTGGGCTTCATAAGATGCATAGGAGTTGATTGAGAATCATTTATTTGAAGAATGCACGAGCCAAAGTCTGTATCCACAGCATAAATAGGATGATTTACAGAATTTTTTGCATCATTGATGATGTAGGCAAGTTGATTCTCTCTATAAAGTATTTTTAGCTCTCCTACAAACACCGGGATCGTAGCATATAAAAGATCCATTTGCAAGGTACCTCCTAACCTTTTTATCCATGGACGAGACAAGATGAGTCTGAACTTGGGTGGGATATCAACAACCACCACATCCATTACCATGTTTGTCATTGGCAATTGGGCAAGGATTATAACAAGGTATTTTATGAGGCCAAGGCATATGACTTTCCTAGAGTCAAACAAAAAGAGATCATTATATGGTTTGGTGACCTCAAGGCCAAGCTCATCCATCACTGCTTTGGTCATAAGATTATGTGATGCTCCTAAATCAAGCAAGCAGTTGTGGAGGATCTTATCATGGACATTTAGGGATATATAGAATGGTGGACAAGAATCATCTCGGTCTTCTATCATAGGCCCTATAGTTACTGTTGGCTTTTCATCTTGTAGGTTTACAAAATTAGCAGATGAAGAGGTCTTCGGTTCAAGGGACTTCAGGATGGAAAACTTGAAGATATTGTTCTTCATGAGTTCGGTTAATGGCATAGGTATCTTTACTTTTTGAATTTCTGATTCAAAATTAAAATAAAAAGTTGATTTATCGGAAGCTTTTACCTCATTGGAAGGAGATTTGAGAATGACTTGCTCCTTGGCTAGGGGTTGTGATTGCTTCTGTTGTTGTTTTGCAGGAGTGGAGGTTTGTTTTATAGGAGCAACAGGCTTCTTGGAAGCAACTTCTTTATTCTTCATAGGAGCAGCGAGCAATGGTTTAGGGGCAGCATTTTTGGATCTTAAATTATAACCTTTTTGATCTTCCGTCAGGTAGACGGATTCTTCAATACTTTCCTCATGAATTTGCTGGTCCATCAAGGCTTCTTCATAATCTACTTGTGTCAAAAAGGAGGAATCATTTTCATCACCAAAAATTTTTATCTCATCTGCTTCTTCAACTTCATCCTGAGATGGTTGTTGTTCTTCTTCAAACATTTCATTTTGGAAAGGGGGTCTGATTCTCTGATCATCAGCTGCATTCTTGTCTCTCTGAAGGATATGGACTTGTTGATTGTTCCTTGTGTAAGGGAAAGCTTTTGGATTTCTCGGGACAAAATCATTTGGCTCTTTTGTCCTTGCTGGTTGTTGATTCTGGATCTTCAATTTTGACATTTCAAATGTCAAGTTGTCCAACATCTTGGCCATCTTTTCCATTTTACTATTAGAAGAAGAAGGGGGCTCAACAACAGAATTCTTTCTCTCAACCTTTCCTTTGAGCTTCTGAGATGCCATAATGTTTGATTCAACTTCGAGGGCAGCATATTGCATTAAAGCAAGTGTGGCTGATCTTCTTTCTCTGAGGATTAGACAAAAATATGGATCAAAAGAAGCAGAGAATGTGATCTTTGTCAATGCATCACTTGGTTTGATCTCTACAGGGATCTTGCCAAAAATTCTATTAAACCTTTTGATGAAGTCTGAGACCGACTCTCCATCTTCTCTTCTTAATTTTCCGAACTCAGAAATGTAATATAGTAGATCTCTTCTTTCTCCCCAGTGTTTTAAGAATACCTCATCTAGTTGTTCAATACCTGTGACTGAATTTGATGGTAGCTCTTTGAACCACTTCCAAGCTTGACCATCCAAACTCTGTACAAAAACTCTGGTCCACACATCTTCTTCTGAAATGTTAATATTTTCAGCATAAGCATAAAAAGCCTATATATGTTCTTCAACAGTATAATCCTGAGGTCCGATAAAATTTGGCATATATTTTTGATAATCTCCGGTTGGCATGGCAGATAAGGGATTGGGAAAGACGAGTGGAGCATACCTATTTGATAAAATCTATTCCATCTTGGTTAAAGGGACAACCATGGTAGTCTTGGGGGTTGATACAAAAGAAGAATTTTCAAGAGATGAAGGTTGAGATGGGATGGCTGATTTTAAATAAAATGGTTGTCTCACTTCACTTTGATCAAAATTTTCAGAGATGGGTGAAAAATAGGAGGCCTTGTAAAACTGACCGAGCAACAAGGCTAAGATTTCTTCTCCCTTAGAGGACAGACCATGTAAAATATCTTCAAGAATAGGCAAATTAGTATGAGTGTAGAAAACACCCTCTATAGGCTTGGTGGGTGAGGAATTTAAAGAGGATGAAGAAGAGGTTTATTTTTGCTGAGGGACCTCTAATTACCTCTTTACGGTTGGAGGAAATATCATGCTCAAAAACAAAGTCAGTAATATTAGAGGAAAGTGAAGGTTCTTCTACCTTCAATATTTCAAATAAACTTTCAATCTCCTGAGAACTATGAGTTTCAGCAGCAGGGGATTCAACTAGAGGCCTTTTAGATATGAAAGAAGAAGTGTCGGTTTTGTTGTCGCCCTTATGCACACTTGCAGATGTGAGCTAAGTCCCGCTCACTTAGTGTGCCCTCGGAGACACAATGTCTAAGTTCTTGCCTACACTGTCACCTTGACAAGAACTTCTTCCATCTAGGCTTACTCCTAGGGAAGCCAAGGGGGGTTGTCCCTAGTTACTAAGTTAATTTTAATTACAATGTTCTAGGAGTTAGTTTCAATTGATTATAGGCTAAAGGGAAAACTATCCTAAGATGACAAGTAGCAATGCAAGTGCAAGTCTACTTCTAAATGTGAGGCAGCCCTTTCCCTAAGTCAACTACAGACTAGTGCCTAAGGTTGGGCAATGGGGTCAACTATGTGTAAGGGTGGTTTGTTACAATGTACTTTACAATTAAATAAAACTACCTGAACCCCACAAGATTGGAATTACTTACAAGATTATACAATGTTACAAGGTTATACAAAGATATACAATAGATGTACAAGAGATATAACAAATCACACCCTAGGGCCAAGCATGCCCCAAGTGGCACTTACCCCACTTGGACTGCCTTCACTGGAATCTAACCATAAAAAGCACTCAAGGATCAAATAATTGATGCCTCCCCAAGTGGGATACTCAATCACTTACTGATCCACACCACAACAATGATAATTGATTAAACAGATGTTCAATGAAACATAAACCAATATATCACAACACCATAAAAGATAAAACAATTTAGTTGCAAGTAAAAGATATAACAGTAAGATTGTCACAAATGTGTTGTCCTATCAATACATCTACTTCCCAGCATACACAAGTGTGATCTATGCAACTAGTGTTCTTTTTAAATATTTTAGATTTCCCACCCCCTAACTATGTGTGTGTCTCAACTTCTGGTTTTGCCAAATAACTGCCTGGTACTCAAGATACTGGGCTTTTACCCCCAGCCTAGCTTCCAAGGTCAGCCTGTCACTTCACCACAATAAGAAGTAGTCAGAGAAGGGATCCCTCCAATGGAATCATGGGACGGTCCCCCGCCACTTCCCCCAAAGACTGGCCCTCTTACCCGTTTTAGATGGCAGAATGAGTTGTTGAAGACTCCTAAAATATTGCTAAGTGTTTTAGGGACCCTCGGGTGGGTCTTTAGGTGTGTTGGGTTCATTTTAGATAAGTTTTAAGCACTTTTATTTTACTTATTTAACGTATGGCCATGAGCAAAAGTGTTAAAACGAGTGCTTGTAAAGGAAATGCTTATGACACCATTCACATGTAGAGATAAAGCAAGATGTAAGCAAATTTTTAGACCATCAACATATCATCACTTGTAAGATTTATCAACCATGTGACCATAAACCACTAAAGCATATAATGAAACTTGCCAAAACAATGAAAGATAAACTTTAAACCACTTAGATGTTTAGGCCAATAAACATGTGAATGGATGATGTAGTGTGTGATTGCAATAAGTTTTAAGTGTGATAACTTGAAAGATAAATAAACTATAACATGAGCATAAGTGTTATCACATTCAAACCATAGGTATAATATCACAAGTGTGTCAAATAGCAAACAATTAAACTTTAAGTTTGTGAGAGATTAAACCATGATCACTGTACTCATAAGCAATAGAAGATATGTGAATGAATAAGACCAACAGTGAGCAGCAATGAGCATAGCTAAACTATGTTGTGAGCATCATCCCAAATGTGTGTGACTGTGCAATGTATCATAAGCATGTAATTTAACTCAACCAACAACCACAAAATGCAATGTGTTATTTATCCAAGTGAAGACATGAGCATTAGGGTGTGTGAGAATGTGTTTATGACAGCAAAAGATGTTTGAACAGTTAGAGCCTTAGAAACATAAACAACAGCCTCTAAACCTACTGCCACATATATTTAAAACATAAGCATTAAACCTTTCAAACAACAGCTTAAATATGTGTGAAATTTAAGAGTTAACAGCTTGCAATAGGTGTTGAAATGTGAAAGCTTAAGAGGCTGGAGAGAGTTAGAGTGTTATCACAAGTATTAAAATTTCAACATCAAAACATAGACAAGAGTATAGAAGACTATCACATGTGCATCTAAAATGTGTGTGAGCAACTAAACCATATGCAAATGTGATGGATTAAACCACTAACCAAGCTGTGTGTTATGTGTGTGCAGCAAGAAGCCAGCAAGGCTGTGGGCACAAAGGCAAGTAGGGACGTGGCACAAAATGTCACCTACAACAGCAAGGCCGTGAGGATTGAGTGGCTGTTAGACCGTGGGCTTAGATGGCCAAAAGGGACACCTAGGCCGTGAGCAAAGGGCTCCCAAAAGATGGCTAGGCCGTGGGCTAGAAGATGCCTCCAAGATGGGCTTTCAAAACCCACTTAAAACACTACAATAACAATGCTAGGTTATCAAAGAAAGAACTTATAGAAGCAATGAACCTAACAAGTTAACAAGATCTATGACTTCATCATTATATGCTATCCACATAGGTTAAACAATTCCAAGAAGAATAGATCTAGAATATAAGAGCACAATGGAACTATCTAACCATAAACAATGAGGTATAAGAGCATATGAGATATTGAAAAGAACAAAACCTGCAAGTATGGATCTATCTAAGATATATCAAATAAGAAAGCAAGATAAACACCGCAAGTTGTTTCCTTAAAGCCAAGGGCGATATTGGGGATGACTCCCCCAAGGTGCCGGCAAGTGGAACTACCAATACCAAGACAAACTTGCACAGAAAAGGGGGGCTTTGAGTCCAGCCACTCTATATGAAAATAGAGTCGTTCTTGAATGTGAACGAAGGACAAGCTGCTGGCCTACCCCTCAGGCAAGATCTATCTTGATAGTGCTAGCTATCATTATCAGATTTATTTTATACAAAAGAATAAAAGAATGAAGTACAAGCTAATCTAAGGGTTATATTCACAAAGAATGATTAGATATGAGCTATATGACTTTTAGGGCTCCAAACCCTAAGAAAAACTTCAGAAAATTATAGAAGAGCAAGAGGGAATAGGAGAGATGTTACCCAAGCTCAAGAAGAGCAATCTTGGAGGCCTCCTAGGTGTTGTATGCAGTCAATACCTTCAATATATGACACTGCCCTGCAATATCAGCAAGCTAAACCTTGCTGAAAACGCTGCAAAACACCAAGAAAAGTGATGGAAAATTTTTGTGCATGCACAGAAAATTTCCAGCCAATACAAGTGATAGATAAAATATATTTTATGACCTTTCTAAAGCTAAAACAAAGGCTGAAAAGTATATGGAATGACTGCAAGAAAATATATGATAGAAAGAAAGAGATTTGGAGTTTGTGAAAGCCTCAAGGGAGGACTCCTCTTCGAATCTTGTCCCAAGTGAAGCCTTTGAAATGACCTGCAAAAGCTTAGTACAAACATGTATATGGCATAGATAGTTTATTTAAACAACACTAAGAAGAGATCACTACAAGCTTATGTTATTCAAGATAAATCATAAACTAGCAATGACAACATTCAACTAGCTTACCCAAGTAAAATACCCAAGATCTAATACCATAAAAAAATCAATACAAGAGAGCAATATCACCTCATATGAATGTAGTGTAGAAGATAACTATGAACACACCAATGATCCTCCAAAGCTTTTTCTTATTACCAAAAGTGGAGAGTTGTTGTAGCCACTAGTTGCTACTAGACCTCCAAGAGAAATGAATGGATGGCAAAATGGCAAGAGCAAGAAGATGGACTTGTGAAAAATTTCAGCATAATAGTGTTAGCAAAAGATTGGTGAAGAAAGAATGAGGGGAAGGGTTGTATTTATACCCCAAGAGGCAAAGTGAAGGCACTTGGATGAACTCCAAGTGTCAAATCATAAGCAAAAGAGCAAATCTCAAGCCTAGGGTACACCATCTAGGGTTTGAAAACTAGATCTATGGTATAGAAAAATTAGAAGGTGTTGGGATCAAGCAAAGAGGTGTGAGAGGCCTTGGGATTGATGCCAAGGAAGGTGAGAGGTCCAAATAATTTTTTAAAAAATCATTTGTGGAGTTTCTAGAAAAGGGGGGGCGTAACTCCTCTTGGAGGGCCCAAAAAAAGTGTGAAAATGAATGAATGGAGGGGAATTGATGAGAAAAATTGAGTGCGACCATCCTAGGAGGTGATGTGGAAGTCAAAGGGAGTCATAACTCATGAGAGGGGGCCCCAAATAAGTCACAACAACCTCCACCAATGAAAAACGTCACTTGCCCTAGGGGGGCATATTTTTTGAGTGTAGAAAGATTAGAATAGGTTTAGAGTTAGGTTTTTGGTATAGTTAGGGTTTTGGTATGTCTTGGGGGGTGCTCCACATGTGTGGAGTGTCTCTTGAGCTTCTCAAGGAAAGATTCAAGGGGTTTAGTTAGTTATGGGTCGAATTCCCCCTTAGGGCAAGGAAAAAGATGGTCAAAAAGTGAATTAATAGGTTGAAATAAGTTAGGAAAAGGTTGGGAAGGGGTTGGGTAGGTTAGGAGGGTCTCTTCTTGCCACTTTCCACCTTAACATCCACTCACTAACTCAAAATTACAATGACTTTGTGATATTTTAATAATATCACCTTAGCAATTAAAATTGTTGTTTTTGCCCTAACTGACTCTAAGTCGACTTAGACATAACAAAATTAGTCCGACTGAGCTGAAACTTGGCCAGTGGGTGTAGGGAGTGCTATTCCATTCATTTTGAGCACAAATAACCCTATCTTTCTCCCAAAGACGAAGTTTTTACAACATTTAGCTCAAAAAATAATTAATTAATTAAATTTTAAAAAATTTAATTAATTAAAAAAAACTACTCTAGACTCGACGGAATTCCGCGAAACTTCAGAAACTGTCTAACATGGTCATTTATAATAATCCTAAGAGGTTACTCAATGAACGAGATCACCAGAGCGCCTTCCACCACTTTGGAGGAAGCCTGGGAGGGAAAAACTCAATGGAGATTAACCTGACTAGTTAGGCCACATTAACCCCCTGAGATGAAAAAACCCTCGATGAAAGGAACTCCCCTGATGTCAAAGTCCAAGGTACCTGACCTAAATATGATCCATGCAGACATTATTACATTATATACCCACGCAGAGGTGCAGAAATCTCGTTTACAAAGATTTAAGTGCTGGTGTATAGAACACCCAGTAGAACCATCTCTGTCTCTGACATAGAATAATCTTCATGATAATGAGTTGACCTCTGTGCTAAACAGGTAGTCAACAGGTTTGAATACCTGGATTTGATGTATTTGCAGATCCGAAATCCTTTCTTTGTAAATATTTTCCCTTACTGATGATCTTCTCAGGGTCAGGAACTGGTGTTGCCAGTGGGCCTTCTTGGTTCGCTCTGGTGTGAGCTCTTTTCGGAGCCACTTCGTTTCAATGGAGTCGCAAAATAGATGGTTACAAACCAAATGATGTCCAAGCTTTGTCTATCATCAAAGATGGATCTATGTCGTCTCTCAAGGAAGATGAGCTTCGATCTCCTCTCCCCGGCAACGGTGCCAATTTGTTATCACTCCAGGAAACTCTCCTAGGCTATAAGTCAAAGATGCCTGGTAACTCAATCTTTTTGGAAACTATTTTCTCAATAATAGGTGGGGTTTTTGGATCAAGATGAATATCTTAAACTCTGGGTTATATTCTCAAGACAGTCTTAACTATAATCATGCAACACAAGGCCTTCAAGAGCTATTGTCAGATAGGTTTGTAAAATAGATGGATGAGAAAACTAATCAATTAACCAAAACATACATAAAACCATATATATGATGGGGCAACAAAATAGCCAAGGATGCTTGTGATTCTTTCTTAACAATCAAAAGTAAGATGATAGTTACCATAAGATCATTAAACAGAGACAAAAGAACTAATTCCACTCATAAGCATAGACAAAGATGAAAGAAGGTATGACAGTAACAAATGAAAGAAGCTTGTTGGCTGATATATTAAAGAAAGTGTCTTTCATACAAAACAGTAGCATATGAACTCAAAATCAAACCTTTAGTTCATCTTCTATCTTAGCTTTATAGCTTTACAATACAGTTTTGAGATCCTAAAAGCATGGATCAGATATGCTAAAGATAGAAAGTCAAAATTCAGTTTGCAAAAGATAGGGAATGATCCCCAAAAATGAGGTCAATCCCAGATTTCATGGTATTCATCTCTTGTAGAGTCATGGTGTAGTGCAGAATAGCCTTCCAAGGCTGAGTGATGACTCTTCCAAGAGATACAAATTCGAATTTGTTGAGGTGGGCAAACATCCTATTTTTCTGCCTTTGTCAAAGGAACCAAAAATGATTGAAACACCTCTTATTTCCCTTATCCATCAAAAACAACTATTGGATCTGACTTGACAATTCAACAAATTTCCATTAGAAGAGGTTTCAAACCATTCCAACTCAAAAAATATCGATCTGGGCAAAAATTCGGTCATTCTGGCAGTGACAGGCTTTCGGTGGCTAACCTAGAAGACTTCTAAGTGGATTAACTACCAAAAGCTCTTCTTTCGGTGGTTAATGAAAAATCATCATGTTTGCCTAAACCACCGAAACTTCAGCTTTGAGAAAACTTCAAAATTTGCAAAAATGATTACCTTGATTCTTTGTTGAATGTTCAAGGTCTTTTGGACGATGCAACTCTTGTTCGTGCAGATCTGCGAACTTGAACTTGTTGTGGGGAAGACTCTGGTATATCTACCATAGTTGTAGCCAAGTTGGCTAGAGTCTCCAAACCTATTTTCTCCTGTGTTGGCGATTGAGAATCTTTTAATTTCAACCTCAGAATTCTAAGCTGTCTGTACAGCTTCATGTTCTCCCTTATCAACACCCTGTTCCTGTCTTTGATCTTATCATGATTTTTTTTAGGGTTTGGTTTATTTTGAAAATCTTTGCATTTATTTCATTCAAGTTTGTATTTTCCTTTTTAATAACTCTTTCCAAGACTTCCATTTCATAGACTTGTTGCAAGAGTTTATTGATTTTCCGTGCCCTAGATGCTTTAGGCTTACTTGAAGAGGCTTTTTCCAATGGTGGACTGTGTGCCTCTGGGGCAATTGGTGAGGGTAAGTTGGAACAATTGTCTGCAACTTGTCCAGCCTATACATTACCTTGTGTCTCTGCTAACTCTTGTTCTGGCTCTGAATCACTATAGGGTAGGTTTAAAGGGTTACTTCCTTCAGCAGGGTCCTTGGACTGCTCACCCTTAAACTGTAACTTTATTTTGGTTCTTTTCTTTTTAATAGAGGATGATTCTATCGGATCTCTTGGTGGTGATATACCCTTCCATTTTCTATGACTTCTTTTAGGAGTAATGGTCTTCTTAGTGGCAGCCTTTTTACCCTTCTCCTGTTGTTGCCAATCAGTCTGGAATTCATTCTAGAAGAGGAAGTAGTTCCAATCTACCTGCCTTTTCTTCAATGACTCTTTGACAATGAGAGTAATGAGTCCTTGATGAGACAATCTACTTGCTACCTTAGTGGGCTTGTCCTTGACCTGTCTATCCATTTTCGTGAGGGCTTTGTGTAATTAAAATGGTAAATTGATGGGAGATCTCCCTGTGAAGTGATTTAAAAGTTTGAAGTGGTAGAACATGACTCTGTTGTATCTACCTTCATAGGTAATATAGAAAAAGATTGCCTTCAGGAGAGATTGCCATTTAGGTTCCAGATAAGACATTGGTATGTCTTTTTTCCATGTAAGATCTTTGTGCAGAGGCTGTAGGTAGGACCTAAATTCAATGTTTGAAGGTACACTTGATTTGAACCAACAATCGCCTATTCTGGGAAGACCTATGAACTCAGCTATGGCTACCTCATCAACCATAAAATGCTCCTTTCCCATTGTTGTTCTTCCATCATACGATCTAGAAAAAGTCTCGGACACTTGTTGATGAAAATATGCCAGTTTTTCACAATACGTATAGACTCCAGTCTACTTGAAGAACTCGGCCACCTCACGGTGCGCCTCAAGGTACCAAACTCCATGCAATTCAGCCCTTAGAACTGGCCCTGCTTTCGGCATTAGTAAATGCTGACTGTACCTGTGATTAAGGAAACAATTTGTGCCAGGGAGACAAAGTCTCTATGATTTAGGATGACAGAGAGTATGACTCATAGAAAAGAAAACGGGACAGGGTGACACAGATTTCGGATCGCAAAGCTCAATCACTAACCGAGTTTAGGCAACAGACTGACTGAAAACATGCCGAAAATTTCAAGTTTCGGTGGGATATACATTTAAATTGAAACAATATGGGATTTGAACTACCTGATGACTCGACTTGGCTTGATTGGTATGACAATTGGCTTGAGAGCGATTTGCTGAACTCTAACTGCGTTCGACGATCACCACGAGAAACGGGATTATGATCTTTGGATATGTGTTTTCTTGATGAAATCACGGGCTCAAGAATGTCTCAATAACTCCCGAATTCAAATTGATAATGAATGGAGATCAAATCAGAGATTAATCGGGGTCATAATGGATTTTTGTACTCGTGATTGGAAATGGTGAAAGGCTATGTGACTAATCATTTTTGTTAGTCGGGAAACACGCATGAATTTTTGTATCTTTTTTGAGTCTTAATTTCCAAAAGACAAATGCAGTTGAAAGGACAACAAGATATCAATCTTTGGATAGATATAACAAGAACATGCATACCTTACCGCCTTCATGGGATTTCGGCAGTTATGTTTTCATCATTGCACCAATTGACAATTGGCTCGTGCGAAAGCACGGGCTTTTCATTTTTCTCGTTGAAATCTTTTTGATAGTTAACTGTGCTTTTTCTTTTCCCTCTTAACTACCAGGAACAAGGGCTTTCGGTGGTTAATGAGCGCATTTCAGGCTCGCCTAAACCACCAAAACCTGATATTCTATCTTTTTCTTGAACAAACCAAATCAAAAGTTCTTTCTGAGCTTATTTACAGAAAATAGACTCTCTAACCTACCTACAAAAATTTTGAAATAAATTTTGGACCACAACCTATCACCTCAAAAAAAAAATTTCCACCAATTTATTTGAGGAGATAACAGAACTGATAATGGGGGAGAGTATGTCAATCATGAGATCCATGATCTTTTCCATGAGGCATGGATTCAGTTGCAACACATAGTTCCCTATACTCTGCAACAAAATGGAGTTGCTAAGTGGAAAAACAGATCTTTAAAAGAGATGGCATCATGCATGCTCCATGCAAAGTCACTACCATAGAGACTATGGGCCGAAGCAATTAATTGTGAAACATACATCCAAAATAGATCTGCCCATAGATCTGTCAAGGATAAGACCCCCTACAAGTCTTGGAGCCTCAAACTGGAAGTGACCCACTTTCGCATTTTTGGTTCACGTGCATGGGCTCGGATTCCCTCTGAAAAGAGGAAGGCACTTGATCCACAGATCACTAAGTGTATTTTTGTTGGATATCCCGATGGTGTGAAGTTATATAGGCTTATTGATATTTCCTCGGACCGTTTCATCATTGAGCATAGTGTCCAATTTGAGGAAAGTGTCTCGCATATACCTCAACAGCCGCATGCAGACACCTTCATTCTTCCATCTGTCTGAGATGATGAGCATGCACATGTTGAATCTTCTTCAGACAAGAGTTCTGATTCATAGGACTCAAATGATTCAGATTCAAAATCAGTACAGTCAGATGCATATTCAAACCATCCAGATGTAGTTGCAGAGCTAGAGAAGAGGCCCAATTGGGCACAAACTAATCTTCAGTATGCAGGGGATCTCGTTGGTGATCCAACTGATACTAGGAGGACTCGATCTGATTTAGAGGAGCCCCATGTTGCACTCATTGCCACTAAACCATTTCCCTCCAGACATCTTTTCTTGGTTCAGTATTCATATCCACAGTATTATGGTGAGGCTGTTGGAAATCCCTTTTGGGAATCCCCCATGCAGGAGGAGTACAACTCCCTCCTCGAGAACCAGACTTGGGATCTGGTTCCCCTTCCTTCTAAGAGGAAACTTGTCAAATGCAGATGGGTCTACAGGAACAAGAGCGCAATGAATAGATATATTAGCATATACAAAGCCAAGCTTGTCGCCAAAGGCTTTCAATAGGTTCATGTTATTGACTACGATGAGACCTTCGCTTCAGTAGCGAAGATGGATTCCATATGATTATCACTTTCCATTGCGACAGCCAAAGGATGGGAAGTCCATCAAATGGAAATGAAGAATGTATTTCTTCATGGTGATCTCTCTGAGGAGATCTACATGGAACAACCCCAGGGATTTATGCAGGACTCAACTTTGGTCTGTTAACTGAAGAAGTCCCTTTATGGCCTCAAGCAGGATCCGAGGGCATGGTTATTAAGCCCCAATATTGGTTCGTTACCCCTTAATTGGGGCATATTATATTAGTAATGTTATTTTATTTATGTCGGCTTTAGGCCATTAGTTGTAATTATACCTCCTAGTCTCCTATATATACCAAGGAGACATTTTCATTTTGAATCATCTTGTACTTGAACATTTAAGTGGGGTAAAAGGAGGTTGCTCCCTCGAAGATGATTATTATCTGAAATTATCTCTTTTTCAATGCATTGAGTACTTTTCCTGAGGTTTTTCTATGCTATATTGATATTTGGTTCTTAACATATGGTATCATAGCTCAAGGTCTTGGGGTTTCTCTACTACATCTGAGACACCGTGGAATTTTCGCTATAACATTTTTTTACAACGTTTCAGAAGAAATGGCTTGGAGGATATTTATTAGATGGATCAAGGTACGTTGGGTTCAAAATTTATCTCCTGAGACCTTATACTTTAGGAGATACAACATATACAAGATAGGGTTCTGGAATCATCCTGAAATGAGTCATTTTAGAATTTTCACTATAAAAACATTTCTGTAATGTTTCAAACCCTAAAATCCATAAGCCATTTACAGAAATTAGTAAGGTATCTGTGGTAAAAATTTCAGCTTCTGGTTCATCTTAAATTTGTAGATACACCTTGTGTAAGATAGGGTATTTGACTAGTCCTATTGACTAGTCTCAAGAATGTGTTTCAGGTAAAACAATCATAACTTCTTGCTAAAGTATCCAAATTGAGTGGGACTAGTTTCATTGGATCGTGGACAGTCTGTAGTATTTTGGGTGTGAGTTTCAGAATTTTATTTCAATTATTTTTTGTGGTTCATGCTATACAACTGAGATCTCCTAGAAAGGCCAAAAATTGGCAAGTTGTGAGGAAGTTACCGTAAATTCCACTTGGCACATCCAATTTTGATCAGAACTATGGCATTGTGGAGAAGAAATATCAGAGAACTACCTAAAAGAAAGTTTCATACCCAGAAGGGCTGAAATGTGGGCGATAGAATAGAATAAATATTGTCTAGAAGAACCACCTCAAAATCAATATTCAAAAGTGATACTTGGACAACATGCCACCAAAAAAGGGACCTTCTACACCAAATAAGCCTCCAGAAAATCCTAATTGAACTCTTGATGAAGGTGAAGAAATGCATAGGGACATAAATGAACTACAAAATAAGATGGATTCAATGGAATCTAAGTTGATGGATTCAATAGAAGCTAAGTTGGATACTAAGATGGATGGCTTAAAAGGGGAGATCATGGAAGTATTGAAAAATTTCGTAACAAAGAAGACACCTGAAAGTGAAA
>JASDQU010100259.1:952002-968199 GCA_032191745.1 Picea mariana | reverse complement strand
ATAGATGAGTATCTCTTTTTTATTTAACGAGATCGAGGAGGATCACACATGCTCAATATAACTCACCTCAGTAAGTTATTATTCCTTTATTTAAGGAATTGGAAGAATTAAGGGTTCTTCCCCATATGGGTCCTTCGATGTGTAGTTTAATGAGTCCAAAGAAGGAAAACTCGGTGGTTTTTCATGTTTAGAGAGTCCAAAAAGAACTTAAAGGTGACTCTAAGGTTGTCCTTTTTCGTGATTTTAGTCTCCGAGGTCTGAAAAGGTATAAAACGATACAACGGAGAACTCTTCTAGTCGAGATTAACTAGTGTTCCTTTTTCGTAGTTAGTCTGTTGGGACCGAAAAAGTAATAACCTACTGCCCAACATACATCTCTTTATATTTTAATGAGTGTAAAGTATGACGAAGTTTGCTCAATAACGTCATAAGGTCATCAAAGAATCTTTGCTTCGTAAGATCCTGCATAATCAAGTTGTTTTGGGAAAAAAAAATGTTAGCAGCTTCTTTAAAAATGATAAAAAACTAAAAAATAAATTTTATAAAATGCAAAAAAAGGGGGTGAAAATGACTAAATTTGGATATATCAAAAATAAACTAGGGCAAAAAGTCATTCTCACCTTTTGTTTTACTATTCTCCTTTTTCTTTTGAGTTTGTTCCCCCTTTTGGAGTGATTTTCGGGTGTCGATTGCGAGAGATGTAGGTGATTGTTTGTGATTTCGTCTGGATCAGGTTGGTTCTCTGATCTTTCTAATGCATTTACATGTTTTTTATTCAATTTTAGCCTGTAATTTATGAGCTTGGGCTCCTTGAAAATCCCTAGAGTATCGAACATGATCGACGCTCCCTCAAGTAATCGAGGGGATCTTCGATCGATATTTCAACACCCTGGTATGTGCATTTGGGGAGTGCTAGTGCTCTGTTCTTACCTTCTAAGGAGCGGTAGGCGCAATAATAAAAAAAAATTGATTTTTCGGCTGAAAAAAGACAATTCTTTTCTTTGAAAACCTAGCTAATGATGATTAATTCATGAATTTGCAGGTTTGCACATAGCTAATCATGATTGAATGGAAATAACGTGAACATGAATTTGATGACATCATTTCCTTACAAGATCCTCAAGCGAGGGAATCTTTATGAAATTGTGGCTTGCTAAAGTACTTCAAGATCCAAAATATGAGGAAATAAGTTCTTTTACTTGAGTATTTGATCGGGTTATGGGATAATGACGAGCAAGCATTCCGAATAGGACCACACATGCTTGATATTGATATGGATGACGTGTATTTACTGACAGGGCTCTCGAGGAGAGGAGAACCTATTCTCTTGTCTAGACATTGGTCCACTCCACGACCGACAGAGGCATATGTTGCCCAATACTACAAACCAGGGTCTCTCTTGGTAGGAGGGAGGATTGTCATAAAAGAAGTGATGGATTTATCTCTTTGATCCATTCTCTTTGCTATCACAATATTGACAGGGAGTACTAGTGCCCACCTTGCTTCCAAGTCCGAGATATCCTATGCTATTCAGTGCTTGGAGCCTAGGCTCTTTAACTAGAGTGCATGGTTTTTAAGGAACATTAAGGAGAATATCTCCAAATGTCGAATGAGCAGGCATAAAGAATTTGGGTATGGATCCTTCTTAGTTTCATTTTTCTTGGAGAGAGTTCCATAGATGCAACCGCAGGTTGCATTGATATCACACCCTGCGACTGAGCCCTATATGGAGCGTTGGACGAGCCTTTCCCCTAGTTTGGGAAATGAACCATCGACCTTTTGATTTACTGCTGACTTCTTCCCATGGTGGATGAGATAACTTGTGGTGATTAAGGATTTCTCGTATGCTGGGGTGGACTTTAGGGGTAGTGCATATTTAGTGCTTCCCAAGGGTACACAATGGGATGCATCAGGTATGAAAGATTATAACCTTGTAACAATATTTTTGTTTTTTATATGTTTTTGGTTGTACGACGAGATTTCTAAGTCGTTTTGTTTTCATCATGCAGACATAGGCGCGTTATGTTCGGCAGAGATGTCGACACTAGGACGTCGTGGAGATGCTCATGCGACAACAAATATTGATGTCCGAGTAGGAGGACTTCGAGAGGTGGAGAGGAACCTCTATGGTTTGATCATAGGCATTTATTCCATGAGGATGCAATATGTACCCCTACACCTTTAGAGACATACAATTGGGGTACTTGAAGGTCTTAGTCATTTTTTACGACGAGTGGCGAGAGCAGTCATGTGTTATGCAGAGCACAATGTGGTGCATGGAGACGAGTAGATCCTCCATACACTTTTAGTATTTTATGATGATTTTATGGGAATAAAAGGCCCATGTTTTGCCCTGCTATGTAATTTTTGGGCGATGTATTTTGAAAAAACTTTCGCTATCAAAATTATATATAAACGAGTTTTGTGGTGGCTACTTATATTGTATTTTTTGTTTTATGTGATGTATTTATTTATATTCTTTATGTCTCAAATGTTTATTTATGCGCAACATACCAATCTAATATATAATTTTCTAACGAATTGGTAATCGTATTGAGTTCTCTCGATATATGTCTATATTCTAGAAATTCAAAATATCTTTCGAGACAATGAAGATTTAGATGGAGACGTAACAAAACGAGGTTATGAACGACGTATTCATGGTTTAGTTGACGAACCACGAGTTGAGAATCAAGTTTTATAATCAATTGAGATATGCCTAGAGAAGAGGCTTCGGTTAAAATTATGATGACGACATGATATTTTGCAACGTTATTGGTCACAAATCCGAGGTAAATTTCTCCTGAACTCACTAACTCGCCAGAGTGGTAAATGACCCAAGTTGCATAAGCGATATTCTAGGTATGTCGACTAACTCCATCCACAAACTTGAAATATATGGGAAATTATCATGGCATCTACGAATTCAATTACAAAGCAAAGTATAAGCAACCGGGGTAAAACTCATGCATGTAAAAATAAAGACACACCATATAAAAAACGTATAGTACAATAATGTACAAAACACACATGGAAGATATTCTATGCATAGTACTTCTTTAGGAAAATCCCATTTCGGGGCTCATTGAGAGATAACCCATCATAATCCACTAACTTGTAGGCACCTCTATGTAACATGCGTTTTACGATGTATGGCCCATGCCACATGGGTTCTAACTTTCCTGCCCCAAGTTTGTCATGATATTGATCATAGGCCAGGACCAGATCTCCTTCTATGAAAGAACGTGGTTGGACAAACTTATCATATTGAGTTTTGATGCATTTTTTATATGTCTCATTAATGAGAGCAACATCGCGATGGGTTTCATCCATCTTGGTTAGATATAAATATATTTCCTCTTCAAAAAAAGTATGGGGTAGGGGTTATATAGTGAGTTTCAAAGAGGGAATCTCACATTCGATCAATAACACTGCTTCTATCCCATATACCAACTGGAAAGGTGTAAATCCAGTAGCGATTTTAAATGAAGTTCGATAATCCCGGAGTGCGGAGAAGAACTGCAAATTCCAAGAGGTTTTTTTCACCCCCACCATGCGCTGAAGCATGGTTTCCAGGACTTTGTTGATGGCTTCAAGTTGTCCAATTTCCTGAGGATAGTAAGGGTATGAATTTTCATGGAGAAAACCTAACTTGGTGCACAATTCACCCATCATTTGGTTCTGGAAATGAGATCCATGATCATTTACAATAGCTTGTGGGACATCGAAATGAGTGATGATGTGATTGAACAAAAAAAGTGTTGCAGTTTGGCCATCGTTAAGTAATTTAGGCATAACATCATTCCATTTAGTAAAATAATCAATGGCAATGATAATATAACCGTGCTCCTCGGCTAAGGTAGGCTTACATTGCATGAAATCGATACCCCATTTGACAAAGGGGTCGACGACGATAATGGGATGAAGTGGAGCTGGGTGGGTACGTGCTTTCTTTTGAAAGATATGACAGGGTGGAATTTTTTTAATGACCTCAATGCAATTTTTGAATATGGAAGGCCAAAAATAACCAACACGTAAAATGTTTTGGGTTGTAGCCATCCTAGAAAGATGACCGCCACAAGCTCCAAGGTGACAGTCATTTAAAACTTGTTCAACCTTTTCATGGGTTAAAAAACATCGTAAAACATTATTAATGCCACAACGATACAAGTATCACCAACGATAAGGTAATTCTTTGAGTGGTGTCTAATGTGACGTCGTTCATCATGTGAAATGCTAGGCTGAAAACGTTGGGTCTGGAGATAGAGAAGAATATCTCCATACCATGGATCATACGTACTAATGAGGAACAAGGATTCACCGGGAAGAGAATCATTGGGCTCAATATTCTCATCAATATGGGGAAGATCACAAGTTAATTATGCAAAAACCAACTATTTCTTAGCTTTGGATTTAACAAACTCGAGATCAAATTCTTGGAGAATGATGATCCATTTCGAATATTTTCTCCCAAGAACTTGACGAGTCAAGATGTGGTACACAGGGTTTGATTCTGCAATCACTGTGGTAGTGCCTAATAGAATATAGTGGAAAAATATTTGAACGAAAATAGTTGTTGCCAAAGGCAACTTTTCGACATGTGAATATCAGAGTTAGAGACCTAATAAACTCTTACTCAAATAGTAGATCACATGTTCGGTGCCACCATCATCCTCTTGTACTAACACCATAACAATAGTGGAAGTAAAGGTAGCTAAATAAAGGATGTAATCTTTCACATAATTGGGTGGATGAAAAATAGTGTGTTCGTTAAAGCATGCTTGAGATCATCAAAAGAGCGTTAAGCAGTTTCATCCCAGATGAAAGGGGCATCTTTCTGCAACAATCTCATGAATCCTTTAGTGATTTCGACATAATTGCAAATAAAATGACGAAGAAAGTTTTCATTCCCTTGCAAACTTTGAAGTTGGGTAAGGTTGTTGGGAGAGGGTAAAGCAATATTGTATTTGACTTTTAAGGGATCCACCCTAATCCCATCTTTGGAAACTACGAAGCAGAGGAGTCTCCTTGATTCAACAATGAAAATTCATTTATGGGGGTTCAAATGTATGTTGTAAAAACTACATTGAAGAAAGATGGCCCTTAGGTGACCAATATGATCTCGTCGATGAGTCGAGTGAGCTGGAAAGTCATCGAGATAAGGTTCAATGATATGTTTGATGTCATGGAATGCATATGACATAGATCGTTGAAAAGTGGCTTAAACATTTTTAAGGCCAAAAGGTAATTTTTGATAGGCGAAAGTCCCCTATGGGAAAATGAAGGTTGTTGTGTGTTGATCAATTGGTAAAATGTCGATCTGGTTATATCCAGAAAAACCATTCATAAAAGAGAAAATGATGTTTCCAATGCAATTATCGATAATTTGGTCGATAAAGGGTGTAGGGTAATTGCCTACTGACAAGCCTTATTAAGATCCCGATAATCGACACAAACACAAATTGTCCCTTGTTTCTTGGTGACCAAAATGATGTTGGAAACCCATTTGGTCAGAGGGATGTGATAAATAAAACACTATTTTAATAATTTTTTGACTTCTGCCTTGATTGTCGCAGTTTTTTTGGGATGAACTGGACGAATTTTCTGTCTCACAGGTTTGACTCCTCGATAAGTTTTGATTTCATGCACAATGATCAAAGGATCGATCCCTGACATTTCTTCGTAGCTCCGGTCGAAGATGTCACAAAATTATTTAAACAAGGCGGTATAAGTTTCAACTTCTTTAGCTGAACAATTGACACCTAGTTGCATGTTTTCCACAATACCTTATTTTATGGATATGTCGATAATAATCATGTGAAAGATATTTTCCAAATTCCCCTTGGAGATGGTATCTTGAGTGAGTATTGGAGATTGGAGAGAGTCAACGATATCGATAGGAAAGATAGAGGAAATATATTTCTCAATCTCATCCAAACTGGGAAGAAAAGACGAACAATGGTGGTTGTCATCCAATGGTGCCTCCTCGATACTAAGCATTTCCATAATAGATTCATCTGATGGAAAAATTTGTAGGATGTAATCGAAAGTAGATGATAGGGAATCTAACCATGATGGTAACGAATATGTAGTAGACGCCAACATATGTTGGTCGTACAATGAAGGAGAGGTATACTAAATGGTGTGGTATTCGACCTCTGCAGGACTAAGTGACATAGTGTCACATAGTGTATCGAACTCCAAGGGACTAGGTACAATCCATGGATCAGATGATTCAAAGGAATGATGTGCAATAGTCAAAATCATATTAACCATTGTGATATGTTGTGTGGCTGGAGGAAGAGGTGTAGGGAAGGTACCCATGAGTGAAGAATCTTTCAAGAGATCTACCCCAACATTTTCATAAGTAATTTTTTAGTCTCTCAGAAAAGGAATATTGTTGGTTGTTTGAGTGCAAGCGTCGGGGGTGCAGTAATCTAACTGATCGATGGTCACAATTTTACCTTGATGAGGGAATTGGACACATAAAAAAGCCGATGAAGCGACGACAATCATAACATAGAACCAACTTCTCCCTAGAAACAAGTTATAATCGAGGGGAGCATCGACTACTTCAACATCTACGTAAACAATTTTGCCTCCCAGTTGAGCGATTAAGGATTGTAATAATCCATGAGGAAGAAAACCTCTTCCATCAAATGCTCGTAACATGGTGGGAGATTGATTAAGACCAAGTGATTTAAGGCCTTTCCATCAAGCCAAAGACATGATACATGTGGATTCCCCCTCATCCAAGATCGTGTAATGAATATTTTGATTATGGACAATGACATCTATTTGGAAAGCGAGTTGGTGAGAGAGTCGTGATTTAAAATTTATCCAGGTTGAACATGATATTATTGAATGACTTGGCATCTATAGCTCCAATGGCTGCCAAGAGAGTTCTACATTCGCTAGGGCAGTTTTGTAGAACTTTGAGAGATGACATAGTGTAAGGTGCTTGGGCCAAATATTCAACAATGTTGTAGTTTTGAGAAACACGAAAATTAGGATTAAAGGTCGACTTTCAGATTGTGCTCTTGGGTGGACATAGAATAGAGTCAACGCTTGGTTTCTCAATATGGAGTGGTCTAGATGGAGGAGTAACTTAAGTGGATGTTGGATCTGATGTAGTTCCAGTAGTTACTTTTTCCTGATCGGGTTTAACTGGTGGTGTGTCATACGTCGTAGTACGAGTGGTCAAATCTACCCCATAAACATGTAAATGTGTGCACTCAATGAAGCTTCCTTGTTAGTAGGATGATTTGGGTTACTTCCTATTGGGGGTGTAGGATTTTGTGCAACCAATGACTGCTGCTATGGAAATGAATGTGTCAATACAACAGGTTGAGAATTTTCTTTAAAAAGTTTAGCAACTTTGTCTCGATGGGGACAGTCTCGTGTGTAGCGATATTCACCACAAATGAGACATGGAAATTTTAGTTTGCGTCGCGGTTGATTCTTAATAGCAGGTGGTTGTGATTATGTTTTTGTATTTTCGGTTTGATTATTGTTTTTCTTAGGTTTATTCTTAGTTTTATTTTTACCCTTAGACTGTTGCGGAGAAGCAGATTGAGCTGCATTCACTTCAGATACTTGATTTGGGGTGGAGTTTGATGAGAGTGGAGTCGGCCTAGTAGTTGGGGTAGTGACTGAACGATTGGTTGTGTCGGTAGACTATGAATTGGACTGGGTTTTGATGGAACCGATAACTCCATCCGAATGAGAGGTGGAGGATGGTTTTGATGGGTCGGTTGATGTACGTGGAGCGTTTAGAATCAATTCATACAAAGTACCAGATTTGGAATAAACCAAATTCTTAAAATGGGCACGAGCAATGGCTTCCTCTTCTGTAACGACACCACCCATGGCTACATCACAAGAAATAGGAGGTAAAAGGGATTTGGTGAACCATTCAACCATCAATTGGTATGGAATGGTTGCTTTGATCAACTGTTATCGTCTCCATTCATGAATATGATCAGAAATATGTATAGAGTTATTCTGACAAAGGGAGGTCAAAAGTTTCATGCCAATTTTGTAGTGAATAGGTAATTGGAAGTGGGTGAGAAAAGCCATGGCAAGTGAATTAAAATCTTGAAAAGTTCTGCGTTGTAACTCAATGTACCATTTAGCCGCTGAACCTGTAAGTGTACGCTGGAAAAGACGTAAATGGATAGAATCATCCATTAGTGAATTTGATGAACACCAGAGATGAAAGGTCATAACGTGGTTATTAGGGTCTTCATCAGGTTTTCCATCAAATTTTGGAATATCATAAGGTAATTTGGCAGGAATGACTGGCCAAAAAGGGGAGTGTAATATGAGATCGTTGGTTAATCCTGACATATCCGGTAGATATAAAGTGGCTAAAAATGGTAACTGTAGATTGACTTGAGGATGATATTGGTGTGGCATAGGAACACTAGTAGGACCTTAAATTGGTTGTGGTGGATAGTTGTATCCAACATGTTCTCCCATATGCTGCTGATTTTGACCAACAAAAGTGGGATTCTTTTGTTGAGGAATTTTCATAAAAGGAGAGGGGAAACCCATTTGTCCATGGGGAGGATAACAAGTGTAACCCAGGGGAGGATAGTTAACTTGACTATTTTGAGGTGGATAACTAGTTTTCCCTTAAGGAGGGTAACTAGGTTGACCTTGAGGAGGGTAAGGAATTTTCCCTTGGAGAGGAAAAAATGGTTGGATTTGAGGACCCCAAGTGGGATTCGAGACCCCTGGGAAGGGTTGTATAGAATGTAATCTAGAAGGATTGGGATTTAATATTCCTACTTGCAGGTTGGGGTTTGATGATCCTCCATGATGTGGCTGTTGAAAAATTCCTCCCTGGTGTGGTCCCCAAGATTGTGGCGGGCTTCCGATGAACGAAAGTTGGAATTGTCCCCCTGTCATCGATTGGGTAAAAACTGGGATTTGACCGGTAAAAGGGAGTTTCCCCCCAGTCGGAATTTGGGTGCTAAAGGATGGTTTCCCTCCGATAGGGATTTTTCCACTAAACGGGGGTTTCCCCCTGTTGAGGAAAAGATATGAAATGATCTTACTCAAGCATTTTCAGAATTTATTTGGCTAAAGAAAAGTAGACGCGAATATCACCCTATGTTTATAGCCAACAAAAATAACATCCTAACTCACAATTATTAATTATGAGTGCTTAGGCTAGTCTTTTATCAACAAAAAGCTTGCTGGAAATTCACTTTTTATGTAATTTTCTAAATATAACAACTGCTGAAATAAATGTAAGAATGGAAGTAAAGACACCAAGATGATAATCAAGACAGATGAGACATAAATAAATCCTTTATTTCATTCCAATTCACCAAAGAGTCATCTTCTTTACAAAATATTTTACAGAAATCTGGGACCAAAGTCAAACTTAGACATCCCCGATGGAACATACAAAAGGACCTCTGACAAAAAACCAAAACTGAACTCTAAAAGCTGGATCAACTTGCCATAGATTTCTTTCCACTCGACTCTGCACAATAGCCTTTATTAGTCATGAAAACTATTTCACAAAAAAAAAAGTCTACACAGACTATCAAAGATAGATCAACACCTCTGAAAAAAAAGTGTCTGAATGATTTGATTCAACCCTGAATATTGTTGTTTACAATAAGACCCTGCTATCATAAAACAGAATTAGGCTTGTGATAAATATATGAATGAATGAAAACTGAACTATCTCAACATAAACTCAAAGAGAAAACCTTAGCATGCTTCTGCTTCTATCCCCCTCTTGTTCCTCCCTTTCCTTTTTCTTTTAACAAATTAGAATTGGTTGAAGTAGTTGAACCAACTCATTAGTTAAGTTAATTAAAATAATCAACTAACTTTAGTTAGGGGGAAGAGTAATAATTAAAATAACGGTCATAAATAAATAATAACTAGTAGGTGGGACCCCTTGTGACTCCCTTTAGTTCATAACAATCATGATAGTCATAACACAACCATTAGTTAATCAAAACAAACCTCCTTGTGACTCCCATTAACATATTCACTTTTGGCAATTTTTAGCTCATGAAATTTGAAATTAATTCAAAAATAATACTCATATATCCAAAATAAAACATGTTGTCCAAAGATCCCTGAAGTCAACTGTCATAAAACAATAGATAAAATAAACTCAAAAGCTATATTTCCCAGTCTATGATGCAACCCTTCCTTGATTGTTGCTGTCATCTCTTGATTTCCCTGAATTTTCCTTTGGTTGTGCAGAGCCTTTAGGCCTAATCTCGCTGATCACATGGGAACAATCATCTCTCAAATGTATCCGAGAAGACACGGATTTGTCAGAGCCATTGGAGGGTGAGGAAGGGGCAACAATGACTTTTCCTTTATCAAGGGCATGGTGGGCCTCAATTTTCAATCTCTTGCTAGCATGGGAGGATTTCACTGGTGAGTGGTCAGGGGCAGCTTGAGAAATAGGGTTGACAGGTGGAGGAGCAGGCAAGGAAAATTTGGGCTTGCCACGATGTTGGGAGACCGTCGAGTGGACAATCTCCTGCCATCCATCATTTTCAGGGACCTTGGGTTGTAATAAGACACGAGGAGGTACATGAATACTGGGGTCTTGAGAGGCTTGGAAAGAAGGCCTTTCAGGCATAGGTTGGACTATTCCCTACCCAATGCAATTGAAGAATCTAGCATGAAACAATTGGCCAAGCTCTTGTGAATCATCGTCAAAATGTATGGAGAACCTGGGCCTTCCTGGGCCTCGGTTCCAATTACCTCTACCTCTGTTTCCTCGGCCATGTATACCTCAACTAAAAAAACTCATCCTGGATGCGTGATTGATTAGAAAATAGTCTTTTAAATAACCATACATGAAAACTCTTAAAAATATGAAATAGATTTGGCTCATCAATGTATTAGACTCATGCAATCCAATCCATACAAATTGTTTTACTGTTAATCAATGAGCAGGGAGTGAAAAAGGGTTCTGGGATATGTGAGGGGTTTGTATTGAGAGAAAATATGATATAATGAGGGGGGAAAAGACATGGTCACTGCTCAATGACAACAACAATCAACTGAAAAGCAACCAATAAAACATCACTATAATCCACACAAGACACTGTCACTTTCAACTGCCTTAATACCGAAATTCTCTTGACTGTAATCAATCTCAAAACATGTAGTGAAAAAATGAAACAAGAAGCTGATGGGATTTGTACTTAGTGGAAAATAAAATCATGGAAGGGAAGAAAGACGATTACTGTTCATGAAATTAACTCAGTGATCCACAAAACATTCTGCGAAAAGAGATGCATCAACCATCAATTATTTTGACCAAATAACAATTTATGTGCATTTAACTAGTTCTCTGTTCATAATCAAATCCAATATAGTGTCACCACAAGACAATATGTATTCCACACAATTTGTAAGGGGTTATGTTCCTTTCATTTTCATTCCTTTCAGTTTATAACAATTTTTGAATAGTACCCATTTCTAATCTATAAACCATCAAAATCAACCACTTCCCATACATTACTTCAATCAACAAATATACTCCAATTCATATTTCCAAAAAATAACAATGAAGTCACATTATCCCTTCCATCGGGCCTGTTATTTAAACACAATGATATTCATTAACATATATAGAGGCAACAAACCCAACAATCAAGATCAAATTGCAACACCCGAATTGACATTTAAACAGACATACAACATCCACCACTCCAAAGAAGCTATGCGCAGAATAATTCAATCATGCAAGTGTAACTCCATCACTGTGCAAGCCCAATCTAATGTGACTATAGAAATCTAGGCCACCTATCCAACCGATGAGGTATCAATAAACACCCTGTCTCAACAAATGATCGGGCTGCAACAAAACATGCTTAAAACCTCATGGGTATTTCTGAGTGTGAAAACCCAAACCATCTATGTTATACACAGTGCGCAGCCAAAACAACACCACAATGCAACATTTCCACTTAACACAAAAAAAACACATTCATGGTAATAACTCAACCCATCATGCTGAGCCATCAATTTAATACAATGTTGTTTCGATTTAGTCACACCGTAATCGACTATGCTGTGAAAACTCGGGCTTATACAATCGAAAAAACATAAGGATGCAGTGATATATCCTCTATAGTCATCCGACTCAATAGTCATTCGGCCCCAAAGAAAACCACAGTTACCATGCCCATTATTTCTTTTTGCAAAAACACCATACACACAACGTGACATGTGTGAGAAACCTCAAGCATTTGTACCAATGCCAACTAATCATCCAAATAATCATTAGTAAAAATACCAGAGATTGTGTATCAACCTTCAATTTTCCATTGTCATAAAAATTCAATCAACCTAACAAGTTGTGGCAACTACGTATACCCCCGCATCCAATCAAATTGGGGCAGAGGCCTTCTCCATTAACAATACCAAGTTATTAACATAAAGGGAGTAACTCTGTGCTTTGAAAGTGCAATTGGCAATGTGGGGTTTACCACTGCTATAATAGAGTTAGTGACTATATCCCAACCAACACAACTGTCACATGAGCAACTGGTCAAGCCTGTGCCCAAAAGTCGACAATTATACCACCAATCAACCATAACCAAGTCGCAAAACCAATAGGCCAGATTGGTCTTCTCTATCAATCTTCATATCGGAGGGCCAAGGTTTGTTCCGTAGCCAACACAAGGAGAGCATAACCACTTTTTATAATGGTGAAAACTCTGATGCCATGGTGCATATAGGAAGAACCACAACTCATTCATGGATGAGTAGAAATCCATGACAAGGGCCATAACCGAAAAGGTAGGGATTTATTTCAGCCTAACATTGTTACTTAATGCATGCAGGGTATAACCCTCATGTTCTTCGAGCGAACAATCACATCCTAGAGATGAATATAGGGCCAAGGAAGAACATGAACCTCATTTTGTGACCCCTAGTGGTGCAAATCAACCAATGCCCAAGTGAACAAAACAAAGTGATGCATAATTCCTTTAACCATTAAACCCATAAAAGCAAAAGATTGGATTTAGTGACAAAAGCGCGAAGATAGCTATCCACCCAAGACCAAACAAAAATCCTCCAACTAAACCAGCAAGGATAAAAAAGAGTTACCACCCATGATGACCAATAACTTATACGAATTCAATATCATGGAAGGAAGAACCATTCATTTCAAGAACACAAATTTACCAGTGGCAATACTTAGGAAAACACAAACTAATACACTTGAGCCAGTAATAATTTCATAACCAGAGCAGAGTCACGAATGGCCAAAAAAAGAACATACCTGTAATCAAAATCCTTAAAATGCAAGTTGGTTGAATGATTCCTCTCTGCTAAAAATTCAGAGCATAACCACAACAACAAGATCAAACAATAGCACGACTAGGGTGGCGGCTAACGGGAGGGGTAAAGGCGACGTGTAGTAAATGCTCGTCACCTCCACCCACAATTCATTTACTCATCAGTACATGCCAACCAGCTCTTAATTAACACCATTAATTTAACTTTGCGTTGGAATATGCACATATTACTTGCCAAATGCACTCTCCATATCATATATCCAATTCCTTATTACATAACTCAAACAAAATTGCATAACCATTAGCACTATCACCTTGCCAAATGCACCATCGACATTTTATACCATATGCGTATTAAACATATAATTCAATCACAATTGCATAACCATTTACTTGTTAGCCAGGATTTAACAATAATTGTTAAGTCTTCCATGCATGTAGTACAATGAATATGATAGCTTTAAATTCTTCCCCTTTGCAATTGTTTCTCATTTCTTTCCATTTGTTCGCATGTAGTATAGTAAAATTGTAGAATTAGATCCCTTTTCTTTGAATTTGTTATAGTATTTTTTCCTCTCTCAAAACTGTCCTTCATGTAGTTTCACTAACATGCTTGTTGTGAAGGTGCGATAAGAACAAATAACAATGATATTAATGAATAGCATAGGCTGTAGTAACATCAGGAATCAACACTTCATAAGCTCAAATCATAACCAATAACAACAACATCTCATCAACCATGTAAGCCATGTCGCACATCATCACATCATACAAAATGAATAGATCTGATCTTCAATAGTTCAATGGGGGTCCCACCTACTAGTATCATTATTTTTTACAATAATAGGCTTTAGCAACACTTTGCGAGAAAAACTTCATTGACAATTTTAATCATCAACAAATTGGCGAATCGACGGGAAAATTTGTTTCCAATCAGATTTAGAACTCAGAACTCATGGTTTTACAGACCAAGAACAATAAATTTATAAGACATAACCAGAATAATTGTGTAATAGGGGGAAGTGAGCGGATTTAATGGAAAGATGACCGAGAATTTGGGAATAATTGATGAAAAGTGTTAAGTATGAGGGGTTTTTACCACTATATGCATAATCATTCAACTGGAATATGCTCTTAACTTTCAAGGAGAAAAACTTATAGACTTTCTCTTAAGATCTCAATGGATGAAGAAATGGAAAGAAGAAGTGGGAAATAACCAATTACTTGTAAGACAACAGTGGAAATATGTAACAATTTCAAGGGCCCTTCATAGGAGACATCATAATAGTTGTGTAAGCTTGATTGTTATCAACTAACAATGCTTTGCAGGAGTGTCACTGTGGCAGAATTGATCCAACATTCTATCTTGACCACACACTAAAAGACCATAAAGACAAAAATCGCAACAGAAGTAATAATGGAGAAATTAAAACAAAAGCAGTAAAAGACTCAATTGAAAACAACAAGGAAATAAAACTTAACTTAGAAGGTAGAAATCAAGGTACTGTAAGTGTATAAAAGAAGCACAAAAATTGAAAGCATAACTAGGCTACTAGTAAACAACAAAATCTAGACAGCATTAGAACTTTTCATGTTGGTTCCTCACAATATTTCAAGCGAGGGATGTTAGTGCCATAGGGAAACAATTGCTCCTGTAAATATTTTAATATATAAGAGTTAGTATCCAAGACAAAAGAAATTTGGAAAGGATCGATCACTTGGAAATCTGATGTATGCTAGAAAAATAGGATTGCGGAGCAATAAAATAAAACAAATGCGGAAACAAAACACAGAAGATACACAATACAAGAGAGACACAGATTTATGTGGTTCACCTAGTGTGGGCTACGTCCACCAGAGAAATTGCCAGGTCCTTCCTTTATTATTATCCAGCAAATGAAGGGATACAACCTACAACAAAACCTGTTGTAACTTCCTCTTCTTTCTCTCATAGTATCCTCTCTTAGAATACAATACTCGCCATAATGCATAGCCACAATATATTTCCCTCATAACAGAGGGTTTCCTTCTAGGGAAAAAATCCCTAACATAATTTCTACCGTTAGATCTACGACCTTATAATGAACGGTCTAGATTTACAATGAAATTACAATATATATTTACAAGGCAATTTTTCCTTCGGGGGCTTCACCCCCGAACCCCCATCGAGGGACGCTGCCCTCAAACCCCCACCAAGGGCCCGCTTTCCCCCGAACCCCCTAGCCAGGGGGATACGCCCCTCGGACCCTGCAGAGGGGGCACCCCCCCTCTGCACTCCCCCGCGTGGAATAGTGTACATACTTATGGGGTGTAAAGTCTTCATGGTGTATAAACACGACTGAAAGCAAGGACCTCTGAATCAGGTACATAATCAGGCTCCACAACCAACAATCTCCCACTTGGAGACCGATCTCAACAACTCCACCGCTGTTGTATATGCTGGACTCTGAACCTTCTTAGACCGAGCAAATTTCTCGTCTTCATATTCAGTCTTGAAGACCAACTGAAACTGAGCAGGAACTCAGTTTCTCTCTGGTCACTCCCTTTGTTAACATGTCTGCAAGATTCTGGCTACTGTGTATCTTTTCCAACTTCAAATTTTCATCTTCCAAGGTGGATCGTATGAAGTGGTACCTCAACTATATATGCTTAGTCTTCGAATGGAAGACTGAGTTCTTTGCAAGATGAATTGCACTCTCACTGTCACAGTACAACTTTCTATTCTCCTGCTTCTTTCCCAATTCCTCCATAAACCTTTGTAACCAAATCATCTCTTTACTAGCCTTTGTAGCAGCAACATACTCTGCCTCTGTTGTTGAAAGTGCAACAACCTTTTGCAGTTTCGAAATCCAACTTACTGTTGTTCCACCTATAGTAAAAACATACCCTGTGGTGC
>JASDQU010100259.1:933175-950484 GCA_032191745.1 Picea mariana | reverse complement strand
TCCATAAATGAAATGCTCACAGAAGTCCAAATAAATTTGTTTAAGATCTGGCAACAAATTTCTTTTGTGAAGTATCTGCATACCCTTCTCACTCGTGTGTCCCAGCCTATGATGCCACAATTTTGTATCCACTCCCGTAGAAGCTAAAGAGATAGAAGAGTCATTATTACCAGTACATAAATACAATGTACCTACCTTCTCTCCTTTTGCTACCACCAATGATCCTTTGATGACCTTCCACGTCTTATCTGTAAATATGGATACACAACCTTCACTTGCCAACTGCCCAGTTGAAATTACATTTTTCCTTAAATATGGAACATGTCTTACCTCTTTCAACAACCATTGGTTTCCATTGCGTTGCTTTATTTTTACCTTTCCCATTCCAACAATTTTGCATGGTGCATCATCACCCAAATGAACCTGTCCAAAATCACCTTGAACATAATCTAGAAAATGTTTCCTATGGGGTGTGGCATGAAATGAAGCCCCAAAATCTACTACCCAAGACTCAGAAATATTATCTACAGAAAGAATCAAAGCATCTTGTAACACATCACCTGTTACATTTGCTTCCTGATTTCTCTCCTGCTGTCCATCTCTTTGTTTCTTTGGAGCTTTGCAATCTTTCTTCAGATGTCCTTTCTTCCCACAATTCTAACTCTCTATCTTTCCAAGTCTGGATTTGGATCTTCCCTTCCTATAATTCACGCGGTTCCCTGAGCCCTTTCCTCTATCCTTTTGTCTTCCCCTGTTCTCCATGTTCAATGCATTACCTGATGTCTCACCTGTGCTTTTTCGTCGCATTTCCTCACTAAGGATAACACCAACAACATCATCAAATTTTAAAGTATTTGAACCAGAGACAGAGTTACTTATAGCCATGACCAAGCCATTCCAGCTTTTTGGCAATGAGCACAAGATTAGAAGAGCCCTAACCTCATCATCAAAGTCCACTTTTACATAAATTAGTTTATTAGTAACTGTATTAAATTCATTTAAATGATCTGCAACAGACCCACCTTCTGACATCTTCATATTAAATAATATCTTCATTAGAAATACCTTATTAGACGCCGAGGGTTTTTCATACAATTTAGCCAATGCATCCATCAGATCCTTCATTGCCTTTTCTTTCGAAATATTGAAAGCCACCGACGCTGCCAAGCTCAGCCGTATCATTCCTAGAGCCTTTCTGTCAAGAATCTCCCATTATTCATCCTTCATGGCCGTCGGCTTCTTTGCTACTCCTCCCAATGGTAGGAATAGATCCTTCTGATATAAATAATCTTCCATTTGCATCTTCCATAACTGGTAGTTTTGGCCATTAAATTTATCGACCCTAAACTTTCCATATTCCGATATTGCTCCCACTTGAACCAGGAACCCTCTTTTCCTACAAGTTACCTTTCGCTCTGATACCAGTTGTTAGGAAAATAGGACCACAGAGAAATAAAATAAAACAAATGCGGAAACAAAACACAGAAGATATACAATACAAGAGAGACATAGATTTACGTGGTTCACCCAATGTGGGCTACGTCTACCAGAGAAATTTCCAGGTCCTTCCTTTATTATTATCCAACAAATGAAGGGATACAACCTACAACAAAACCCACTTTAACTTCCTCTTCTTTCTCTCATAGTCTCCTCTCTCAGAATACAATACTTGCCATAATGCATAGCCGCAATACATTTCCCTCATAACAGAGGGTTGCCTTCTAGGGAAAAAAATCCTAACATAATTTCTACCATTAGATCTGTGACCTTATAATGAACGGTCCAAATTTACAATGAAATTACAATATACATTTACAAGGCAATTTTTCCTTCGGGGGCTTCGCCCCCGAACCCCTACCAGGGGCCCGCTTGCCCCCAAACCCCACAGAGGGGGTACCCCTCCTCTGCACTCACTTGCATGCAATAGTGTACATACTTCTGGGGTGTAAAGTCTTCATGGGTTATAAACACGACTGAAAGCAAAGACCTCTGAATCAAGAACATAATCAGGCTCCACAACCAACAATGTAATCATTAGTCCCTTGACATGCACAATTAGATCATCAAGATAGATATGGAGACTGACCAATTCATCAAGAGTCATGTGCATAGGTTTTTTAAAAGCAGTATCTGTATCAAGTAAGCTAAGAAGCCGACATTTGTAAGGCATGGTATCACAATTAGTAATAAAAGTGGCTTTGTGAACATTTTCGCCTTTTACTTTGATTCTCTTGTAACCAAACAAATTGTCAAGGGTCTTAACTGTGACTCTACAACCTGTTGCAAAAACATTTCCATATGGAGGGGGGGGAAAGAATTTCTTATAATCACTTGCTTGAAAGTTTGAAGACTAACACAAGTTATGATATTATCAGTGGTCCCCGAGGTCGATTTCCAAATTGAGACCCATTCAGGGTGGGCTGAAAAAAACATTCCAGCCCTTAAGAAATCTCTCAATTCCCTTCGAAAGGGTGCTTCCAGTGCAGATTTAACAAGTTCTTGTTTTTGCCTAGCTAGTTTCATAATATGCTAAACAAGACCAGGATCAAAACCAATAATATCCTCTTAAAACCAAGAAAAATCCTTTTGGAATTCACCGAGTAGCTCGATGAACCTCATCTCTTCTTTATCAGAACATTGGACATTTATTTTAGCATTCGTTGAATGTTCAAATGTCCTAATGTTTAGGAGGATGGTTTCAATCACCTTCTTCTGTAACTCCTTTTTTTTTTTTTCCTTATTGCCTATAACACTCAAAGAAAACGAACTCTCAAGAGGAGTCAAGCCTTCAAGAATCTTATTATTTTCTACAGATATAATATCCTCAAGGTTAAGAGGTTAATTTTGAATGACAACATAAATGCTTCCATTGTTAGGGATGGCCTTCCAAGATCCTTCATTTTCAAGAAAACATGGACGATGTAGAGATTGAAAAGCACAATTGGGCATGTGAGGCAAAAGTTGTTGATTAGGAGAAGTTGCAAAGGAAACTAATCGATCAACCATTGAATTCAACTCCTTAACATGAGTGATGTTGAAAGATAGAAGGTTCGAGATAAGTGCCCAATCATTTTGGGAGTATCGTTCCATCAACTTGTTGCTAGGAGACTATATATTACGTATTAGGTTCACAACAAAATCGAAATTTCCGAAAACTGAAAGGTGACTACAACCAAGATTAAGGGCATTCTCAATGCTTAATAATAAATCTTTGAATTCAATGGCATTGTTTGTACGAGCAAAATCCAACCTGTATGACATATTATGAATTTCTCCTGCAGGGGAAACCAAGATAATACCGGCCCCATTACTTTCACTAGAGCATGAACCATCAAAGTGCATATGCCATATATCATCATCTAAATCATTTTTTCCCAAAGGAATATTATCTTCTTCAACAAAGATGGAATACACTCCTAGGTATTCTTCGATATAGTTTACGCTGGATTGCGGAACATTCTCTATGTAGGGTGAAATTCTTCCCTCTCTAAGGATTATAATATTCTTTCCATTTCGAGGAACGGATAAATGTGTCCCGTCGAGCGAGAGGTATCCACCTATTAAGGCTTTCCAATCTCTCCCAAAGATAATTGAGTAGTTTCTTACATGCATATCAATTACCTGAATGTTGAGGGTTGTCCTTATCTCAGGATGAGCACATAAAACCAGGGTTACATCCTTAATCTCGCCTATGGTTGTTTGTTGTATACTATTATAGGAGAGCATGCTTCTAGCATTTTAGTTTGTACAAGACAAGCCTATCTCTTCCATAATAATATTTGACATCACACTGGGGCCTGAACCACCATCGATGAGGCAACAATGGACAACCTTATCCATGATCTTTACAGAAATATAAAAATGGGAGTTTTTTATAGGGTATTTAAATTTATGTACACCTACTTTATTTATAGAAGAATCCTCTTCCTCTACCTCTTCGGAAAGATTGTCTACTACGAAATATTTTCCTTCCATGAATTGTTTCAGATGCATCTGTTGTTCAGGGATGACAACCATGTCTAGGAGGGTTGCATCTGCTTTGATGTTGGCCAATTGATTCAAGATATTGTATTTGGAAGAGGGAAGAGGGGGAGTGATTCCTTGACTCTCAGGAATTCTAAGAACCTGGGGTGCATCAGTGGTTGAGAATGAGCTCGGGCTAGAAGAACTGCGGGGAGGATCCAATTTTCCCTTGGGAGCATAGGCTTTGTTCCTAGTGTTGATGACCATGGCATCCTCTGGCTCTACAAAGTCTAGGACATCAATAGTAGCTTCTGGTATTTTACCAAAGATCTTATCTCTGACACTCTTCTTTACCTCACACGTGGTTTCTTTGTGGTGTTCCTCACAAAATTTACACCAACTCCAAGGCAGGATAGCTTTAGGCTGAAAATTGTTTTCAAACAGATTCCTAAAAAGGGGTGCAGAAGAGGTTGAAGCTCTAGGGGTGAGAGGGGAGACAGTACCCTTCCGCTCAAATGCTATCATATGATTGTTCATATCTTGTAATAGTTGTAAGAGAGTGGACATGTCTATCTATCTAACCGATTCTCCCTGGGGAAGACCAGTTCTTTCAAGTTGTTCTTCATACTCTGAGAAAGTATGCAGAGTGGAACCGAGATTATCAATGGCCTTTTCCTCAAGTCTATGACAGTAGGGATACGACAATGCATTGTATTAATGCATGAAAATGACTTGGTTCTGAGGGCGGATAAGTTTGGGGATTTGATTGTACAACTTGGTGAAATGCAAGTTGAAAGACTTGATGGTCTCACCATCTTTATAAGTGACGTTATTATATTCCCTTAACTTCTCAGCAGGGATTTTGGATTTCCCATAAGTGGATTGGAACCAATAAATATACTCCTCCCAAGTAGAAATAATCTTAGGAGGAAGGTCAAAGAAATCAGCCGCAGCCTTTCCTTCCAAGGAATTGACGAACAAGCACATGCAGATGTCATTGTCGTTGGCCCCTATGTTATGACAAGAATTTGAAAATTCCACTAGGTGTTCATTTGTACTGACAGTGTTATTTCCTGAAAACTTAGGCAAATGATCTTTAAACTTCAGAAGTGGGCGAGTAACAGGTGCTAGGTTAAGAGGATAGGGCACATGCCATGGTGTGGTTGTGGCATCTTCTTCGAACTGAAAAAGCCCATACTTTTTAATGACTTTGGTGGGGTCTGTAGTAGATTGGACAGGGATATGGTGGTTGTACAAGCTACCAATCACTGATGACAATGATGATTGGGAATATGGAGCACTTTCAGTGCCACTAGAGCCACCACTAGATGCCATCTTGTGGATGATAGCTGAGGGAAAGAAAGACGAGATGAATGAATCAGATAAAGTTCTCCTTAGAGAACTTTGTTGGGAAGATAACACAACGTTTCTTCTTCCTTTTTCAACAATATAATTGATTTCGTGTGACAAGCCTCTTCTCCTTCCAGAAGCACGAGAGTCTAAGGACATGAAAGAAAGGCTAAAGCTCGAAGAAACAAAGGTTTACTGTTGATTTATAGGCTATCTACGTTTAGCCTCCAATTGTTCTTGAGCACTAATATCTTGTTCAACTACTGCCCAAGAATGGTTAAGTTCGACACGGGTATTGGCAGTGTCTAGAATGGTGTTGAACATGTTCAAAGCAATGTTAGTTAGGTCTTGAAGACCGGGCTTGATATTGGGCTGCCTTGCAATAGGAACAATCATTAATAGCAAAATAGTCAAATAGAAAAGAAATATGTATCAATGAAAATCAAGTATAAAATTTTAACGAGAGAGATATCGAAGATCTCCCCAGTATGGTCGCCAAAATAAATGTTGAGGAAAATATATGAAATGATTTTACTCAAGCATTTTCAGACTTTACTTGGCTAAAGCAAAGTAGACGGGAATATCACCCTATGTTTATAGCCCACAAAAATAACATCCTAACTCACAAGTATTAATTACGAGTGCTTAGGCTAGTCTTTTATCAACAAAAAGCTTGCTGGAAATTCACTTTTTATGTAATTTTATGAATATAACAGTTGCTGAAATAAATGTAAGAACATAAGTAAAGACACCAAGATGATAATCAAGACAGATGAGACATAAAGCAATTCTTTATTTCATTCCAATTCACCAAAGAGTCATTTTCTTTACAAAATCTCATACATAAATCTTAGACCAAAGTCAAACTTAGACATCCCCGATGGAACATAAAAAAGGACCTTTGACAGAAAACCAAAACTGAACTCTAAAAGATGTATCAACTTGCCATAGATTGTTGCCTACTTGACTATGCACAATAGCGTTTATCAATCATGAAAACTAATTCACAAATAGACAAGTCTACACAGACTATCAAAGATAGATCAACACCTCCAAAAAACAAGTGTCTGAATGATTTGATTCAACCATGAATATTGTTATCTACAATAAGACCCTGCTATCATAAAACAAAATTAGGTTTGTGATGAATATATGAATGAATGAAAACCGAACTATCTCAACATAAACTCAAAGAGAAAACCTTAGCATGCTTCTGCTTCTATCCCCCTCTTGTTCCTCCCTTACCTTTTGCTTTTAACAAATTAGAATTGGTTGAAGTAGTTGAACCAACTCATTAGTTAAGTTAATTAAAAGACTCAACTAACTTTAGTTAGGGGGAAGAGTAATAATTAAAATAAGGGTCATAAATAAATAATAAATAGTAGGTGGGACCCCTTGTGACTCCCTTTAGTTCATAACAATCATGATAGTCATAACAAAACCATTAGTTAAGCAAAACACACCTCCTTGTGACTCCCATTAACATATTCACTTTTGGCAATTTTTAGCTCATGAAATTTGAAATTAATTCAAAAATAATACTCATATATCCAAAATAAAACATGTTGTCCAAAGATCCATGAAGTCAACTGTCATAAAACAATAGATAAAATAAACTCAAAAGCCATATTTCCCAGTCTGCGATGCAACCCTTCCTTGATTGCTGCTATCATCTCTTAATTTCCCTGAATTTGCCTTTGGCTTTGCAGAGCCTTTAGGCCTAATCTCGCTGATAACGTGGGAACAATCGTCCCTCAAATGCATCCGAGAAGACACTGATTTGTTAGAGCCATTGGAGGGTCAGGAAGGGGCAACAATGGATTTTCCTTTATCAAGGGCATGGTGGGCCTCAATTTTCAATCTCTTGGTAGCATGGGAGGATTTCACTGGCAAGTGGTCAGGGGCATCTTGGGAAATGGGGTTGACAGGTGAAGGAGCAGGCAAGGAAAAGTTGGAACAACCACGATGTTGGGAGACTGTCGGGTGGACAATCTCCTGCCATCCATCATTTTTAGGGACCTAGGGTTGTAATGATACATGAGGAGGTACAAGGATACCGGGGGCTTGCGGGGCTTGGAAAGGAGGCCTTTTAGGCCTAGGTTGTACTATTCCTTGCCGAATCCAATTGAAGAATCCAACATGAAACAATTGGCCAAGCTCTTGTGAATCAACGTCAAAATGTATGGAGAACCTGGGCCTTCCTGGGCCTTAGTTCTAATTATCTCTACCTTTGTTTCCTCGGCCATGGCTACCTCGACTGAAAAAAACTCATCCTGCATGTGTGATCTATTAGCAAATAGTCTTTTAAATAACCATACATGACAACTCTTAAAAATATGAAATAGATTTGGCTCAACAATGTATCAGAGTCATGCAATCCAATCCATACAAATTGTTTTACTGTTAATCAATGAGCATGGAGTGAAAAAGGGTTATGAGATATGTGAGGGGTTTGTATTGAGAGAAAATATGATATAATGAGGGGGGGAAAAGACATGGACACTGCTCAATGACAACACCAATCAACTGAAAATAAACCAATAAAACATCACTATAATCCACACAAGACACTGTCACTTTCACCTGCCTTAACACTAAAATTCTCTTGACTATAATCAATCTCAGAACAGGGAGTGAAAAAATGAAATGGGAAGATGATGGGATTTTTAATTAGTGGAAAATGAAATCATGGAAGGGAAGAAAGACGATTACTGTTCATGAAATTAACTCAGTGATCCACAAAACATTCTGTGAAAAGAGATGCATCAACCATCAATTATTTTGACCAATTAACAATTTTTGTGCATTTAACTAGTTCTCTGTTCATAATCAAATCCAATACAGTGTCACCACAAGACAATATGTATTCCACACAATTTGTAATGGGTTTTGTTCCTTTGATTTGCATTCCTTTCATTTTATAACAATTTTTGAACAATACCCATTTCGAATCTATAAACCATCAAAATCAACCATTGCCCATACATTACTCCATTCAACAAATATACTCCAATTCATATTTCCAAAAAATAACAATGAAGTCACAGTATCCCTTCCATTGAGCATATTATTTAAACGCAACTATATTTGTTAACATATATATAGGCAGCAAACCCAATAATCAAGATCAAATTGCAACACCCGAATTGACATTTAAATAGACAGACAACAACCACCACTCCAAACAAGCTATGCACAAAATAATTCAATCGTGCAAGTGTAACTCCATCACTGTGCAAGCCTAATCTAATGTGACTATAGAAAGATAGGCCACCTATCCAACTAATGAGGTATCAATAACCAACCTGTCTCAACAAATGATCGGGCTGGAACAAAACATGCTTAAAACCCCGCGGGTATTTCTGAGTGTGAAAACCCAACCATCTATGTTATACATAGTGTGCAACCAACAAAACACCATGATGCAACCTTTCCACTCAACACAACAATCACATATTCACGGTAATAACTCAACCCATCGTGCTGAGCCATCGATTTAATACAATGTTGTTTCGATTTAGTCACACCGTAATCGACTATGTTGTGCAAACTCAGGCTTATACAATCGAACAAACATAAGGATGCAATGATATATTCTCTACAGTCATCCGACTCAATAGTCATTCAGCCCCAAAGGAAACCATAGTTAGCATGCCCATTATTTATTTTTGCAAAAACACCATACACACAACACGACATGTGTGATCAACCTCAAGCATTTGTACCAACGCCAACTAATCATCCAAATAATCATTAGTGCAAATACCAGAGATTGTGTATCAACCATTTATTTTCCATTGTCGTAAAAAATCAATCAACCTAACAAGCTGTGGAAACTACGCATAGCCCTGTATCCAAACGAATCAGGGCAAAGGCCTTCTCCATTAACAATACCGAGTTATTAAAATAAAGGGAGTAACTATGTGCTTTGAAAGTGCAATTGGATATGTGGGGTTTACCACTGTTATAACAAAGTCAATGACTATATCCCAACCAACACAACTGTCATAGGAGAAACTGGTCAAGCCTGTGCTCAAAAGTGGAAAATTATACCACCAATCAACCATAACCAAGTCATAAAACCAACTGGATAGGTTGGTCTTCTCTATCAATCTTTAGACAGGAGGGCCAAGGTTTGTTCCATAGCCAACACAGGGAGAGCATAACCACTCTTTATAATGGTGAAAACTTCAATGCCACGGTGCATATAGGAATAACCACTACTCATTCGTGGACGGGTACAAATCCATGACAGGGGCCATAACTGAAAAGGTAGGGATTTAGTTCATCCTAGAAATGTTATTTAACACACACAGGGTATAACCCTCATGTTATTTGAGCAAAAAATCACAACACAGAGATGAAGATAGGGCTGAGGAAGAACATGAACCTCATTTTGTGACCCCTAGTGGTGCAAATCAACCAATCCCCAAGCGAACAAAACACAGTGACGCAGAATGCCTTAAACCATTAAACCCATAAAAGCCAAAGACTAGATTTAGTGACAAAAGCGCGAAGATAGCTATCCACCCAATACCAAACAAAAACCCTCCAACTAAACCAACAAGGATAACAGAGAGTTACCACCCAGGATGACCAATAACTTCTACGAATTCAATATCATGGCAGGAAGAACCATTCATTTCAAGAACACAAATTTACCAGTTGCAATATTTAGGAAAACAAAAACTAATACACCTGAGCCAGTAATCATTTCATAATGAAAGCAGAGTCACGAATGGCCAAAAAATGAACATACCTATAATCAAAATCCTTAAAACGCAAGTTGGTCAAGCGGTTCCTCTCTGCTAAAAATTTGGAGCATAACCATAGCAACAAGATCAAACAATAGCCCGACTAGGGTGGCAGCTAACGGGAGGGGTAAATGTGACGTGCAGTAAATGCATGCCACCTCCACCCACAATTCATTTACTCATCAGTACATGCCAACCAACTCTTAATTAACACCATTAATTTAACTCTACGTTGGAATCTGCACATATTACTTGCCAAATGCACTCTCCATATCATATATCCAATTCCTTATTACATAACTCAAACAAAATTGCATAACCATTAGCACTATCACCTTGCCGAATGCGCCACCAACATTTCATACCATATGCATATTAAACATATAATTCAATCACAATTGCATAACCATTTACTTGTTAGCTAGGATTTAACAATAATTGTTAAGTCTTCCATGCATGTAGTATAGTGAATAGGATAGCTTTAAATTCTTCCCCTTTGCAATTGTTTCTCATTTCTTTCCAATTGTTCACATGTAGTATAGTAAAATTGTTGAATTAGATCCCTTTTCTTTGCATTTGTTATAGTATTTTTGCCTCTCAAAACCGTCCTTCATGTAGTTTCACTATCATGCTTGTTGTGCAGGTGCGATAAGAACAAATAGCAATGATATTAATGAATAGCATAGGTTGTAGTAACATCATGAATCAACACTTCATAAGCTCAAATCATAACCAATAGCAACAACATCTCATCAACCATGTAAGTCATGTCGCACATCATCACAACATAAAAAATGAACAGATCTGATCTTCAATAGTTCAAGGGGGTCCCACCTACTAGTATTATTAGTTTTTACAATAATAGGCTTTAGCAACACTTTGCGGGCAAAAATCCGCTGACAATTTTAATCGTCAACACCACCCAGTAGGGATTTGTCCCGCAGTTGGATTTTGTTGTGTGACAAGGTTTTGCATCCTTTGATGTGAAGATGTCCCAACGAGGTTTTTTGGAGTATATGAAGTTGTTGCTTGAAGAGTGATGGTAGGTGTGATTGTCAGGGTACTTTGCAAATGAATAGGTAACACGACTCCTGTTTCACTTTGAACTTGTCCTGAAGTGGTAGCGGTATTGACCATGTGTTCGATGGGAGGATCAATATGATGACCCGATGGTTGTAGATGTATGTGGAGGATCAAAGAGTGGTTGACTGAAATTAAATTTTTCTTAAAGATCTTGACCTGATGGAGTTCTCCATATAGAATGAATTAGAGTTTTTTGTGGATCTACCATTTCAGTAGAGTAGACAGGGGTAGTGTATTCTTTATTGAAAGTTGGTTGTCGTGGTTCCATGTCTAGTTGATTGTATGGTCTTGATGGCTAGGGTGATATTCTACTACAATGTTACCTGAGGAATCCACTTAGATAAGGAGTGGATCGTGAGGAATTTCCAAATCTGGGTTTGTAGGGTGGAACCTTCCTGAACCCCAACCAAATCCCTCTCAGGATTTTCTATCAAAGGAGTAGCGATAGTCACATAATTTGAATAGTTTTTGACCTCTTCACGGTAAGTGTCTTCTGATGAGTTAGGAGGTAAGGGTTTGTAGCCTTCCCGAGGAAACCCTTACATCCTACGTGATCTATGAAGACCTTTATCATCCAAAATACCAATTTTTAAGGACAACTAAAGTAAACAAACAACATTTGATAATAAATCTAGAAAACCAACAAGCAAAACAATGTCTTCTCTCAATGAATGTACTAGTTGGTGATGAAATCCAACACCGTGTGATCAAATTGAGAAGGGTAGGATATGAGCAGGTGGACCAGTTACGTTGGCAGCTTGCTTAACAAACTTATACCTTGGTGCAAGTTCCCTCATGGTTTTACCCATGGGTTACCCTCCAAGGAGCTCGAGTGAGTTTGACCAACGTTTGTTCCAGGTAAAACAAAGAATTTTGATCACCATCACCTCATGTAAGGACCCTAAATATTATGGCCACTAAGGATACCAACTCACAGTTAGCCTCTGGGTGGGTACATTCAATAGTTGATTTCAAACGTATGGGCAAGATATCAAGTCCGAAATTATTCAAGAGAACTAAGGACAAATGGATCGGTAAACTCCAAAGGACCCCAAATGGATTCAAAATTCATGAAGCTCCAAGACCAAATGAAAAAAATTGATCCTCAATAATAACTCCCATTATACAATCATACCACTATGATTGGTTAAGCCTCGGAAGGATAATCTCTATTGCTCTTTCGCACACAACCTTGTGTTTAACCCCTGTGTGAGAGGTGGATCCTAGCTATGCTTATACGAAGGTTGGATTTGCTCTCCCTATCAAAATATTCTGAGTTTGTCTTGAATGCTTCAGAGAGTTATTCTCACATCCTATTCCAAAGCACTAGTCCTAGTCTATTGTTGGTGTTAAAAAAAAAAAAAAAATTCTAGTTCAATTTTAATTAGCATTCATTTTTGTGGTTGTTTGTTATACACAGGTGAATGATATTGAAACTGATGATGTTTGAGAATCGACTCCACAAAAAGGTAAAAATAATGATATGCAAACTTTATTTTCAATGAAATTCTAGTTACTGGAAGGAGGAGAGTTTATTTTCTTTTGTCTCTAACAAACACTCAAGAATGCAAAATTTTATGCTTTTTGTTCTCAAACAAGAATTTAGACAATTGCCAAATTATAAAGAATACCTTTTCAATATCCAAAACCAATGCATACAAATATTTCTTTGTTTTAATGTGAATACAAACTAAGACGTTTGTCTAAATGATTCGTTCTTTCACTAATATTGAAAAAAGGTTCACTACTGTGATTTGAAAAAGTAAGAAACAAAAGCACACAAATGAAGACACTCTCAGTAATAAACAAGAGACCAAAAGAAAAACAAACTACCAAACTATTCACTCAAAGAAAACAATAAGAAACCAAAAGTCGCACTTTATAGTCTTCCATAAATGAGTAAGGGATCAAAGATAAAGTAAACAATATTGTTATCAATGGCCTTCCTTGAAAAAACCGTCAATCAATAAGATAATTGAGAAGAGTGGCAAAAATAAACCAATTTTGAAAGAGAAAGGTCAATTTTTCAATAAGGAAAGAAAATACAAACTAAATGAGGACTAAAAAGAATGAAAGTTAGTAAGTTTGAGTCAAACAGAGGGCAAGACCCAACATAATAATATCCAAGTTAGAGAATGAGATTTAAATACTATACCGAGTAAGCAAGAAAGTCTGCAATTTTTCAAAGAATAAAAAATCGACACTCTGGTAAGCAAAGCACCAGAGCACTACAACGCTCCCTAGTAGACTCTAGGGGAGTGTTGATTAAGCAATATCGCTTTGACTTGAACTATAAAAGGGCACTAGTTCTGAGGAAATTTTGAGGAAAAACTTAAATAGCTTAGTAACTCAGGAAAGTTCAGTAAGAGGCTCTATGAGACAACTTAGCAAAAAAAAAAGCCTGTAAAGACAGATTAAATCAACATGTAGTATCTAAGGATAGGCAAAGGTCATGGACGAACTAAGGAAATAAAAAACTGAAAATTCGATCCCTTGTGGAGTCTCTAATTTTTGTTACAGAAATATTCCCCTATGGACATGTGAACTTTCCCTTGGATTACTGACCCCTATACCAAGACAAAAACAATCATTTGAACACTACCATTCCTATAAACTCATTTTTCTTATCGAAAAAGAGAGGATAAGGTAAAGTAGGGTGTACGATGTTTGTGAAGTTTGTCCTAGTTTCTCCTACCCGCAAGCTCGATCTGATTCCTGATGCAAATCAATACCTGCAATGAACAATAAGGAACATGTGACTTCCTTCTAATCTAATGGATTAGGCAAAGAAAATTCATCTATGAAAATCGGATTAAACATAGACAAGCACATGAAACCACATACTTGAAGGAAATAGGAGAAGTATATTAGATGTGAAATTCAAGAAGAAACTTACATTTTTTAGGTGACGTTGCAACAAACTCTCCAAGTCCTCGTCCAACCTTTGCTTGAAAGATCCACAATCAAAATAACAATGCTTTGTTGATTTTTTCCTCCTTGTTCACCATGGGAATGTCTCCATTTATAGGCTTTGAGAGGCTCAACTACCTTGGGTATATTTGGAATTAGTTGAGGATATGGCTCCAATAGTTATGATATCTTCCTTAGATGTAGCCCTGGAGTTAGATTTGAGCCAAACCAACTCAATCCATCCATATAAGCTGTATTTAGAAGAAAATGAGATTTCTTCCAATATTTTCTCAACCAACTCAACACTCTCTTAGAATGGGAAACAAAGCGCTACAACTCTCCTCATGAGATGGACAAAGATTGCTAGTGCTCCCTATGTATGAGTAGGGAAGCGTCGATCTTCCCAAAAGTTGCCAATATGAGAAATTCCCATAGAAAACAATTTGTTCCGACTGTTAGATGAATGTGATTCTTCTTCTAACATGTTTTATGGGTTGTATCAAGTGTTTTCATGGTGTCATTCGTGATATGACACTTACTGAAATAAAATTCAACATTTACGGCACTTGTGACAAAAGTGAGACACTTACGACAATGAGAATGTGACACTATCAAAGTGAGGAATTTTGATGTGTAACACTTTCATCCTTGAATTTGTAGACAGGGTTCCCCCATAACTTGTATAAGAAATCGTCACTTATTCCTATCATCACGGGTGGTCCAGGTGTTTGATTTATAATAGAACAAATGTGCACACCATAACCAAAGAAGCTGACACCATAGCCTTGATGCTCCAAGGTTGAGATTGAGAGTACACTAACTCTCATACCTGGTACGTAAAGTACCCCTGACACCGTTAGAATCCTGCCCGATTCTATCTGTAGTGACACCACCCCTTTTCCTTTGATTTTGACCATGCTAAAGTGCACACAACACTTCAAAAAACCCGAGTCTTGGGCTGTAAATTCCTGAAGTGCAAGTATTTCACCTGTCATATGGCATGTGGCACCGTTGTCTATGTACCACCCTATCCTAGTTTTGTCCTCTCTATCCAAAAACATAGTATATTCATCTAGGAACATTCTACAAAACTCACAAGTTGTGGCAACCAACTGCTTCTCTTCTTCCTCATATCTATCCTTGATTTCTGCTAAGGCTACTACCTCCTTCCTTTTTCCTTTTGTACCATATCCCTTCTTGGATTAAGAGAACTGGCTGGAAAAGTGTCCAAATTCTCCAAAAACACAACATTGGACATGTGAGAGGTCTTTCTTAGGTCTCTCGTTTGTGGTTTCTCCTCTAAATTTTGTTCCTCTTCTACCTCTGCCTCCTCTCTTGGAGGTGATAGCAAGATTCTTCTCCTCTTCCTCGTCATTCACATTTATTCCTCTCCTAATCTCTTCTTGGCAACAATTGTTCCATAACCTTTTCCAATTTGGTAGATTCTCTCTGGCCACTATCCCTACAATTAAGGAATACCACTCCTTTGGGAATCCCCTTAAGTCTGAATGAACTATCTCAGCCGATGAAAATTTTACCCCCACTACAAGGAGTTCATCTAGTAGTTGTTTCACTTTGGTGAGGTAGACTGTAACACCTTCCCATTTAGACATCTTTGTGTGTTTAAATCTCTCTTTGAGAGCCATGATTATGCTCTCATGCTTGGCCTCCAACAAACCCTTTAGATGTGACAACATTTCATGAGTTGTTTGCTTCTCACCAATGTTTGGTACTAGATTATCCTTTACTCCATCTAGAAGGATCCTTTGAGCTTTGATTTCTAGAGCATAATATAATTCTCTGTATTTAGCATCAATGGGGATTGTGGCTGACTTCTCAACAATACCCCATACTTTTCTCTCTTGAAGAGAATTCTTCATTCTGTACTTCCATTGCACATAGTTGGAGGTACCATCAAGTCTATCCTCATATCTGATATTTGTAGCCATCTTTATACTTAGTTTCAACCTCTTCTGAAAACCTTTTCAGTACTTTTAATGGGAAGACTTGTACCAACTCTAACTTGCTCCCTCTTTTATTGAAAAGATCAACCTTGCTCGATCCTTCTCTCCTGCTTCATATTAGAGGGTTCGACCTCTCTTCAACCTTCTTCCTTCCTTGTCTCTGGGACACATAGCTACACGAGATATTTTGAGGCTGTTACAGGTTTGGATTTGATACCATGAAGAAAATAATAACTATAAACTTAAATATCATATCTATACAACAATAAATTACAATAAAAATATTCGAGACAACCACATAAAATTTGCAAGTATACAAATTCTGGAAACTTTACTCCTCAACAAAAAAACTCTATTTTGTTTATCTCAGATCGGTGAATACATAGAATTGTAACATTCATGATTTGTTTGCGGGGACCGTACCACTTGTATGGATTCATATAGTCATGGGTTACTCACTGGATGGTCGTACAACAAAACTATAGCTATATTATATATTTATTTCACCTCTAACCTTCAGGGAAATACTCTAAACAAAACTTCTCTTCTGATTTTGTACCTAGGTATTACTTTCCTCTTCTTGTTGGTGATCCGCACCACTCGTACGACCTCCTGGTTACTTCCCATGAATTCTAGGAGGTATATTTGTTGTGTTGCAGGTGACCCTAGCTCATCCTCCTCTCCTTAGCTCGACCTCCTCTCTTTACCCTGCTTGGTCCTCCTTGGGTTTCTTCTTTGACCCTACTCAATTCTTCTTAGCTGGTTTGACTTAACTAACTACAAGATCTCCTTAGAAGAGCCACTCTAGCTTGTACGACTACCTTCACTTGAGATGAAGAGGAAATGAAGCCTCCTAGGTTATTTGTAACCCTATTCTTTCCTCTCATGCAATCCTGGCCCCTAGATATTCTCCTCGGGATCTTGATCTAATGATGGGGAATTAATTAAGCATTGAGACAACTTAAGTCACATTCAATGACTGTGACTTAATCTCAAGTTGACTTGAGTGGTCCCCACCAATATAATGTTGTCTAGACATAAGTTGGGCCCCTTCCACACTACTAGACACCCCTAGTGTGGAAGTACCTACCCAAAATACATAACCTAACAATTATAATGTTATATAAAGTGAAATTTTACAATTCTAGAAAATGGATTATATAATTTTGAAGCAAAATTTATTTTGATAAATTTTGATGTTCTCCTATCTAATAATATCTAACTACAAAATAACAAAAACTAAAAAATAATTTTATCCTTTTGAAATGTTGCCTAGTTTATATAT
>JASDQU010100259.1:917149-932239 GCA_032191745.1 Picea mariana | reverse complement strand
TTTTTTTTTTTTTTTTTTTTTGACAATTTAAGTAGCTTAAATTGATTTCCAATTTGAAAACAAATATAGTGATAACGACATTGTTCCAAATGGTGATATTTAATAACCCTTGTGTCTATGCAACTCTGCGCTGATGGCCGCTCTCTTACACAATATGTCATACAACTATTTATGTACTTGCAAAGTATGACAAAGGTTGTATTCTTATAATACTCTATTTAATATAACTATATTTCGAAACACATTGTTTTTAGATAACTAAGAACATGTTTTATACTATGAAATAAATGTATATTCACTTGAGTAGTTAATTTTTTTTTGTGTTATTTAGAATGAAATCAATTAAATTGCATTAAAATTATACGATGTGATCTCTAATATGCCCCAGTCTTTGATGCCATAGCATAACCTTTTCTCCATAGACTGTATGAGTTCTTTCTTCTTCAACTCTAATATCAGGAACAATGGAACTATTACACCCATCAATAATAGTTCTCCATTGCAGCTTATATAGAGCTCCAAACCAAACTCCCTTCAACAACACCATTGCTCCTCAAACCATCCAGCATGTTTCCTTTTCAAATATTGTTTTTACCCTTACATCGTCCATTTTCCTTACATAAATAAAAAATTTGGCCAAACCTGGGATGTGCAGAACACTAGGTATTTTTCTAATCCTTCTATCTATGAGCCTCAACTTGAATTTTCCTCGACCTATGATTCTGGTTGTCAAGTCATCACCTAGGAAAACATTGCCTCCATCATACATTTCATATTCACATAACCACTCCCCGTGGGGATTCATATGAAAGGATGCACCTAAGTAAATCAACCATGCATCATGATCTTCATGTGTGATTGAAGAATCCAATTACACATCCCCTCCTTCTTCCTTATTTTCTTCTGTAGAAGGAGATTCTTCAAATCCCTTCTTTTTCTCAAATTTGGATCTACACTGCATATTGTAGTGCCCTTCTTTTCCACATCTCCAACATACCTTTACAAAAATTTTGGGAGATTTATATCTACCCTTAGACTTAGATCTCCCTCTTGAGGACTTAGATCTATTTCTTTCCTCGGAGTGTCCTCTTGAAAATAATTCATCCATGCTCTTTCCTTCCATGTTCTTCCCTCTCATATCCTCTAACAACAAGGATGAGACCACTTCATCAAACTTCAAGGAAGTTGTATTAATACCTATGGCCACAACCAGACTATCCCACAAGTCTAGTAAAGAGCATAGTAAACTGATACACTTATATTCATCTGAAATTGTAATCTCAACAGATACTAACTGACTTACCATAATATTGAAAGCGTTCAAATTATCTACCACCAAGTCTCCATCTCTCAACCTTAGGTTATACAAATTCTTTCTAAGGAAAAGTTTATTTACTAGGGACTTAGACTGATACAACTTCCCCAACTTATCCCATAAATATTTGGCTGTAGATTCCTGTGACACATTCAGTAATACTGAATCTAAGAGACACAATCGGATTGTGCTCTTCGCCTTCCGATCCAACTTTTTCCATCCATATACTGAAGTCCTTATAGGTGTAGTACCCAAATCCACCATGATCCACCGATCTCTATCCACCAACAGATCTTCCATCTTGAGCTTCCACATCTCAAAAATTTTCCCATTAAACTTCTCGATCCCCATTTTCGAACTGCTTTCCATTTCTTTTCACCTGAAAAATCAATACCACATATATCCCATTGTAACAAGGCTTATCACAGTCTCGGGCCAAACCCTTGACCACAAGGGCATCCCCCTAAAGCCAACAAAGCTCTGATACCATTTGTTGGGTTTTTAATGAGCATAATAAAATATATTTGTGAAAGAAAAATAATAATACACAATCAACCATACACATAAACACACAATTATCTTGGAAAAACCCCTACAGGGAAAAACCATTCTAATAATATATCTATTATTAACCTTGACCTAAACCGGCCAAGCCAGGCCAAGTGAGCCAGCCACCAATCACCTCCAATATGAGTTATAATGGAGCCTTACAAGACTTATAAAGGCTTATTCACATGCATTCTCCATACAAAACCACAGACCATCAATACCATGTGCCTAAACCATGTGTTGAGACCTGAACCACTTTGAATCATTCTCGAGTCAAGGTTAACCCTAACAAGGCTTTCTAGGGTTTGAAGGATTGTCTACAAAATGAAACATGCAGCTAAAGTCAAAAGTACTCTATGTATGAAGATCTTGGATTGGTGATATCTTATTGAGTTGGTGCTTAGTTGAGAAGATTGGTGTCTTCATTCAGCAGGTCGGTGCCTGTGCTTTAGGGAGTGGGTTCTTCCTTCCAGTTGGATATGGTAAATCTAGGGGGTTGGCGCTTCCTTCCAGTCGGTGCTGGTAAATCAAGGAGTTGGAGCTTCCTTTGGGTTGGTGCCTCCTTCTAGTTGGTGTTGGAGAATATTGGAAGTTGGTGCTTCCTATGAATGTAATCTTAACATGATATAAGAAAAACATTCTGTGGTTTTCTCCCGTTTGAGTTTCCATGTAAAAATCATTGTTTTATGCGTATGGTTTTTGTGATGATGAATGAAATTGGTAATGGTTAATGTTTACATGATGTGAAAAAAGTTAAAAATGGTAAAAAGTGCTCAATACTGATTCACCCCCCTCTTCTCAATATTCGTGAATATTCTAACAATTGGTATAAGAGTAGGTTCCTTTAGAAACAATTCAACCACTGGTAGGAAGATCATGGATAAACAAGGATAACTTACCAAAAATTGAACACCATTGTTTGATGCGAAAAAATATGTTTTTTGGAGCATAAGAATGAGAGCATTTTTGCAGGCATAAAGATTTGATGTTTGGCAAGTTGTAGTAAATGGATACATTGCACCAGATTATCCCCCAACAGATAATGATAGGAAAAATTTCATTATATACCATTCAAAGGCTATGAATTCCATTTTAAGTGGTCTAATAGGTTCAAAATTATTTAAAGTTATGCATTGTGATTCTACAAATGAAATCTGGAACAAGCTCAAGAACATTTATGAAGGAGATGTTAAATTCAAAGGGGCCAAGCTTTAGACTTACATAGGACAATTTGAACATCTGTGAATGAAGGAAGATGAAGATATTGCAACTTATTTTCTCCGAGTTGATGAAATTGTGAAGAAAATTTTGAAAATTCAGTTATTGTGCAAAATATACTGAGATCTATCCCAATGAGATTTGACCCTAAAATCTCAACTCTACAAGAAAGACAAGATCTGACTATGTTGAACATAGATGAATTACATGGAATACTTACAACATATGAAATGAGAACAAAACAAGAAAATCCATACAAAAGGGAAGTAGCTTTCGAAGCATCCAAGGAGACAAGAAAGAACAAGCCAAGGTCAAAACCCTGCTCCAACAATAGTGATGATTCAGATAATGAAGAAGAAACCAACTTTCTGAAAAAGATGAAAAGATGAACCGACAAAAATAAAGGTAAGCTTCCTTTCAAATTCTTTAAATGTGGTAATGTAGACCATTTTTATTCAAAATTTCCTTATGCAAGGGGTTCAGATAGTGATGAAGAAGAAGTTCCTAAGAAAGAAAATAAATACCAGAAAAGAGACAAGGAAATAAATAAAGGAAGATTTTTTTTAAATAAAGTTTGTATTCAAAAGATGATAGTTCCTCATCCGACGAAGATGATGATAGTGATAGTGAATCAAGAAGAGTACTCTTAGTGGCGTTAGAGACTCAAGAGGAAAATACTGAAAATAATGAAGGAGATGATGAAGAAGAAGGAGAAGTGAATCTTGAGGAATAATTGATCAGTTCCTTAAGTGATCTAAGAATAGAAAGGAAGAAAAACAAGTATCTCAAAGAAGAGTTAAGTAAAGAGAAGGAAGAATTTCAAAACCCTAGCAAAAATTCTGAAGAATCAAAGTTGACTATCATAGATCTAAATTTCAGTTGGAAGAAGCCAAAGTGATTGAAGAAACACAATTGGAATAAAATAAGAAAATAACTGAGAATTTGGAAGCCAAAATAGTCTCATTAAGAAAGGAACTACAGAAGAAAAAAATCCAACTAAATTTTTGCAATAGCACCAAAATACTGGATGAAATCCTTTGCGGTAAAAAACCTTTCTATGACAAGTCTAGAATTGGATACAAACAAAATAATACTAGTGAGGGTTCAAGCTCTATGATGTCAGGAACTGAAGCAGAGAAAAGAAGTTATGAAGATACTATCAAGGGTTCCATCAAGAAAGAAGAATGCAAGCCTCTAAAGGAGGACATACATAAACCAAAAATAAAGAAGAATCAAGAAGAAGATCATGCATTCAGAAGAAAATGGAATCAACAATTATCAATGAAGAAGACCCAATAAGAAGATCATGATTTCAGAAGAACAATACCAACTAGAAAACCACCCACACTCAAGTACCAAAATATTTTTCTTGTCTTGTGTTATTCTTGCAATAATTTTGGGCTTAAAGCCATAAGTTGTAGAGCCTATGAAGAGGGTAGAAACACCTGGAACATAAGTAGCTATGAAAATCCCAAGAATCATTATGAAGGAAATTATCCTAAAAAGTATCGTGAGGCGTTTGAGATAAATTATAATAGTTTTAGTGCTCTAGGTTATGAAATTGAATGCTACAAATGTAAAAAATTTTGACACATAGCCAAAGTTTGTAGAAGTGATTTGATAGTTTCTTCAAGGGAAACTAGGCATGTTTCTTTCAATCATATAGGGGAACAACAAAGAACTTGAAAAAGGAAGCAAGAAGTTTTGAAGGTTGATGAATGTGGGTTTCTCTTGTAAGCCCAAAATAGAAGAATCTATTGGTATGTTGACAATGGATGCCTAAAGCATATGAATGGAGACAAAAATATATTTGTAACATTAAAGAAATAAAAATAAGGGTTTGTCACGTTTGACAATGATAAATTAGCCAAAATTATAGGAAAATGCACAGTCAGTCTTGGAAACAAAGATGTTGTGGCATAGAATGTCCTACTCATTGACAATGTGAAGCATAACTTGCTAAGTGTGAGCCAAATGTGAGCATAACAAGAAAATGAAGAACTAAGTGTGAGCATAACAAGAAAATGAAGAACTAAAGCAAGAAGAAGAGGAAGAACAAGAAGAGAAGCAACTAGAATAAGAACAAGAAGAAAACAACCAACAAGATTTTCAGACACCTAACCTCCGGGTTTAGAAGAATCATCCACCAAAACAAATCAAAGGATATAGAAGTGCCAAAATAGAAACTAGAAAAAGAAAGAAAGCACAAACACCTGAACAAGGACATTTTTCATTACTGTCCACAGTTGAACCAAGTAACTTTGAGAAAGCTAGAAATGATGAACTTTGGATCAAGGCTATGAAAGAAGAACTAAATAAAAAAGAGAAGAATGAGACGTGGGAACAAGTTCCAAGACCAAATGACAAAAATGTGATTGGGACAAAATGGGTCTTCATAAACAAGTTAAACGAATATGGACATGTAACCAAAAACAAATCAAGACTAGTGTGCAAAGGATATGCTCAAGTTGAAGTAATAGATTTTGAAGAAACCTTTGCTCTTGTGGCCGGAATGGAAGCAATCAAATTGGTCTTGGCTTATGAATGCTCCAAAAGGATCAAAGCGTATCAGATGGACACAAAATCAACTTTTTTAAATGGAGAATTAGAAGAAGAAGTCTACATAGAACAACTAGAAGGGTTTCTACTATCAGAAAAGGAATACTATGCTTGTAGATTGAGGAAATATATGTATGGACTTAAGGAAGCTCCGAGAGCTTGGTATTCATGATTGGACAAGTACTTACAATAACAAGGATTTATAAGAGGAAATGTAGATAGTAACCTCTACATATAAGTGGATCAAATCAGTATGATTATGATAGAAGTTTATGTTGATGACATCATCTTTGGAAGCGATGATGATAGATTGAGTTAGAAGTATTCCAAGGATATGCATAATGAATTTTAAATGTCCCTACTCAGGGAGTTGTCTTTGTTCTTAGGACTCCAATTATCTCAGCTAGATGAAGACATTTTCATTTCCCAAACCAAGTACATCAAGGAAATGTTAAATAAGTTCAAAATGGAAGACTATAAACCTGTGAGTACTCCCGTGGTTACAGGTTGCAAGTTGTGAAAATATGATGAATCTAAAGAAGTGGATCAAATAATCTACAGATCAATGATTGGTATTCTACTCTATGTGACAACTTCAAGACCATATGTAATGCAAGTAGTTGGACATGTTGCAAGATTTCAAGCAGCACCAAAGGAAACCCATGTTCTAGTAGTGAAAAGGATCTTCAGATATATTAAAGGAACAACATATTTTGGGTTATGGTATCCGAAAGGACATGAGTTAAGTATGGTCTCCTACATGGATGCATATTGGGAATGAAGTATTGATGATAAAAAAAGTACAAGTGGAGGATCTTTCTACTTAGGTGACTGCTTAGTGTCTTGGTTGGGAAAGAAGAAATATTGAGCATCCTTATCCATAGTAGAAACATAATATATTGCATCAACAACATGTTGTACTCATATTTTATGGATGAATCAATCTTTTCAATACATACAAGTGAGATATGATGATCCCATTCTGATACTTTGTGATAGCACCAATGCTATAAGCATCACCAAGAATCCAGTGATGCATTCCAAGAGAAAACATATTCCTATTAAGTTCCACTTTCTGCGGGAAAAAGTCACATAAAATAATATCAAGTTGTAGTACATTGGGACAAAAGAATAGATTGCAAACATCTTCACAAAGCCTCTTCCTAGGGATACCTTTGAGTATCTTCGACAAAAACTGGGATTAATTTTTACTCCAAATTGATTTCCATAATATTCTGCAAGAACAAAAAAGGGAATATTGTCAGGGGGAGTCACCCTTTGCCATTGATATCAAAGGGGGAGAGAAAAACTGTAAAACTAGAAGAACAAAGAAAGGGGGAGTTAGCATGAAGACAAGAGGACAATACAATCATTGGGATCAGAGCACAAAAAAAAGGGGAAGCACAGTTGTTTTACTAAGTTTCCATCAATGCTAAAGGGGGAGATTGTTGGAAAATTGGTTGTCATTGATGTCAACCTTAGAAGAAACCCTAAAGCAAATACCATAATCCCCTAAAAGTGATGATGATGTGTCCACTTGAAGAAGCCTTGAAGACCCTTGAAGAAGCCTTGACATAAATGTATATACCTCCAACGTGGTCCCCTTATGAAGTAGATTTTAAGAATGGCCCTCATGGGATGAGATAACATGTGGTTGTTTCCACATACCCACTTTGAGTTGTACACAAATGGAACCCACAATATGTCCAAGATAAATATTTCAAGATGGAGATTATTGAAAGTATTAATTTTTGGTCAATCTGGATAGCTTGTCTCTGAGAGAATTTTTACCTTACATAACTAAATCAAATGGAATATAAAGTTACATGGTTGGAAATATTATTCCAATACCTTTCCAATGGTATATGGAAGTCCCTCTCACTCCCTAGGAATGACGAGATATGAGTTTTTTCGTCCGATAACTCCGCTAGAAAATTGAGGTCGACTCAACTAGTTTTTGGGAATAGAATTACTATAAATACATGATAGAGTTTCACATTTTTAGTGCAACCAATGAAGAGATAAAGTCTGAGGTGTGCTCAAGGAGTTGGGTGTCTTTATGGTGTGCAAGAGAAGTCTAAGGGATTCTCTTAAGGTCTTTGTTATTCTCAAGGTATGCTATAAGGTTGTGATGTTGTCGTAAGGTTGTGAGGTTGTCGTATGCAGTGTTATGAGGTTATGATGCTGCCATATGCTTTGCTATGAAGTTGTGATATTACTATGAGGTTGCGATGTTTTTGTATTCTCTTCTATGAGGTTGTGATGTTGTTGTGAGTGGATGTTTCCGGTAATGGGCGTTGTTGTGAATGGATGTTGTCGTAAGTGATTATATTTTAGGAATGATACTATGAGGCTTTCTAGGGTTTGAAGGATTGTCTATAGAATGAAGCATGGAGGTGAAGTCAAAAGTACTTTGTGTATGAAGATATTGGATTGGTGATATCTTATTGAGTTGGTGCTCAGTTGAGAATATTGGTGTCTTCATTCATCAAGTTGGTGCCTGTGCTTTAGGGAGTGGGTGCTTCCTTCTGGTTGGAGTAGAAAATCCAAGGGGTTGGTGCCTCCTTCCAGTTGGTGATAGTAAATCAAAGAGTTGGAGCTTCCTTCAGGTTGGTGCCTATAAATTAGGGGGTTGGTTCCTCCTTCCATTTGGTGTTGGAGAATCTTGGAAGTTGATGCTTCCTATGAATGTAATCATAACATGATATAAGAAAAGCATTCTGTGTTTTTCTCCCATTTGGGTTTCCACGCAAAACTCAATTTGTTTTGTGTATGGTTTTTGTGATGATGAATGAAATTGTTAAAGGTTAATATTTACATGATGTGATTAAAGTTAAAAATGGTAAAAAGTGTTCAATACTAATTAACCCCCCCTCTCAGTATTGGTGAATATTCTAACAATAACCTTATTGTATATGAAGATAAAATATATTAATTGGAAATAAAATTAAGATATATAGTTCAACATCATATAAAGAGAAATTGATATATATATATGATATTATACATTATATTGTCATATGACTTGATATGGTACATTACATTGTATATAGAAAAAATACATTGAAAGACAATGGGTTCCTCAAACATTTGGGTATGTTTAACAACTTGAGTTCTTATCCAAATGGTCTCGTCTTGAGTCTGATTTATGGTTAATGATTGTGAGATTTGAATTCTTGATTATTGAAATTATTGTATGGAAGATGTTAGTGTGTGTATAAGTGTACAAATGTTCAAATATCTTGTTATATTTATTATTGAGTCTTGTGGTCATGTCTCGGTCTTTAAAAACCATGTGTCAAGGTCCCAGGGTTAGTGTTCGATGACAAGTCATTTGGGTCCAATCATTTATGAATTGGGTTTGGTTTAATTTGGTCAGTTTAAGCCCAAAATAATACAGAGGAATTTTTTGACATAGTGGGATAAGGATAGAACATTTGGGCAAACAAGTTACCAATTTAAAGAAAACCCTAATATCCATCCTTGAAACTAGGTTTTGAAATCCTTCGTTCAGATCATTTTTTTGGATATGGAGCAAGTATGATATGGTATAATTTTATCAAATGCAAAGGATAACACCATCATAAATAATTCACATAGTCAAAATCAGGTTTCAAAGGAAGACAATCAGAAAACAAAGATTTCACAGCGAATTATATGCAGGTTGCGGAATTTCCTATAGCAGCAGTTTCACTGCGAAAATGTATTTTCATCATAACTTTTAAACCATGCATCCATTTTCCATGAAATGTTTAAGGGAGATGCATCAAATTAATATGAACAAACCTATTTAATTTCAAGTCAAAAATATTCATGGTTTTCAAGAAATGAACCACCATCACCTACAAACATTTTGGGGTTTTTCTCGAAAACCGTGAACTGGGTTTTTCTCAAGTTTTTTAGGAGAGGAATTATAATGTTATTAAACTTATGAAAAAAGATCATCCCAAGCCAGTTCTCCATTTGGGAGAACAGGAAAAATTACCAAGTCGCTGTGAAATTGCTAGAAACAAAGATTTTGTAGTGAAATACACCAGGTCGCTGCGAAATTGCACAGCCACCCTATGTCAGAGCCTATTCAACGACCAGATAAAATGAATGTTTCAAGTCATCATTAGGATTCCAAAGACCAAATATTTTTCCACCAAATTTATATAGTTTAGTTATTATGTGGTTGTATTAGTTAAGTAAAAACTAAACCCTACAATATAGGAGTATGTTGTAATTAGTTACTATTCTGTTGTAACTCCTTCTAAATATGGAAAATCTAGATATTTCAACCCTCTTGAGCTACAATGTAATATTAATATATATATGATGAAAGAGAGGAGGGTGAAGGGGTTGGAATGTGTAGGAAATACTATTCTACTTTATGTATTCTATTTTCCTGTTATTAATCAAATTTTTGCCAAGACAAAAGTACATGATCTTTTGATCCAAATATTCTTGTGATGGTATTTTATTGGTTGTGTCTTCTACATGTGATTGTGTCTCTTTTCTTACTACTTTCATTCAAATGTGTTATCTTATAAATATTTGAATAAAGTTTAATGTGCCATAATTCATGGTTTCATGCTCTATTTCATATATTCAGGTATTTCCACCTCTTTCTTCTAATCTACTTTAGGATTCATCTATGATGCCCTATTGTAGTGAATTGTTATCTCTTTCCAAATTCCACCTACAATAATAATCTAAGTGTCCAAGAAAGCACTGTATACATGGCCTTTGTCAATCATTGGTCATATAACCAGGATCTTAGTAGATTTGATTAGTTTTCAGCCCAGTTTAGATTCCATTCCCAATGGTTACTTTCTCCTAGCTCTGCGGCCAAAATCATTTTAAAACCCATTCATATACATAATATATAACCATTGTTCCTAATTAGAAAACTAGTCTTTTCAGTGACTGAGTATACAAGAGTGAGACCTCTCTGGATTGGAAAGGTTAGCTTCCAATCTAAAAGTTGGTATGTGGTTACCTCTAAATTTTCCTCCTACAACCAAGGAAAATTACAAAGTGATAACATTTCGGCGCCGTTGCCGGGGAGAAAAGGTGAAATCTTCCATGGAAAAGAAATACAAAGATAATATTTGAATTCTGATGATGAACAAAGTCTAAACAAAAAGAGGTTGTGCATCATTTACCTGAAGACTCTAATAATGCTTTAATCAAATTCAAAGACTCCACTGGAGGACGAGCCTTGTTGACAAAAACATGAAGGGACAAAGATATAGATATCAAAGTTTGAGTTATCTCCAAGATGTAATATTATTTTTTATCAATTACCTCTTGAAATTTCATGAAAATATTAAAAGAATTTTCCATTGCTTACTGCATTCAAATAAATACCATAAAACTACTCTTGTATATCCTTCTTTAAAATATGTAAATACATTTACTCCTTGCATAGCTAATCTTGACCAAGATCCTTCATCCAAATCACTTGATATCAATGATCAAGCTGGCGAGCCTCATGAGATCAATGCCGATGTCATACCTCCTACACATAACTTTAATTCCTCCAAGATCCAAGATAGATACAGACCACTTCAATTGCCTCACACCCTTCATGATTATCCTATGAGGAGTTATAAATACCTTCCCATATTTGATGGAGAACTTGTCAAACTTACAACTGAAAAACATGTCCAAGATTTTGAGCATTTCATTGACCTTTTTGAAGTTGAGCACGATGATGTTTGTATGAGATACTTTTCTCAGTTGCTACAGGGGGATTCCAAGGAATGGCTTAGGCATTTGTAGCATGAATCAATCAGTTCATGGGAGGAATTGAAGGATGTCTTTCTAAGTTTTTAGGGTGAGAGGAAGTCTTGGGATAAGTGTATTTCTGAGTTTCATTCTATGAAGAGGCAGAAGGACGGAACTATCTTTATGTCTAGTAGGAGATTTTTCAGTTTCTATTACAAGATGCCTAAAGAGATCCTACCCTTTGAAGTTGCTGACATGCTATATTATGCAACAAATTTTCATCTAGATCTGGATTTCCTTCTGATGGAGAGGAGGTATGTTACATTGCAACAATATTTACTGATGCTCAAGAAATAGAGGATAATATTCAAGCTTATAGAAATCTCTCAAATCAGACTCAAGATGAGATTTCAAATTCTTAGGAACAAGAGAATGAAAATGATAAACAAATTGTTGATTTGGATCCTTTTCATCATGAGTAGAGAATTTATTATGCCATGAATTTTTTTGAAGTTTTTAATAATGATATTTTTGCAGAGGATAAAGATCATCTTTTTGAATAGAAAGTTGATGTCCTATATTTTATTGTTGATGATATTGTAGGGGTATATGATTTATCCATATATGAGGAGTATGATGATGATTATGATGATGATTTTTTTAGAACAACCAGTTGCATTAGAAAATAATTATTTTTAGCAATCAAATGAAAACACTCAGCCCATATATGACAATTATGCTATTGAACATGAGGAAAGTATTGAGTCTGCTGAAGAAAACTCTTTTCCTTTGTGCTTTTATTCATTGAAATTTTTGAAAGAAAAATTTAAAATCATAAATGAAGAAAAGAAATTTAAGCTGATGCAAAATCATATATTCTCACTAGAACAACAAAAACTTTTTTCGGGTCTTCAATGGTCCTGTAGTTTGTTATTTGGAGGATTTCTGCAGTCAAAATTCTGAGCCTTTGATCAGCTATGGGCCTAGAAATGAGGAGGATGAAGAGATAATATTACGACCATCACTGTTTTCTTGTCCAGAAGGTTTTTTCTTGCAACAATTTCATGAAATTTTCCAGCCTTTCCATGACATTCAACGTTGGATTTTCATGAAAGAAAGAGAGCAGTTCGAATATTGATACAAAGTGAGATCAATTTGCATTCTTATGAAGATCCTTTTGCAGTATGTTTGGAAACAATGAGCAGGCCCGAGTTTTCATATTTTGTTAAATATGAATTTGTTGGCATGTTTTACAAACAATATATGCTTGTCATTGATGGCAAGTACAACAACGATGATGACTTGAGTACAGGAAGGATGTGCCAGGCAGGCACCAGAAGTCCTTTTGGAAGACGATGCAGAGCTAGCTAGACAAGATCAGAGTATGAAGTGATGGATCTCATTGAGATTTCCCGATGAACATCAGATCTTGAGCTCGTGGTTCGACCGGTGTTGGATCCAGGAAAATCTGCATGCTCTTTAACGAGCAAGGTGAAATGCGCAACCCCGAAAAATCCGAAATAGGCACCTCAACAAAGACTCCATTTTGGAATTTTGGATATCGGGAGATAGAGATGTCACGGACTCTCATCATCAGGAGTCCCGAAAACACGAAATGCGAAATGGAAAAATGATCTAAGTCGTTGGATCAGGGCGTGATCTAGGTCGTAGGAGGTGAATGTGATAAACCACGTCAGCAAACCACATCATCTAAGGACATGTGGTACAATCAGGCAATGACAAGTGTCAAGTTGATTCACCATTTCAGACACATGTAAGTCACGAATCAGAGTTCCACGTGGCAGCTATTCGACACGTGTCGATCCACGTGTGATGTCAGCAGGTTTACATCACACCGGGATTTCGGTTATCGGGAGTTGGAGGAATCAAGAGTGAAGACTCTTCATCTCAGGAGTCTCGAAATCGCGAAACCTGAAGTCACGAAATGTTGATTTGCTAAAAAGAAAAACGTCGAAATCCCGTCAACCGTCCATCTTAGTGGGTTATGTGATCTGTCTGATCACCAAGGGTTGTGGACTGTTGACTGGCATAAAGAAGGCCCGTGAAGAGTCAAAATCACGACAAGATCTGGACTGTTGGGTCCATAGGACACATGGCGAAAGATTGTCATTTCGTTGACTGGAGAGTCAAAGGAACGAGGTTCCCTAACCTCCCGAATTCGCGATATGCGAAATCACGAAACATTCTCAGTCGTCAATTCAAGGTTTGATCTGGATCGTTGATCCGATTTTTTTATTTGGAGTATCAGATACTGGGAAATGAAGGGGTCAAGGCTCGAGACTTTTTCATCATAAGAATACTGAAATCGCGATATGCGAAATCGCGAAGAGATTTGGACCGTCGAATCATCAGGAATGTGAACCATTGATCCAACTCCATTTCGAAGTTTCGGATAATGGAACTTGGAAGTGTCAAGAACACTTCACCACAGAAACGTCGAAATCTCAAAATCCGAATTTGTGATATATAGTTTTGAACTAGCCGGTGGTCATCGCCTGTGGTCCCATGGGGGAAGGAGCTACTATAGACAAGCTCCTTTTCGGAGTTTCAGGGATCAGGATATGGAGTGTAACAAATCTTTACCCCGGGGATACCAAAATACCGAAATGCGAATTGGCAAAATCAATGGAAGATCACATGAAGTCAATCCAACGGTGCAGGGGATTTTGGGCACGATCGTAGGGATAATGTTGCTCCTTGCAGTCTAACTGCTGGAAACCATTGATGGTCTTTGCCAGAAGATTCAAAGAAACCTCTGTGTGATCACTAGAGGAGTTGAAGGGTCTCCAAGCTTCATCCAATGAATGAAGACGATTCTTAGAGGGACTGACAAGTGGATGAGCGTTGAAGTTTGTAACTGAAACAGAAAGTATAAGCTCAACTATGCCAGAGAAGACATAGAGTCTCGACTGCCAGAGAGGCTGAGGAATCTCAGCATGACATCCAGTGATGTTGAATGCGTGGGAAAACCGCCAGAGAAGCTGAAGGGTTACTATGATGATCAGACAGAGCACTCGAGATGTGGAAGAGATTAACGCGGTGTGAACAGGCAGAGGCATGGTGTACATTACATGCACAAGGTGCACATAAGCTATAAGTACACAGTACATAGAAGTGATGAAGTTGTTGTTGCTGAGGTGAAGTAATGCATGTGTGAAGAAGTAAAGGGGTGGTGCAACAGCTGAAATGGACAAGAAACAAAAGGTGCATTGAATGGGAATGGCACACAGAGCACAAAAGGAAGAAGAACATAATGGGTAGCGGATGCATGTAGGAAGACAGTGAGGAAGACTGAGTAGCAAAATCTTGTAGAACAGTGATGAGACTGATAATCTATTAATGAACACTATATCACTGTAATAAGTTTCAGTATTTCATATTCATAATCCAGGGTGGTAGGGAGGTGTTAGGGAGGACGGGTGTCCTCATAGGTTCAAGTGGGTGCTTGAACACAGGGAGTTGTAGCTTCCTTCTAGTTGGTGCTAGAGAAACCAGGGAGTTGGTGCTTCCTTCTAGTGGGTGCTAGAGAAAACAGAGAGTTGGTGCTCTCAGCAAGTTGCAACTTGCAAAACAGAGGTTGTAGCCTCACAATGAGTTGGTGCTCATATGTATGATAATGTAAAGAATGTAAATAATACTTATCATATAAAGAAGAAGAGGTTTTTACCCTTTATGGGTTTCCTTGGGAAATATTTGTCTCTGTGTATCTCATATAT
>JASDQU010100259.1:891453-917099 GCA_032191745.1 Picea mariana | reverse complement strand
TCACAATGAGTTGGTGCTCATATGTATGATAATGTAAAGAATGTAAATAATACTTATCATATAAAGAAGAAGAGGTTTTTACCCTTTATGGGTTTCCTTGGGAAATATTTGTCTCTGTGTATCTCATATATGTGACTGATGTTGAATGTGCCATTGCTTATTTCTCTGCATTATTATGATCATCATTGAGTGTCTTGTAAAGAATTTAAAAGAAGCATAATTGTTTAAGCACGGTAACAACTGATTCACCCCCCCCCCTCTCAGTTTTCCAACAACTGGTATCAGAGCGAAAGGTTACGGGTTCAAGTCCGCTCGATTGGTGTCGAGTATCTCAGTTGGTGCTGAGGGGGAGATTGTTGAATTGGTGTTCATCACCTCCTTCGGGACTCATGACATGGTCTAACAGCCTCCCATGGATCCATTAACTCTAGCGGTGATGAGTTTACCAATCACCCGCGGTTTTGGTCTAACGGAAGCCATACTGCTGCTAAATTGGTATCAGAGTTGGCCCCTTTTATCTAAGGGTAGATCCTAGAGCTTAAACATGTCAATCCATGAAGGAAATTCAACCAATAAGGCCCCTCTGTTCAATGGAACAAACTTTGCCTTCTGGAAAGTTAGAATGAAAACCTACATAATGGATTTAGGTGCAGATGTCTGGGATGTGGTAGATATTGGTTATGTAAAGCCAATTGTGCTAGCTAATAAGGATGAAAAACTAGAATTTAGCTTCAATGCTAAGTCTATGAATGCTATCTTGAGTGGGCCCGCAGAAGCAGAATTTGTAAAAGTTATGCACCTAGGAACTACCAAAGAAATGTGGGACAAAATCATAGGCAATTATGAGGGTAATGAGAAGGTAAAGGATGCAAAGCTTCAAACCTACAGAATACAGTTTGAACAACTGAAGATGAAGGAAGATGAAAATGTTGGAAAATACTTTCTGAGAGGAGAAGAAATGGTAAATCCAATGAAGGCACTTGGTGAAACAATTGAGGAACCTTGTTTAGTTCAGAAAATCTTGAGATCTCTCCCAGATAGGTTCAACCCGAAGGTCTCTGCTATATAAGAACTTAATGATCTAAAAACCTTGGAGTTTGATCAACTTCTAGGAACATTGATTGCATATGAAATGAGAATAGTTAAATATAAACCCACCTCCAGAGAAGCATCATTTAAAGCAGACAAGAATGAGGATTCTGAGCCCGATGAAATTGAAGCAAAATTTGTGAAGAAACTGAAGAAGTGATCAGGCAAATACAAGAAAAATGCCTTTAAAATGTTTCAACTGTGGTAGGATAGGTCATTTTTCAAATAAATGTCCCCACAAAGGAAAGGATCAGACATGTGATGATGAGGAGAAGTACAAACACATGAATTTCTTTAAAGAGAAAAACTTTAAGAAGAAAAGTCTGCGCGTAAACAATGATGATGATCCTTCAGATGATGAAGAAAATGACTCCTCTATTGAAGATAAACTAAATGACTTCATACTTATGGCCAAAGAGGATTATGATAATAAAAGCACAGGGAGTGATGTTAATGAAGAAGAAGTCGTGGTTGACATGGAAGGAGAACTGATCAGTGCACTGGAAGAGATTGACAGACTAAGAATCAAGAACAAAAAGCAAAGACAATTGTTGATACAGTTCAAGAAAGACAATAAAAAACCTGATGAAGACCTTGTCCTACTAAAAGTAGAATTAGAAGAGGCAAAGAAAATCGAAGACATTCTGAAACGACAGTTATTAGAAAAGAAGGCGAGATGTGAAGCATTAGAAGAAGAAGTAGTGAAAACTAGGAAAGAGATGGAGAAGTTTCAAGCCTTGTATAATCATAATCTGTCAAGTATCAAAGCCTCAAAAGGATTAGCCACCATCCTGAATCAGCAAAGGAATCCAAAGTTGAAAACGGGTTTGGGTTATGAAGAGGGATCAAGTAGTGGCAAGCCAAGAAACGAAGAACCCATCAAGTTTGTCAAATGTACAACCAATAACAACAACGAACCTACAGGAACAAAGGAAGAAAATCAACCACCTAGGATGAGTAAGGTAAAAGATGCTAGAACTGAATTTGTAGAACAAAGAAGTAATGTGCTCACTACTGAAAGACGTCATCAGCCTGGAAGAAAACGATTTGCACAAAGAAGACAACCATTTCCCAGGTACAAAGAATTTTTCCATGGCTATTGTTTCTACTGTTCTAACTTTGGTCACAAAGTTGTAAATTGTTCCTTAAGACTTAGACATGAGCAATTAAGATTTCAAAGGAATAAATACTTCCCGCAACAAAGAATGATACAGTCAAGTAATAATCCTTCACATACTGCAAATTGCCAAATTAAGTCTAGACACATACAACTAAGGAGGCCAAGAAATAATCAACAGTTAATAAGTAGACAACACTGCAACAATAAGTTTGACCTATTGAATAATGAGGTTGAATGCTACACCTGTCATAACTTTGGACATAAATCTATTGACTGTTGGTTAAGGAACTATGAACCAGATTTGAAATCCCCTGCTGAAAATGTCAAGTTTTGGAAGAACAAGGAAAGTGACAAGTGTGGATTACTATTGTCCACTCAAAGAAAAACGAACCCTTGGTATATAGACAGTGGATGCCCCAAACACATGAAGGGAGACAAAGGCAACTTTCTATCTCTAAGTGAAAGCAAATCAGGAAACATAACCTTTGGAAATGATGCTCCAAGGAAAATAAAGGGCAACGGGATGGTGAGCTTAAGTAATGGAAAAGGAAAATCCCAAGATGTTCTACTTTTGGACGGGTTGAAACATAATCTGCTTAGTGTAAGTCAAATGTGTGATAGAGGATGCAAAGTGTTGTTCACGTCCAAGGACTGCAAGATAAATTCTGTAAACTCAGGACAAGTGGTGGCCAAAGGCATAAGGACAGAAAATAATGTATATGTGCTGAAAGAAAATAGAGAAGAATGTCATCTAAGAAAACATGATGAAAGTTGGTTATGGCATAGGAGACTTGGACATCTAAACTTTGACCACTTAATCAAACTCAAAAACCTTGAGGCAGTAAAAGATCTTCCGATAATATAAAAGCCCCAAGATTCAATGTGTAAACCCTGTCAAGTAAGGAAGCAAAACAGGACACAGTTTAAGTCCATGATCCAATTGGATATTGGTGGCCACCCAACTATTCCACTTGGACCCCCACCATTGCTTCTTTCATTTTTTTATTTTTCACACAGTATTGATCCAGGTGGATATCGGTGGCCACCCACCTTTTTCAAATGTCTCAAAACGGCTTTCTGGCAATTTACTATATTTAGCAGGTTTTAACTTCTGGGGCCATTTTGAGGGTCCAAATGAAGGTTTTTTGAGATCGAGGCTCTCAATGATAGCCAAAGGCATAATTTAGCCCCCAAAATGAATCTCCTCAATGATACCTTTCCAACGAGGTATCACATGCCTAAAACGGAGATCGTATGCAAAAGTTACAACCCTGGGAAGTTGATGTACTCACTTACCCAAACGGGGCCCACATGACTTTTGGCGCTTCATCTCCCAGGGTTAGGTTTTTGGATTTCTAGGAATTTTTGCATTCCCATTTATTGTAAAAAGGCCTTCAGAGCCTCATTGTAATCATCTTCTCACAGATGCGAGTAGCTGCCACATCTCTTCTCAGAGATAAGCTACCAACGCCTAGCTAGTTTATTTCCATTCCGTCTGTAAGCATATTTTAGTCATTTGTTATTAATGAAATGAAGTCTTATTTCCACTGCATCTCTGTGTTTATGTGCATTTTTGTATTTCATTGTGTTCCTACATAAATCTGAATCAGTCCAAGAGCTTTACTTCAACAGAGAAACCACTCCAACTAGTTCATATGGATTTATGTGGACCATCAAGACAGGAAGGCACGGGGAAAGAAAACTACTTCATGTTGATTATCGATGATTACTCCAGACTTACTTGGGTTGCCTTTCTCAAAGAAAAAGCTGAAGCATTTGAGAAGTTTAAAATATTTAAGGCTTTAACAGAGACTCAAACAGGGAAGAGGTTAAAGGCAGTAAGATCAGATCGGGGAGGAGAGTTTATGTCAAGAGACTTCAAGGAATTCTGAGATGAGCATCGGATCAAGAGAGAATACACAATCCCAAGAACTCCACAACAAAATGGAGTTGTTGAGAGGCAAAACAGAACAGTGCAAGAAATGGCCAGGTCAATGATGAATGAGAAGAACATTGGTCAAACCTACTGGGTAGAAGCAATACACACAGCAGTCCATGTGCTTAACAAAGCCCACCTTAGACCACAAAGTGACAAGACACCTTATGAAATATGGTTTGGAAGACCTGCCTCAATCAAACACTTCAGAGTCTTTGGGAGTAAATGCTACATAAAGAATAATGATGAGAACCTTGACAAATATGATGACAGGGCTGATGAAGGTATCTTCTTAGGGTATGCTACAAACAATAAAGGATATAGATGCCATAATAAGAGGCTGCATAAAATGGTTGACTGTATTGATGTAAAAATTGATGAAGGAATCCCAACAAGAGGGGTGTACAGTAATGAGTCTTCTACAGAAGACATAGCTAAAGCTGAAGATGAACACGTCCAAGAATCAGAAAACGAAGAATCTGAATCAGATGAAGACTCAGACACTTAGACAGACTCAAATCAGCAGTCAACTACAAATTCCTCCTCCAGAATCATTCAAAAGAATCATCCTGCAAGTCAGATAATTGGAGAAAAAGACAAAGGTGTACAAACCAGGAGAAAGCTAATCAAAAACACTGAACAATCTCATATAGCTTTCATATCCATGTTGGAACCCAAGAATTTCAATGAAGCCAGCAAGGATGACCACTAGGTTAAAGCAATGAATGATGAAATTGATCAGATTGAGAAAAACAATACGTGGGAGATGGTTCATAGACCTGAAGGTAAAAACGTCATTGGATCCAAATGGATCTTTAAGAATAAATTGAATGAGCAAGGACAAGTTGTCAGGAACAAAGCAAGGCTAGTATGTAAAGGATATGCTCAGATAGAAGGACTGGATTATGATGAAACATTTGTGCATGTAGCAAGATTAGAAGCTATCAGAATGTTTCTTGCCTATGCTTGTCACAAAAGTTTTAAAGTCTATCAAATGGATGTCAAGTCAGCTTTTCTAAACAGAGATTTAAGTGAATAAGTCTATATGGAACAACCAGAGGGTTTCAAACTATCTGATAACCCTAACTTAGTATGCAAGCTGAAGAAAGCTTTATATGGGTTAAAACAAGCCCCTCGAGCCTGGTATCACAGACTGGATACGTATCTCAAAGACAAAGGGTTCAAGAGAGGAACAATTGACAACAATCTGTATATTAAAACAGAGGATAATAATTTGCTTGTCGTATTGGTCTATGTAGATGAAATCATCTTTGGATGTAATAAGGATTCATTGGTACAATGGTTTACTTCTGCCATGGAGTCTGAATTTGAAATGTCTATGATAGGAGAACTGTCATTTTTTCTTGGTATGCAAAGTACTCAGAGGTCCGAAGGGATGTTCATTTCTCAAGAAAAATATCTAAGAGAAATGTTGAAAAGGTTTCAAATGGAAGATTCTAAACCTGTGGGTACACCTATGGTAACTGGATGTAAATTAAGCAAGGATGATGATTCACCTGATGTTGATCAAAGCTCATATCGATCAATGATAGGCAGCCTGCTGTACATCACAACATCTCACCCAGACATAATGCATGTTGTTGGAATGGTAGGAAGATATCAGGCTGCACCTAAACAGAGTCATTTGCAAGCTGTCAAAAGGATATTCAGGTATTTAAAAGAAACAATGACTTATGGTCTGTGGTATCCCATAAATCATAATTTTTAGTTAACTGCTTATTCAGATGCAGATTAGGAAAATTTTGTTGATGAGAGAAAAAGAACTAATGGAGGAGCATTCTTCCTGGGTGACTCTTTAGTAGCATGGCTTACTAAAAAGCAAGGTTCCATTTCTTTATCAACCACAGAGGTAGAGTACATTGCTGCTGCTACCTGTTGCACTCAGGTATTATGGATGATTCAAACACTTGCAGACTTGGAGGTAAAATACACTGCACCGATCCCAATTCATTGTGATAACACTAGTGCCATCAGTGTGTCTAAAAATCTTGTATTCCACTCCAAGACCAAGCATATTCCCATAAAATATCATTTTCTAAGAGAGCAGGTCACCAATCAAATTGTTCAAGTCCATTACATTCCAACTACAGAACAAATTGCAAACATCTTTACTAAACCCCTAACCAAGACACCATTTGAATATCTCACACAAAAGATGGGTGTCATCCCGTCTCACATCTAAGAGAGTCCATCTTGTTAGGGGGAATCCTGTATTGGTTGCATATCTGATACCTCCTAAAATTAATGCAACAACTCAGGGGGAGCGTGTTTTCTTTGACATTGATGTCAAAGGGGGAGAAAAGAACATGGGTGCCTTTGTTGCCATCAATGCTAAAGGGGGAGATTGTTGGCATGTTTTACAGACAATATATTCTTGTCATTGATGGCAAGTACAACATCGATGATGACTTGAGTATAGGAAGGATGTGCCAGGTGGGCACCAGAAGTCCTTTTGGAAGACGATGCAAAGCTAGCTGGACAAGATCAGAGTATGAAGTGATGGATCTCATTGAGATTTCTTGATGAACGTCAAATATGAGCCCGTGGTCTGACCGGCATTGGATCTAGAAAAATATGCATGCTCTTTAACGAGCAAGGTGAAATGTGCAACCCCAAAAAATACGAAACAGGCACCTCAACAAAGACTCCATTTCGGAATTTTGGATACCGGGAGATAGAGATGTCACGGACTCTCATCATCAGGAGTCCCGAAAACGCGAAATGTGAAATGGTGAAATGATCTAAGCCGTTGGATCAGGGTGTGATCTGGGTCGTCAGATATAGGAGGTGAATATGACAAACCACATCAGCTAAGGACATGTGGCACAATCAGGCAATGACAAGTGTCAAGCTAATTCACCATTTCATGCATATGTAAGTCACGAATTAGAGTTCCACGTGGAAGCTATTCGACATGTGTCAATCCACGTGTGATGTCAGCAGGTTTACATCACACCGGGATTTTGGTTATCGGGGGTTGGAGGAATCAAGAGTGAAGACTCTTCATCTGAGGATTCCTGAAATCGCGAAACCTGAAGTCACGAAATGCCGATTCGCCGAAAAGAAAAATGTCGAAATCCTGTCAACCGTCCATCTCAGTGGGTTATGTGATCTGTCCGATCACCAAGGGTTGTGGACCATTGACTGGAATAAAGAAGGCCTATGAAGAGTCGAAATCTGCGGAAATTAATGGATCCACGCTCTAATACCAGTTTAGCAGCAGTACGGATACCGTTGGACCAAAACCCGTGGGTGATTGGTAAACTCATCACCGCCAGAGTTAATGGATCCACGAGAGGTTGTTAGACCATGTCGCGAGTCCTGAAGGAGGTGATGAACACCAATTCAACAATCTCCCCCTTAGCACCAACTAAGGGCTCTTAGCACCAACTGAGATACTCAACACCAATTAAGCGGACTCGAACCCATAACCTTTCGCTCTGATACCAGTTTAGCGGCAGTATGGCTGTTGTTAGACCAAAACCCGTGGGTGATTGGTAAACTCATCACCGTCAGAGTTAATGGATCCACGGGAGGCTGTTAGACCATGTCGCGAGTCCCGAAGGAGGTGATGAACACCAATTCAACAGAATTTGTTTTCAAGTTTTTATTTGAGTTTCCATTAAGTGGGGATTTCTTTTCGCCCATGAATAAGCACATACAAGGAGGTCAATCAATGGACAAGACACTTGCATGGTTGCACTAGGTCTTTTATTTCACTTGATTGAGATGATTTTGTTTCAGTTAGTAGGTAGGAGTGTTTTGAATAAGCTCACATCTTTGAGCATCCCTTTCAACATGTTTGTTTTGAGATTGCAGTTTGAGCATCTTTTTACAACAGTGTACAGTTTTGGTTCTAGTTTGAAGAGTGTTATAGCCCTAAAATGCCCTATTTATGCATACATGACCTTGGCCCTCTTACTTGCATATTTTGCCAAAGAACTGCTTAGAAGCTCTTCTTAAAAACCCATTTTTGGGAAGATGTATGTGCCCTGCACCATTACAACATGCATACATACGCTTGATGCACCACTACAACTCACATACATACACATGTTGCACCATTGCAACCCGTGTATTCTTGCAAAAGTTGTAAGAAATTCGTTGAAATTCACAGGCTATTGGAGGTTTCCCAACTAATCCACCTACTATAGCCCTTCACCCAACCAAATAACCATCCTTTTGGCATATAAAAGGAGGTGTTGGGGTCTCATTTCTAATCGAATCATAAGAACAATGAAACTCTTCCCAATTTCACTTCCCCTCCTTGCCCAATATATTGATACCTTTTGTGAGATATTTCCTCAGCGTATTCTCATCAGCCCCTTCTTCCTCCATTCATCCCATTCCCTTCCATAGAGGTGATAAGAAGGTTGAGAGAAGAAGTTCATTCAAGGTGCACTTGTAGCATGGTAAAGAGGAGCCCGAACCAGGTTCGCGGAATGGTGGCCGACTCAGATTGTAAGGTATAATCTTTGTATTATGAATAAAAGAATCACATTTTCGTGTCCCAAATGATAGTGTTTTGATTATTTGTATTGATTTATACTTGACATTTTACATATAACCCTAAGTTATGGATATAATAGCATGCTTTTAGTTCTTTGTTTGCCTATATTTGGATGCAAATCATCCTTGGAAGGAGACGCGCAGTCAATGGAACTTCCAAGCTTAAGGAGATCATCACCAGATGTGGGATCAAATGTATAGTTACTTGATCTCTTCTCCATTTGATTTCTTTACATTAGTTTTGGTATGTTTGGGGTAGTATGGAGAATTGATTAGCTTTTATATGATTATTTTCTATGTCTACATCTTGAACCCAGGTGTATTTAAAGGGGGGGTTTTCCATGAGCAGAACTGGCGACCATACGGGGGAAGCCTCTAGGGATTTTTGTTCTATGCTTGGTGCACCAAAATTTTGTCCTCTAAAACCTATTTTAATCATTAAACTATTGAATCATACACCAACTAGACATATTGGAAATTCATATTCTCTTTGTGCTAATCTTGGTTAAATGTTTCTAAAACAACAATGAGACTACGTAATAAAATCACCATCGCATAATCAGTAAGCGACTGAGTCAAGTCATGATTATGAAATCATTTCTATACATAATGGCATAACCTAAGGGTTGTTTAGATACTATATTATTTCAAATCCAGTCAGAAAAGTATGGTGATGAATCATCCAATCAATTAAGAAAGTTCCCTTCGATCATTTTGTCTTAAGGAGTCAGTATTTGGATTTTATTCGTCTCACCTTGTGGTGTAAATTGCTTTCAATTATTCCCCAAAGGTGTACCTAATTCTCATTTTCAGTCCACCTTTACCTTAATAAATCGCTAAATTTTCAAAGCAGCCATCTTCCAACCAGATCCCCCTCTCATCAACTATAAGATATGCAATAGGGGAATATCCTACCACAATTTGATTAAGGACACAACAACAATATCCCTTTCCACGCCTCAAAATTTGAAGATAACTCCCAAATCCCTATATGTAGATCTAGAAAACAATATTTACCATTAACATATTTTAGCTGAATCATGTAGAAAGGAATTGATTTTCTTTTCTAGTGTTGTGTAGAAAGCGAAGCTCCATACACCTCTGCAAAATTATCTCACATAATGTTTTGAATCATTCAGGGAATTATTTTATCAATTTCATGTTATTCTCTACAAGGAATTATTGGTATCTCTTCGCAGTACCTAGTGGTAGAATTCAAATATTTTCAAGCTGGCCAAATCATCACCTGATCCTTCCTCTGATTCTAAAGGAGGGTTTGTTTTCTCAACCAAGACTAATCATGATTGGGGAGGGAAAAACATATTTCATGTTACGATTTACTTGGAAGGGACATAAAACATTCAATCTCTATCTTTCCCCTCACCCACCTTTCCATGAATCAACAAAAAATACAAAGACATTAACTTTGTGAATTCTCAACCTGCTCTTGTCAGGTTCTCACTCTAATATCATTAACTTGATTGTTAAAGCTTAAGTGGGGNGGGGGGGGGGGGGATTTGTTTTCTTCGTAGTTGAGCTCTGAACCGGGGGCAGTTGGCTCTCACTAATTTAATCTTGTTTCGATGCTTTAGAGCGGGGTGATCTTTTCCCCTTTGCCAAGGTCAACGCGCGCCTATTCTATAGCCCATTAGGCTTCTTTTTCCTTCTCCTCTTCCTATTGATCATAAGCATCTTCGGTTCTCGCCAATAGAAATAGTTGACCCGGATTTATCTTCAAAAATGTTAGAATGGAGGAGCTCTATGGTTAGGTCTTGGATGATCACCATCAAAGAAAAGTTCATTTGGATTAGTCCACCACTTCTTGATGAAATTTTTGGATTGATTTCATACTTTGGATCGTAATACTATAACCACATTATGATCAGGAATACTATTCATCAAACTCCCCCTAAGATGAGACATTTAAATATTACTACTTAATGTTAATTATTTCCTGTACTTCTTTCTTTTCGGAAGTTCCTTCCTAAACTTTTGGGTTACACATATGGAAGAGCTCTTATGCAAATCATTGTTATGAAGGTTGTTTAAGCTGAAGAAGACCCTTCTTAGTTTAAAATTGTTAGTGAGCACTTCATGGCTATGGTGGAACACATATGTCTATGTGAGCCATACATGATGATCCATGCAATGTAGAATTACCTATCTATCTTCTTCTATAAGCTCCATCCACCCAATAAACTTAACAATGTACAATGTTAACTCCTGAAAAAACACCTGGGATGAACTCAAGATGAACAACACTTACTTAGCATATCAAAGCAACTCTCATGTCACCCCGCTTTCCATACACCCTATTATGCGCATAATGCTATTTACAAATTCAAATGGTAAAGCATACTTTAGAATAAAGGGAATTTGAAAACATCATTAATGATGTGGGAAGTATAAGTAAACATGTCAGGGCTATGAATGGTTGTTGGCAGTGGGGCTATGCTTATATGATACCAAGGAAACTTCATTGGGGCTAAAGACGTTCACTGGAAACGAAGTAATGCCAAGAACATAGAGACGAAAAAGACACTTATGCATGTGTTTAATTCTATTTATTCAGAAATCAAAACCCACTGTTGAGTTGGAGTTAAATATGGTACTCATTTAAAATTTTCCCCATATAATAGCTATCTGAAGAAGATATGTTAGATAATTATACAAGGTACAAGATCACATATTTTAAGAATTCCACATTCATGTGGTACCCACAATTATGATCGTGCTCACCATAATTTTATGACTTAATCTTATAGTCAGGTGTAAATCTAGAGGCCCAAATATCCAATGCCAGAGATAATTGGTTTTTCCAGTGTGTCTCCAATTATTGTGGCTACAACAAGCCCCCCATTTCTTTATCTCTCATTAGCTAAAATAAATGGGGCCCCTACCAATCCTTATATTAAAATTCCTAATCTTATCTTCAATTGGATACCACCTATTCTTCCCTGACCTATCAATATCAATATCTCTCTAATATCAATACCTTTAAAAGGCCTCAGTTGGATGTTGTGTTAATACCCCAACTACAATATAATCGGGTACTAGATTTACTAGAGGATGGTGGAAGATGAACAATTAGCATATTTAGTATGGTGATGCATCCTGAATAACTAATATCCCCTCACTTCTTTTTCTAATCAGTTAAATCTATAATCAAGAAGGAGTATCACTCTCTTCGTAGTATATGGATGTTCCCTCTTCGTGATTCAAAGTTTGGAATTTAAAACACTTCATTTGGAGACCTACCCTTCCTTGCCAAATCAATTCATCTTTCCATGCTCACATGATTTGATGTCAATCTCCCTTAAGACCGACTGGCCATTAGGTATCTCTAATAAAACTCATTCTCACTAGCCTATGCATATATGGTCATAACCATTACTGATATCATCCACTCAATCCATGATACTCCTAATGAGAAAAATAGAGTAAAAATAAAAAAATGGGGTGGGGGGTAGGAATTTATTTGAAAATATCTATTATCAACTTGCACTCCATAAACATGTTGGATAAATCCAATATATCACAAGGTTTATTATCACCCCTTACCTACATAAAAAACCTAAAACCTCATTGCATTTTATAAGGTCAACTTTGAAAGAGGTCAGGGTTACATTCACTCATGTCTCTGATCAATTTAAATAGGTAAGAGAGATTGTCATGTGATAGACCAATGGAAACCCATTTTGATGAGCAGGTTTCAGTCAGATTAGTTGAATTGAGCAAGGATGTAATTCTTTTTTATTTTTGTATAATGATATGCTCACATTTTCCTCTGACTGTGTAGAAATAAGAAGACCTCCTTTCTTCCTGAGTAATCCGATGCATTCGAATGCGAGAAACAAACCACAAAACACCAAGAGTACTTGGGAAGGAACAAAACCGTTCAAATCAACATCACACAAGTACTCCTGTAGACTCAGAATGACCATTAACAAGAACCATTTTTGAACTCTTGATATTGTTTCATGCCCACGAGAATGCAATCGTGTGCTAAAACTACATGTACACATTACATTACTGTGAGGTTTCATAGTTGCAAACACTACCTAGACAACATGTGCACATGCCCCTATGGAAAACCCAAAGAAGCCTAAGTCACGAGCTGCCAAATATTGGGCGACTATGAATATTGGATGACTTGGGAAAGATGGTAAGATAGAGAGGAAATGAAAATCACTAGCTCATGCGAGATCATATAGACCCCAAGTGATTAATGATGACCACATCTATTCGAAACATGAAGATTCAAGCAAGACAACATTAATGACACAATTGCCTCATCGTCATACCTCAACAAAGATCGACTGCAAAGTTAGAAGAGGAAGTAGAGGAAAAGGAAAACATAATTGTTTAGAAAAGACATGGATAGAGAGAGAGCTATCTTAGCAGTGATAGTAGGGATAATACACTCCTTTATAGGGATATTTCTACTGGGAGGAACTGTCAAGATTCAACAGAGGAAATCCAATGAGGAAGTTCACTTGTTTTCGCAAGTAGAAAATTACCTGACACCCAAGAAAGGAGGACGTAGACCGAGAGATGACAATAATACATAGCTCAAGCTAATGTTCGTCCAAATCAAAACGAATATCCAAGTTAGAACCTTGCTACAAGAAATAAATTACCATAATAGTTCGACAAATATTTGTGTTTCCAAAAGGGTAAGGCTAGGGAGAAGGGTTTTGTCTTCTTCTTGATTAACTAGTTCCTCTGAACCCTTGTTGCACGTCCACGATCAATGAAGAGGTTCACCTATAGTTGGCCATCATCTAGACCAAATTTTTAGGGGGAAATCCCTTCACCCCCAAAGATTTAGAGTTCCTCACCTTCCTAAGGAGCACCATAGTAGGAAGGAATATTATGTAATGATTCATTCTAGCTCCAAAAAATCCAAATGTAATGGGAATGGGAAGAGTAGGGAAGTTGTAACCAAACAATCATGTAATTAGGAAGTCCAATAGTCCACCCGTAGGTATATAGCAACACAATGTAATAGTAAAAGTGGGGGGGATGGAAAGATGAATTTGGGTGTTATATAATTCTTTATTGAACTCAAAGGAAGATAGGAAAACTCTTTTCTTGTTGTTGTATTTCTGAAAATGAATTATTTATTGGAAGGAGGACAATAGCAAGCACTTTCGTGCTTCATTTATTCAATAGTGCACTATTGTTGATTGTTTTATGCAAATGTTTCAGTTTTTCATTTCTATCAATTGTCATTTGTAGGAAATAATTGTAAATGAATTATGAATTCAATTACAAGAGCATGCTTATAAAGATATATATGCTAACACACATGCGATACAATTTAATTTTGTGAAACTAGAACTCTTTATATTTTGCACAATGAATTGTAGACCTTTAATTGATCCTGCTACTATTAGATAGGATCGTAGTTTCTCTTAGAAATATAATTGCACTTGCTTATTAAAATAGACATGAATTTAGATTCTTTTTAGCCTACCTCTTATGGAAAGTGTCTCTACGGAGAGAAATCTATTCAGTTAGCATAAATTGGGCCCATAGACTGGTGGAGGTTGCTATTTGAATGAGAGTGGCTTTAATTTGGGACCTGCCACTAAGAAACTTTCCCTCATGTTGATGTTGGAATTTCTTTCGCATCAATAGAACCCTAGGCATGTCACACTGCCCCATTATGTTAATGATCGATTACCCTAAGTTGATGATCTTATGCCTCCCACTACAATCAATGATTCGATAAGTGATATATAAAAGAAATGTAGGAACACTTTCATATTACCCTTTTTTGAAAAGTTGGAAGAAAAATCAACTAATTTTTGTTTGAAATTTACCAACTTGCCTCCTTCTGATGAGTTAATTGAGAGTTCTAGTAAGCCAAAGTAGGATATCAATACTACCCAAAACATCTCTGCTGAGGGATCCAACATTTTTTATGAGTTGAGAGCAATATTGTCCAAGTACACACCAAGGTCGATTCAATTTTTGGTAGTCAACGCTGACTTCTATCTTGTTGTACATTTCACAAGGTAAAAAACAAACTTATTATTGCAATCATGCTTTGTATGGTGCTTGGTTGTCTTCCTTTCCTGTGCCCAATGTTGGGACCAAATTATCCTTTTGCAATAATAATTAGATGATTTCCAAGTCTAAAATAGATGTTGCAAATATTGGGTTATTAATCCTTTCACATGTGTTTGTTTCTTCTAAAAAACTAGTAGCACTTATGCCATTTTTTAGTTGTCTTTATTGTTGATTTAATTACTTGAATATTGTTATCTACAAACATATAATTCCCATGAATAATAGATGCATGAATGGTTATGATTCCAAAAACTTGATAGGAAGAAACTATTATATATTGAAGGTCATCCACACACTCATGACAACATTGTAGGGTTCATAAATAGCTATAGGTGCTCATTATTCAGTGCAAATTGTTCATTTGAGGAACACTCCAATGCCAAAGAGTTATTTATGAAAAGGAAGAAATTAAGATTTGTTGTTATGCATAGAATATGTAGAATGTATCTTGGTGATGAGTTGTTAATAAACTATAAATTTTGTATACCACCAACTACTTGTCGAGGGAAGCTTGCAATGGGACTACCTTTAGATGTTCCCTTTGGGTGTAACAAAAGATCATTGACTAATTGTAACTTTTGGATTTTCCATGGAATTAATATAATTTCTTGCTTAATTTCACAATTTTTTAATAAAGTGGTTGGTTTCATGTGTAGTGGAAAAAAATTACATGCTTCTAATTTTTGGTCTAATGTGTGAACATATTAAATGCATTATTTTAATGTTAAATATTTTTGCAATCGAGATTCATATGATGAGCAACATGTCTATCATTTACCTTTTCACCCCACTGCGATGTCAACTCGAGAGAAGGTTTCTAAATGACCATATCTTGGAGAGGAAGCATACCAAACATAGTTGGATCGACCACCTATTGAATTCCCACTAAGTTTTAAGTCACCAATTCATAACGTCTACAATACATTAGTTCTTCACATGTTGAGGATGAAAAAAAATTACACCGAGGTTTTTATGGATGGATGATTTCTTATAGGATGCCCATGATTTGGAGGGAATGTTTTTAAATGCATTCTAGCATGATGAGCTCGGGGATGATGCTCATATCATTTATACCTTCTTTGAAAGACTAAAATCTGCTTCATGACCCCTCCCTTTGGACATGGGTCAAGGTATACCCAATTAAGGACAATAATGTTACTATACAACTTGAAAGCAATGTATGGTATGTTAAACACATGTTTCTTGGCACAACATAGGTAACTTTGTTTTCAATGAAACTAGGATATTTTGATTAATATAAAAGGATGTACTGAACATGAATAAGAGGTAAATATACATAAAAAATTTATGAGTAGGCCCCTTGGGGGCTCAGAGTAAATACAGAGTTTTCCTGTAGGCAAGAAATTTAGTAGGTACAATAGATCCCTTGTTCCAAAACTCCTAACTATATAAGCCTTGATAAATAATCATAGTACAAGTAGACAAAAACATAAAATGTCATTATGGGGATTTGGACTAATTCTTCATACTTGAGTCACTAACAGAGGGTTCTGTTGCTAGTGAATTCAAATCAGGCAGAGGATGCTAAGGTCGATGGGACGAAACTGAAATTGACAGACATGAAGATGTCTTGGGCATCCTTCCCTCTCCGACCCACACATTTATAGTGTTCATGGGATGGTTTGGTAAGTGAGATGCCCCTTGATGCATAGAGACTGTGGACTTATAGTAGTGGAAAGATTAGCTTGTTTGTATGTCTGGCTATTGTTGATTTGAAATATATGGAGGAACTCCATATTTTGGAGGGCCTTGAGCTCCTTGAAAATTCTGTAGAAAATGGCTCTAAGGTTTTGATCCAAATTATTTTGAGAATGATATGAAGGTAGAAATATAACATAGATATAACAAGGAAATACACAGAGATATGAAATAGAACACAATAATATAGTGAAACTCATATTCTATTAATGACTGCCTGAAAATACAAAAGACTGTAAAATGCAAAAGCACACAAGCTAGCTAGAATGGTGGTAGCTTATCTCTAAGAAGAGATGTGTTGACTACGCTCATTCACAAGAAGCTAATTACAATGAGGCTCCAAAGGCCTTTTTAACATAAATCATAGTTGAGAAAACCCTAACCTTGGGAGATGAAATTCCAAAAGGTTTGTGGGCCTCAATGGGGGTAGTTGACACGTCAACTTAGAGAGGGAGTAAATTTTGCATACGATCTTCTTTTGGGGCACTCGATACCTCATCAAAAAGGTCTAGTTGGGGAGTACACATTCGGTTTGGCCTAGATGATGACTAAGGCCTTCATCTAGATGTTGTCATGCCCAAAATATGTTGTTTAAGGCCTCAAAATGGCCCCAGAAGTTCAGTACCCAAAAAAGTGTAGAAAAATTGCCAAAATGGAAAATTGTGCTTTGAGCCAGTGGAATAGGTGGGTGGCCACCAATGTACACCTGGATCAGGTTTTCATCACGAGGGAGAGATCCCCTTATCAAGTGGAGGATAGTGTTTCTTGAATCTCCAACGATGAGAAGTGAGCATGAGTTGTGGGCTTTAGCTAGAGAAAGCTCTTGAAGAAGGGTGTAGGTCTTGGCTTGATTCTTATATGCTTGGCATAAGCTCCAAGAATAGTCCCATTTAGTTGATCCACTAGGGCCATAGAGTACCCCCCTATTCCTACCATCTCGAGTTTACCTTTTGAGGCACCATCAAAACAAAGAATACGTTCTAATCGAGAATGTTTCCATAGGGAAAACTCCTCTATAGTCATTTGAAGCTACTAAGGTGATCTAGGTTGTATTTGTGGAGAAATGTCTATTTTTAAAGTGAATTGGCTAAGCCAACGATCTTATCAAAGTTCCAAGGACTAGGGGGAGGAAATATTTAAGTTTCTGGAATTGAGGTGCTCGGATAGAAGACCTATAGTCTCCACTACGACCAACTGAGGAGATGAATTTATATCAAATAATATAGCTTGATTACGGGTTAATGAGATCTTCCAGCATACAAATTTTGGAAGAGGTTCCCAAGCCCTCCTAAAGGAAGGAATCCTAGTAAGAAAATAACCATTTACTGAATGGATGCCTTGGGGCGGTTGGCCAAATTGTCTTGTGCTACAACCCTTGTAGAACTTCCTAGAAAATAGTTCAAGAGAAAACACAGTCTAAAAAAAATATGGATTGAAGATTCAAATGATTCCAAGCATAAGGCGCACTTGAATGGACCATGCATGCCTTTTTTTCATATATTTTCCTTCGTGAGGATATTTCGATGTGTGACTTTCTAGACAAAGATGTTGATTTGAGGTATATCATCAATGTGCCAAATTGTCAACCAAAGCTTTGATTTGGGGGGGTAGGGAGGAATGCAAGAGGAGAGAATCATATCCCTTTTTGACAAAGTAATCATCTTTACCGAAACCCTTAGAATGCCTAAGAGAAAAGACTAAAGGAAGGAGGTGAGGAGGGGGTTCACCAAAGGACTAACCAGTCCAACAACCTGATATCCTGTCCCAGAGGGAAACATCAAAGAGGGTGAATTTTCCCTAATTTTCCAGCCAATGGAGTAAGGGGAGAAGGTAAGGATCATGTTGTATAGGAATGTTACCCAATATATTTTCTCCTGCAATTCGAATGAGCTTGTCATTCCCTGGGATCCACATAAGATTACTTTAGAGAAGAGGAAGAGAAGCCTTGAAAAGCTTCCAAATATGAGAGCCAGAGTGGTCCACAGATGGGTTGTCCAAACACTTCAGCCTTTCACCTAGTAAATATTTTTTGGAAATTACTCTTTTCCACCAATTGTTGTGACCCAAGACAAGTCACCATAAAATTTTAGCACCAAGGGAGAGGTTGGTCAAATTTAGATCTTTAATTCCTAGTCCCCCACAAGCCTTTGAGGCTCTCACTATGTTCTAATTCACTAAGTGATAACAGTTGGATTTAGACCTACCACCTTGCCACAAGAATCTTTGCAGTTCTTGGGAGATGGTTAGTTTGATGGAGGCCAGAGCTAACAAGGAGAAAATCTGAAAAATTGGTGGAGCAGAAAGGACATATTTGTTCAAAACTACTCTATCGGTTGGGTTAAGCCATTGAGAGCCCCATTGGAGGAATTTGGTCTAGGGTGGGTTGCCAAGTTATTTAAGAAAGAGATTAGAAGAAAATGGGAATGCCTAGGTAATTGAAGGTCTGCCATTTATCAGTGTAGGAGAATTGAATAATTCGAGCGATTACAGTGGTTTTCTAGGCGCTAATGTTCCAATCAAAAAATTGTCTCTTGACACTATTTACTAGGCCCCTTGATGCCAAAGTAATGTCAACCAGAGCCTCTTTGAAGTCAGAGGCGATGATTGTGTAAGATCCTCCCAAGAGGAGAGTGCCATATGAAAACTAGGAGTGATTTATCCTCTTGGCTTATCTAACAATTTTGATTTCCGAAATGGTTTTTTTAGATGCTCCATATCTAATCTTCTACTCAAGACTTCAACATAAAGAATGTACAAAATAGGGGAAAGGGGCATCCCTGGAAGAGACCTCTAGAAGCTTTGAAAAAGGAGGTAGGTCTACCATTCACTAGATGGGAAATCCATGGGATGCTTATGCAGGTCGATATCCAGCTGATGAATTCCTCTGCAAAGATGAACCGCCATAGAATTGAAAATAAGAAACTATGGTGAACCCTGTCAAAGGCTTTTGTTTAGGTTTTCATAGGTAGAATACATCTAAGATTTTTTTATGGAAACTTGTGTGATTTTTTTGGTGTTCTCTATGAACGTTTCAGACTACAGAGCCAAGTCCATCATCGAGACTATAGAGACTACATTTCAGACTATATATATATATATATATATATATATATATATATTCTTATTTATTATTTATTATTATTTATATATATATATATATTTAATATATATTATTTATTATTAAATTTATTCTTAAAGGTGTGAATGAGCGGTTTCCAGGATTTACTCAGTATTAAACCATCAAAGAAATTAGTCATGTCTATTTTGATGATCATTCATTTTTCTCATAATGCCCTACTTGAATGTATGGCTTCTTGAACTAATATTATGTTGTCCACTATTTGTCTCTTATGAACAAAACATCCTTGCTTAGATGAGATTAGTCGAGGAAGGAAGGGTTTGATTCTATTGGCAATTATCTTGGAAATAATTTTGTAGGAGACATTGTAGAACGAGATAGGTCTAAACCTAGCAAAAGAGGAGGGATTGACTTATTTTGGAATCAAATCCAAAAAGGTTGAATTGGTGCAGTCTCCCATCTCGAATAAGCAATGAATATATTGTATCATTCATTTGAGGTCAAATTTTAAAACATGCCAACATCTTTTATAGAACTCCATTGAGAAGCCATCAGGTCCAGGGGATTTATTGAGGTCCATTTGTTGTATAACTCCATAAATATCTCCTTCAGTTATCGGTATAGACAACTTGATGTTATCTTCAACCCCAATGATAGATGTAATGTTTGCCAACAATTTTTCAAGAGTGTCCTGATTCAGCATGCCTTCTTCCTTATATAATTGATCAAAGTGATGATAGGTTGCAACTTTGATTTAATCAAATGATTTGATTGTTTCTATTTTTGCATTTATTATCTCCTTAACTTTATTCTTCCAAAGTGTAGCTTTGGCTTGCCTATGAAAAAAAAATGTATTCTGATCTCCGTCTTGAAGCCAAAGACCCCTGGATTTTAGACACCATGTCTGTTATTCTAATATTAGGACTTTTTGATATTCTTGGAAGGTGTCTTTCTCTTCTACTAGTAGGTTGAGGGTTACCAATTCACTGTCTAAACTCCCTTGCAACTCTTCTAAACTTCTGGATAGAGATATGATGTCTTTAGTGGGGGAATTTTGATTGGATTTATCCAAATATTTGAGGACTTGTTTGAGGTTTTTCAACTTCTATTCCCAAATATGTACAAGGGAGGTGGTGATCCAATGACTCAAAAAATTGGATACTATATATAGGAAAGAGTGATTGATGCTCCATAGAGGATTGAAGTGGAAGGGAATAAGACCAAAGGATTCCATATCTGAAATGATGAGAGAAATGGGATGGTGACCAGATCCAAACCAAGGGAGGATATGAGAAGATAAGGGGGGAGAGTATTCAAGGAAGGAACTACTAATTAGAAACCGGTCCAACCTGTCAGCAATGCAGCCAGGAATCAGGTGCTTATTGGACCACTTGAATTTTTCTTTTGAAGGCTTAATGTCAACTGGGTCGAGATATATAAGGATGTCTTCCATGGGTTTCATGGAGGAATATTGAACTATACATCCCCCTCTTTTTTCTTTTTGATGTAACGTCGTATTAAAATCTCCTACTATGATAAATTTTTGCAAGTGTAAAAGGGAGTTCCAAAAAAACAATTTTTCTTGGGGGAGGGAGGGCATGTAAGCATTAATCAAAACTATATTATTTCCAATTGAAAGGTGAGTTAAACTTACCATTAACCAATGCTGGGTTTAATGAATTGAGTGTAACTAGAAAGTAGATGGGTTCCAAAGGATTCAAAGGCCCCCAGAGGCACCTGGAGAGCTAAATGCAAGTCCTCTGTTTGATATCCAAATAATTTCACTCACTTAAAGGAAATCAACATCCTTCATTTAGTTTTCTGGAGAAATAGGACTTGGGGTCTTTCTGCCTTGACTAAGTATTTTACCAGAGATAATTTATCTCTGCTCCCTAGGCCCCTACAGTTCCAAGAAATTAATTTCATCATTTACCTGAATATTTGGGGATCCCCCTTATTATCACTCCAAGAGTCACTCCCAGACTGCAAATGAGAGTAAGCTTAGTAACATAGAAATAAAAAGACTTGATTGATTTTGTGGATCAAGAAAAAGAAAACAAGGAAGGGAAAGGACATTAAGCTGATGTAAATCAATGATGGACCATTGGGCTATGGAGTCAAGTAAACACCCTTCTCATTAAATGAAATCAATCTGGATATCAGATAAAGGTTTGTTAAATAGAGGAATAAAAATATAACACAAAGAAGAACATCCATAAAGCAAAGATCCTCTCTGCATAAATGAATCCATGGTACTTGAATGTAAACAATGACTAATAGGCAAGATACATCAGATCCTCAGATGCTCAAGAATCCATTAATCAAAGGAAACCATGATCCTCAAGGTGTAAAATTAATTCAAGTAAGAAGGAAAATTGGAAAAGAAAACAAGAGATACAATCTGATAACACATATATTATGAACCTTCAATAAAAGAAATGTTTACAAAAACAAAATCCCCTCAGGGTTACAATGATCACAGGAAAAGTGTGTACTACAGCTCTCTCATTTCTCTTGCTCATGAATCCAACCTTCCTACCCTCTTGTACAATGAATATATAGCCATATAGGTCCTTTCCAACTCACTCATTCAAACTCCAACCCCTTTCCCAAAATAGAAACAACTACAAACAAAAAATGACATGTTTTAACTAATTTCCAGCTTTTCAGGAGGCGAAATTCTGAAAAATAGGCTTCCAAACGCCACTTGTAATTCTCAAACCATAAAAGTTGTGTAAAATATGAGAACGATTTTTGTAGATAATCTCTTTATGAAGAAAAAAATCTCTCAGTTTCTTTAAATTCATCTCCATTTGGCTGCAACATGTGTCAGAAAAACATGTCTCAAACAGGAAATCACGAAAACTGAAAAAATAGGGCTCAAAGATTCTTTCGAATCTCCCAATCTTTGACACCTGTGTGAAAAGTGAAAGATTTTAATGTTCATGGGTCCATTATTGACAATAACCTCCTTCATATTTTGAAAATTTATCTTGGTTCACCCAAAAATGATCTTGGAAGTCAGCGGTAAAAAATATCATTTCTACAGTCTAGAACAGAGTTTCCGCAACACATTCTGTAGTGCCACTTCTATGTCTAATATCTATCTAACCATAACATATTTTGAAAAACTGAGAGAGGTTTTTGTTATTTGGTATGTGATGAACAAAAAACTCCTCGAGTTTTTAAAATTTCCTTCCTATTTGTTTATAGTCGAAGTTTTAAGTTAGTCACTCAAAACCTGCAGAAGTTTCCTTGCAAAATAACTCAGCAAATTTCGGTAGCGCCGACCTGTGTAATTCACTCTCTACTAAAATTTTGGTAGCGCATGTCTATGTATCTGCATGCAATTTTGTAGCGCACTAGTGTTTTTGTCCCCTCCTCATGGGATTTATACCATGGCTCTGTCAATTGCCTTGAGCGTTGACTTGTGTGACTAACTACTGACATGTGTTACTATTGATGTAGGTGTTGATAGCTAGCAGTATTGGAGATTGGTCCCTCGGGCCTTTATTCAACAAAAAATAAATTTTACATCCATGCTTCTCAAATACTTCAGCTTTGGTAGCGCTCTGTGGAATTTTCAGCGCCATTGTTTCACCAGTCTTAGGAGATTTTGGTAGCACTTTCGACAGTGACTTTCCAGGAATAGATTTGACTAATATCTTACACCAATTTTGTAGATGCAAATTCTTGTGCTAACACCCCCTTTAGAAGGAAATTTGTTGCCTTTCTTTCTAGCTATCCTGGGTTATCTGTGAATGACTCCATCTAGTGTTCCTTGTTTACCCAAGTCCCTTTCTCTGTTGGTTGTTTCTTCTCTCTTGTTCTTGTTGGTTTTGTGCCTCACTTTCTTAGCTTGGGAAATTTGAGTAGAGTATTTATCTATTTCATCCTTCGAACTTTATAAAAGTTCATCAACCTTTAGGGGATCAAGGACTTCAAATCTTGGAGAGGGGGTTTCAAAAAGGAGGGATCTCCAAATCCGAGTGACGATGGGAACGACCAAAACATTCCTCCTTGCAGGGGGACCTTGAGTCTCTAGAATGAATGGCGATGGGATTAACCTAGTGATCAATCGAGGGTTTTGTTTTGGTATTCTCTAGATCTTCGTAAGGTATGATACCAATGAGTGGATCATTACCTAAATTTTATTATCTAGAGATGGACTAGATGAGAACGTTGAGTTTGCATTGGAAGTTGAGGAGGGTTGAGCCTTTTCCTGATTAGCTTGCAAACCATGCATGACTACTTGCCTTCTCTTCTTTGATTGTTGCCACTATTTTTTTTTCTTTTGGAGGATCCTGGGATGAAGTTGCTTTCGAGGAATTTTTAGCATAGTGACCATATTCGTGACATTTTTGATACTGAGAGGGGGGTGAATCAGTATCAAGTACAATTTAAAAACATTTTTCAACTTATACTTAAACCATTCAATTATATCCAATGAGCAATGAACAATAGTATAAGAGTTACACCAATACACCACAATACACCATGCACAATATATGAGAAATAATCAATAGTTTTTATTCAAGGGAAGTAATGACTTCCAAAGGTAGCTACAGCTTCCAAATGTAGAGGGAGGGATAAACCTCCAAGAGGAAGATACAATCCTCCAATATCAAGAGAGAGTTGAACTCTCCATCCTTGCCCCTTCCTTCCACCCAAGAATATATGAGAGATAAAAAAACTTTACATTAAATCATCACCATCAACCAATCATCACATAGAATCTGATAATGCTTCCTGAGACTTCTTCAATTTCTGCAATTCTTCAATTCTTGGAGTACTCTGATCCTATAGATAATATTACTCAATGTATTCTATGAAACTCCTCCAATTTTCACTCCTTGAATCCTCCCCAAAAAGAGGTTATAGAAAGAATGGTAGACTTTATTTAATTCTGGTCTATTCAGAAGACTCAACTTGTACAGCATGCCCCGTGCTCAATATTTAACATACGATTCTGAAACTCGCACACAAGAAACTACAGTATGTACTCTTTCCAATGGAAATGGTACCACTTCATTTGGATTCTGTATGAAGAAGGTATGACTATTTTACCCGGAACACATGTTTATTGACTAGCTTCAGGACTGGTCACAAACCCTATCTTCCACAAAGTGTATCCCCATAATTATAGCGAATCAAGAGCTGAAATTTTTACCAGAGGTACCTTGATATGTCTTCTCAATACCATAGCGATTTCACCATTTGAATTGTTCTAGAAAAAAATTTATAGCAAAAATGGTAAGATGACCTGAAAATAACATACCTTAGAACACATCACCAAAAGACTTCATCCTCCCTTGAAATCCGGCCTTCTTTTACTTCTTATTTCCTCTGAAATTCGACTTGTATCAAATGAATGTATAATGATGTTTATTTATACCATTTATTTCACTTCCTTTTAACATTAGGTCCAACCTGACACTTTCTTATTTTGTAATTCTTTTCTTTAATTATCTTCAGGGCCTACATGTACTTCCTTCTTCAATTCACTTTGTCATCTTCAAAAATTCATTTCTCCTCAACCATGAGGATCCATGTGACGTGACACATACCACCGGAAACAACATGATGTATACTATCCATTCATGGGTGTTGTATATGCATGTGCATTGTCCTTCATGTCCAAATACCTTTATCAATCTTGCGGTCCAAAACCCATGACTAGGGTTGACATCAATGACAACAACAAATCTTCTAAAAATATCCCCCTTTGTCATTGATCACAACACTCATGCTCCCCCTATCATCATGATCCCAATTTCTCACCCCCTCTGACATCAATGGAAAAAGTTATGGCTGCTCCCCCTGATTTTAATGGAAAAATGTAACTCTCTTCTTTGGGGTTGCTCCCCCTGAACATGTGGCACTCAATAATACTTCATCCTTATTTTTGGTCTTTGGGACATTTTCTTCCTTAGAATCCTTTTGTGTGGCTTCTATCTTCTCTCTCTTCTTCATGTCTAGGATGTATATGTTGTTTGGTCTTCTTGTTGCAGTTGCAACCAATCTTCCTGAGTTATTTTCTCTGATTTTACATTTTCGGGAATCAAACGTAAGAGTGTATCCTTGATCACACATTT
>JASDQU010100259.1:858317-885538 GCA_032191745.1 Picea mariana | reverse complement strand
CCTTATGTCCAAAATTTTTGCAAGTATAACAATGACCAAGAAAGAAATTTTGATACCTGGGAGTAAGTGACCTTCTTTGTGATGTAGTCCATCTGGGTTCATGATCTACTCTTCTGTAGTTTCCTTCATACTTATTGAAGCTTCTTTGATTCCTGAAGGTAGGAGGTCTTCTTGGATATTCATCTCTTTTGTAATCATTCCTTCTTTCTGGTATCCTGGGCCACTTCTCATCAACTATATGTGTAGCTCTTTCTTCAACCTTCTTGTTCGTATTTGCATCTTCTTTGTATGAAGTTTCACCCATGCATCCAAGATGTGTTAATTCTTTTGGCACTTGAGAGTTTCTTAAGCTCTTCCTCAATGAGACAACTTCTTGTTCAAGTTTCTCACAATCTTCTTCTTTCTTTATCATTTGGACCTTCTTTACTTCTTCTATTATTCTTGCTTCTTCAAGTAGAGTTTTCAAGGAAATGGTTTCTTCTCTTAGTTTCTGAAAGTCTTCTAATTGTTTCTTTAAGCTTACAACTTTCTTTTCATAACTACCCAATTCACTTCTTAGTTTTCTATGTGTGTCTTTGAGCTTGCTATTTTCAATCTCAACATGCTTCAATTTTTTAAGATTCTCATCTTCTTGTTGAATCATTTCTACTTCATGATTTTCTTCTTCTTCATTGTCATCTCTTTCAATCCTTGGATGAGGACATTCAAATTCAACATTTTCTACTCCTTCACAATTAAAGCAAAAGAACTGACCTCTATTTTCTTCTTTGAAATTTGAGATGTTGTAATCTTCTTCAACTTCTTCTGCTTCTTCCCGTGCATAAAGGTCTTGTAGCTTGTCCCAAAGCTCTTTTGCTGATGCACATGATCCCACCTTGGATTTCACTGAATCTTTCAATCCATCCAGGATGGTATCTATTGCTAGTTTGTTGTTCCTTTTGGCTTCCTTCTGAGCTGCAGTCTTTGGTTTCTTCAAAGTATTGTATCTTGAAGCAACTGAGAACCAAACATCTACCCCAAGAGCTTTCAAGTAAGTTTCCATTCTATTTTTCCAATATTCAAAATTCCTTCCATCAAATGGTGGAATCCCATTTGGAATGTTGTCTTCCATTTCTGCATAGGATCTTCCTTCTAGTGGTTAAACTGTACTGAAGGTAACCCACTCTGATACCAATTGTTGATACTGAGAGGGGGGTGAATCAGTATCAAGTACAATTTAAGAACCTTTTTCAACTTATACTTAAACCATTCAATTATATTTAATGAGCAATGAACAATAGTATAAGAGTTACACCAATACACCACAATACACCATGCACAATATATGAGAAATAATCAATAGTTTTTGTTCAAGGGAAGTAATGACTTCCAAAGGTAGCTATAGCTTCCAAATGTAGAGGGAGGGATAAAACTCCAAGAGGAAGATACAATCCTCCAATATAAAGAGAGAGTTGAACTCTCCATCCTTTCCCCTTCCTTCCACCCAATAATATATGAGAGATAATAAAAATTTACATTAAATAATCACCATCAACCAATCATCACATAGAACCTGATAATGCTTCCTGAGACTTCTTCAATTTATGCAATTCTTCAATTATTGGAGTAATCTGATCCTATAGATAATATTATTCAATGTATTCTCTTAAACTCCTCCAATTTTCACTCCTTGAATCCTCCCCAAAAAGAGGTTATAGAAAGAATGGTAGACTTTATTCAATTCTGGTCTATTCAGAAGACCCAACTTGTACAACATGCCCCATGTTCAATATTTAATATCCAATTCTAAAAATCTCACACAAGAAACTAAAGCCCGTACTATTTCCAATGGAAGTGTTCCCACTTCATTTGGATTCTGTATGAAGAAGTTATGAATGTTTTACCCGGAACACCTATTTATTGACTAGCTTCAGGACTGGTCACAAACCCTATCTCCCACAGAGTGTATCTCCATAATTATAGCGAATCAAGAGCTGAAATTTTTACCAGAGGTACCTTGATATGTCTTCTCAATACCATAGTGATTTCACCATCTGAATCGTTCTAGAAAAAAAATTATATCAAAAATGGTAAGATGACCTGAAAATAACATACCTTAGAACACATCACCAAAAGACTTCATCCTCCCTTGAAATCCGGCCTTCTTTTACTTCTTATTTCCTATGAAATTCGAATTGTATCAAATGAATGTATAATGATGTTTATTTATACCATTTATTTCACTTCATTTTAACATTAGGGCCGACCTGACACTTTCTTATTTTGTAATTCTTTTCTTTAATTATCGTCAGGGCCTACATGTACTTCCTTCTTCAATTCACTTTGTCATCTTCAAAAAATTATTTCTCCTCAACCATGAGGATCCACGTGACGTGCCACATACCACTGAAAACACCATGATGTATACTATCCAATCATGGGTGTTGTATATGCATGTGCATTGTCCTTCATGTCCAAATACCTTTATCAATCTTGCGGTCCAAAACCCATGAATAGGGTTGACATCAATGACAACAACCAATCTTCCAACAGACATGTCTTATATTTGAATGGCAGTTTCACAAAATCCATTGCATGCAAGTAGGACCAATCATATAGGGTGAGTTTGATGGCTTCTAAGAAGCCTTTCTCTAGATCAAATTCTACATAGATGTTGGCACAAGATTTCATATTGTCATGAGGGTCGACACGATAGATGTATTTACCCAAGGTATTACTGATATTGTGAATGGTGTCATCATTCCAACATTGCAAAGGAAAAAATGAGAGGCAAAACTAGAAAAGAATGATTGTGGGGATATCATTTTCTGGATTGAATTCTAGATTCCACGATTGAGGTACATTCTTATGGAACACATGAAGTAGCAGTCGCTTCATAAAAGCAAATCTCGGTCCTCTTTCAATTCAAACAAGAAGACAAGAAAAACCCCTTCCAAAAAAAGAATGGTAGAGCTGACCCTTGATGAGGGGTTTCGAGTTTTTGTCAACCCAACTAGCCATGGATTGAAGGGAAGGCCATATACATGTGAATTGGCCAATAAGGCCATTTTCATTCAATCACAAAGCTTAAAAGTGGGAGTTCTGATAGACAGGACTTCTGGGATATCGTCCAATTTTTTCACGAACTCGGATGGAGGATGCTTGGAGGATTTGGGAGCACTACAATAAGATATTTGAAGGTCGCAATGTCTGGGGAGGGGGGGACCAAATCCCCCACCGGAGGTCGAAGCCATGGGTAYCGAATATCAAGTTAGGTTTGGAGAAACAGAGCAGGGGAAGGAGCTTCCAAATTTCTATTGCAAAGTCCAACATAAGTAAATACATATAAGGCCCCCATCTATTAATGAATATTGTCACATAATCAACAATGAAAAGRGATTTATTGTATGCTTGATGATAGTGTAAATTTATATTTCTCGCTAATTGTATATTATTAAAAGGCAAGGTACTTCCAAGTGATTACATCCTCCTTGAAAACTATGAAGAGGTAAAGCAATCGCTAGAAAGGTTGGGTGTTGCACTTGTCCAAATGATGTATTCTTTACATAGGTGAATACGTAGATAAAGAAATATGTGATAAAAAAAGGGTAAAAATGGTCCTTCCCATAAATGTCTATAATCCCAAGGACTCAAAGGATATTTCATAGAAAAGAGTTAATTGTGTTGTAGGTGTGGCATGCCTCACACAAAACTGAACTAGGAGTTATGAGGATCTTGATGGATTCAATAGCCATGAAGCATATAAATCATACATGGCCCAATAAATTCAAGGATGAACTATGAAGCCTTCGATTGAGAAGAAAAATGGATGGATTTAACTTGTATTCCCTCCCAAACACCTACTTTATCATTTGGCTAATGATAGTGATCAATAACAATACCCCACCATGGTTGTCTATGAAGAATGAACATCCACCATTGATCAAAGAATTAAAGCAATTGTGGGACTAGTGGATTTGTGGCATCGCTTTAGGCAGAGGCAAGGACAAAGTGTGCAAAAATATATCAACAAGTTCAATAAAATGGTGATCATGTTGGGTATCTATTCCAAGAAATCAAACGTACTCCTCAAATATATGGGGGGTCTAGATAGTCATTTGCAAAATCAAGTGACGCTCTTCAAACCAAGGATCATTGGTAAGGCCTATGTGCAATCACAATACCTAGAGAAAATAGGCCATAAGAAAGGACAACCAAGTGGTTCTAAATAGAAACACCACCAAGATTATTCCAAGGAGGGGAATAACAAGTGGAAAGGAAAATACAAGAAGATGACATCCACTACACATTAGTGCAAGGATCCAAACAACCACTACAACCATTGTAATACAAATGGTCACATCGAAGATAAGTGTTGGGAGATACATATAGATCTAAATCCAAAGAATTTTAAGAAGGATGCCAAGAAGAAGAACCTGCTAAGCATGTGTTTGAGAAACCATGTAGACAACATCTCATATGTGGATGATAATATTGTTTTCACTTCAATGCAGAAGGTGGTGAATCTGAGTAGCCTTCATCACAACAAAGATAAGGAGATGAAAAACACTTCAATATTGAAATATAGGTAAAAAAATACCAAGGTATATGCTCTATTCGATTATGGTTCGCATGCCATCCTCATAGCAGTAAATTTGGCCAAGAAGCTTGGGTTAGAAGTTCATAATCATCCTAACCCATATCCATTGGGATGGGTAAACAATGATGCAAATCTCAAGGTCACTAAATAGTGTAAGACCAAATTTTCTATAAGTGAAGATTTTATTGATGAAGTGGAGTTAGATGTAGTACCCATTGAAGTATGTGGTGTAGTGTTTAGAAGCCCCTACATGTATATGAGTGATGTGATCTTCATGAGGAGAGAAAACTAGTGCTACCTGATCAAGGATGGGAAGTCTTTCATCATCAATGCATACAAAGGTAAATCAAAGATCTCTTTGGTAAGTGCTAACCAAGATAAAAATTTAATCAATCCTAATAAGAAGTATGTATTTGTTTTATTAAGAGATAATCAATTAGGTGATGATCAGTAAGAGTAAAGGAATCTCTAGAGGGATGTAATAAATAGTAGAAACAATATTTGGAGGAGTTGTTCCACATATACACAGGAGTTTTTCAGGAGCCTAAAGGGTTTCCACCTAAGAGGGAAGTGGAGCATGAGATGAATTATTTCCTAACTCCCTATTATCGAATATCAATCTATATAGGAAGTCTATTATGGAAGTAGACAAGCTAAATAAACAATTGCATTAGTTGTTGGACTAGAGAGCAATTCAACCAAGCACCTCACCTTGTGGCTCACCTATCATCATAGTACCCAAGAAGGATGGAACTTGGTGAGTGTGTATCCACTACAAGCTTTGAAGGACATCGCACTCAGGAATTGGTACCCTTTTCCCAAGATCAATGATTTTTCAAACTAGTTTCATCATGCCAAGTAGTTCACGAAGTTGGATCTCAAATCAGGATACCACCAGGTATGTGTTAAATAATAAGACACATGGAAGACTGCCTTCAAGATAAGATAAAGTTTGTATGAATGGCTAGTCATGCCTTTTGGTTTATGGAATGCACCATCTATATTTATTCAATTGATGAATGATGTATTACATCCCTACTTAGATTCATTTGTAATAGTGTATTTGGATGACATATTGGTTTATAGCCCTACCTAGGAAGAACACATTTCACATCTCATGTGTGTGTTAGAGACTCTGAAAAATAATCAACTATTTTATAAGCTTAAGAAATTTGATTTTTCTTAGTAGTCATTGGTGGAAGGGATTCACTCAAGATAGATCCTACAAAGATGGACGCCATCCTCAAGTGGCTTGTTCCTACTAATGTCACTGAAGTTAGGAGATTTTTGGAGGTAGGGTAGTACCTATGAAATTTCATAACATACTTTGCAATAGTAGTTGTGCCACTCCATGCCATAACAACTAATGGTAAGATTTTCTAGTGGGGAGAGAATCAACAAAAGTATTTTGATGAGATGAAATGATATATCAGTCAAGCACCAGTCCTTGCATTTCCTAACTTGCGCAATCCTTTCTAACTAGAGATGGATGCAAGTGGATATGCTATGGTATCAATCTTGATGTAGGGAGGTAAGCCACTATGCTATCATTTTGAAATGTTTCACTGGGGAGTCTTGAACTACCATACATATGATAAGGAACTATATGCCATATCGAAGATATTAAGAGTGGAAGCACTATTTGATGGAAAATGAAACCATTATTGACACTGATCACCAACCATTGTAGTATTTGAAAGTACCTAGAGTAAGCTTCAACAAACTAGACACTACAAGTGGTTGGGGTTTTTGCATCAGTTTCATCTAGTCAAAAAATATAAGAAGGGAAGAACTAATAAGTTGCAAGATATGCTTCCAAGGCCATTGACATCCAAGATTATAACTTTGGAAAATCTTACGCATATGGAGCCTTTCACCCATGATGTATACAAAGAGGCATACACATAATATGGGGACTTTAAAGGGTGTTGCAATAGCTATAGAGACAAATTCATGTAGAAGAAGGAGACGGTACGTCTAACTATCATCTCCATAATGGGTTTCTCTACAAGCTAGACAATATTTGTTTCCCTAAAGGTGAAATATTGCATCTTATCAGAGAGGCTCACACCTCCAAGGTTGCAATACATTTTGGTGTTGGGAAGAGAGTTTCCAATTTACAAAAGTATGTGTATTGGCCCAAAATGAAAGAAGATGTAGCTCAATATATTAGAGGATGCATACTTTGTTGTACCACCAATCTTGATAATAGAAAGAAAGGTTTAATACCATACATTACCTATACCCACTCGACCTTGCGAAATCATTTCCATGGATTTTGTAGTGGTTTTCCAACAACCAGGAAGAGACATGAGTATCTAGTTGTGGTAGTCGACATGTTCAGAAAGATGTTCATTCTTATGCCTTGTAAAAAGACCATAAAAGGACAAGAAGCATCAAACATGTTCTTTGAATAGGTCTAGGTGCACTTTGGGATATGAAGGAACATAACATAAGAAAGGAACACTATATTTCTTAGTGCCTTTTGGAATACACTTTGGGAGAAGATGGACACCAAGTTGAAGAGATATACAACATTCCATCCACATATAAATGCACAAATAGAAGTAGTCAACTAGAATTTGGTTCAATTTTTGAGGGGTTATAATCAGAAGCATTTGAAGACCTAGGATGAAAATATAATCTACATTCAATACTATGATAACAAAGAAGCCCATACTTTTACCAATAAGTCTACTTTTGAAACTTACTTTGGGTATTTTTCGCTTTAGACCTTGGATGTTGTCTATGGAAAATAAGGAGAAGTGAGGGAAGACATCATAAGAGAAGAATTGAAAGGAGATAAATTTGTGGAAAATATTATGCAAATCTATTTGCAAGTACAAGAGACACTAAAGAAGTCATAGGAAAGGAACAAGGCCCAATACAATTAACATAGAACTGAGAAAAAGTTTAAGTTGGGAGACAAAGTTTGGTTACAATTGAAAAAATAAAGGCTACAAGGTCCTGGTAAGAAGATCAAGGCTCAATGGTATGGTCCTTTTCAGGTATTGGAGAAGGTGGATGATAATTCCTACATACTTAGTATACCCCCATATATGAACATTTACTCAGCAATGAATGTGGAAAATCTGAAACTTTATGATCCTTCCATGTTTGATCAGGAAACTATGAAGAAAGCCCTACCTACCATACAAGACTTAGCACTAGACGCTTAGGCAAAGTTGGAAGAAGATACCATTTTGTAGAGGAAGTACATAACTACTAGATAGAGACAACATGACCTCTAGGAGATTGCGTTGAAATGAAAACTTTTAGGCAAGGAAAACTGGTGCTCCAAGGATAAGGCAGAGGAAACATTTCCCCACTTCATGTAGTAAAATATTTTGGGGACCAAAAGCATCCCTAAATGGGTAGGTATGATTAGGAATGGATCACTATATAAATTTTCGTCTATCTTGGTACTTTTTGGGTTGAGAAATTGGAGGAATTGGCTTGTAAGGCCCATTTTAGTGGCGGGTCTCAGTTTGGATATTTGGGGTTTGGAGCCTTCCAAATCCATTTTGAGGCATAAAACAACACTTTTTTGTGTCAAAATTTTTTGAGCATACCTCCTAGCCTCTAAACATTTTTCTACACATCGAGACCTTTTCAACGATGTGAAAATCACCTCAATTAGAACTCGTATGTGGAAGTTACTCCTCCCTCAAGTTGACCTACCTTGTTGACCACCATGATACTAAGTGGGTACCATGTCATCCCCCATTACTCACACATTTGGGGCTAGCCACATGTGGAATTTCAATAATATTCTAGAAGGTACAAACCCTAACACTAATAGAGGGTTGAGACATGCAAAAAGCCTAAACCTGGATGACTATTAGGCTATGTTAAATATTGGGCCATTAGGAAGAGAGGGGGTTCAATTATTTAAGCATTGTACTTGTTCCATAGTTGAGTATAGAATCTATGAGTGGAATTTGAGAGCATAACATAGGAGGAAGAAGATTATGTAGTAGTCATTTAGCCCACAATGTCATAGGCAACTCCATATTGTTGAGATTTTATGTAATTTCAAAAGTTATTCCTAAATGTAATTGTATTGGTTATTCCTAAGTGTAATTGTGAAAGGGTTTATTGATAAGTCATGTCTTTTAGGTATTTTAGAGTAGAAATAGAGGTTATATCGAGTCATTTGGATCACTCATTGAATATAAGTACAAGAGAGTAGTACACACTTATCTAGGAGACTATTCTTGGTTCGTGTTTGGGTCTCTTTGGTCTTGATTTCATGAAAGATAATTGTATGACATTGTACATGCTGGATGAATCTATACCGAGGAAGTTTGCAGGGTTTTCTCCCCCATGAGGTTTTCCTTGAGGATATATCTCATTTTTCTGTGGATATCTATCTTTCAGTTGTGATCCTTTTTCATATTAAATAATAATAAAAGAATATAATACTTTAAATGTTGAAAAAAAAAGGATCAACATAGTGTCAGAGTAGGCCTAAAAAAGAAGATTTTTCCGTAGATTTTTAGAAGTGTTTTGGCAAACTAACTTCATCTTCCTAGGAAGGATGACTACCAGCACCAAAATTGACGAGAAGCTAGAAGGAGAAGAAAACTTCAGAGCATGGAAGTATAGAGTAGGCCTCCTTCTGGAAGAACAAGATTTAGAAATATTTGTTGAGGAGGAAGTTCCAGAACTAGAGGAAGATGAGGCCAAGGCAAAGAATAAAAAGAACCAGGCCATGGCTAAGAGCATTATTGCAGACTCAATCAAGGATCATTTGATCCATCATGTTTCTCCATTAAAATATCTGAAGAATATGATGGATGCATTGACTCATCTATTTGAAGGAAAAAACATCAACAAAAGGATGACATTGAAGACCCAAATGAAGGATGTGAAGCTTCAAGATTAAGAGTCCATTCACTCTTACTTATCGAGAGTGAAACATATCAAGGAACAAACTGAAGCTATTGGAGACATTGTTGACGAAGCAAAAATGGTGATGACCACCTTGAATGGTCTCCCAAGGTCATGGGATTCATTCATTCAAGGAATATGCTTAAGGAGGAAGCTAATCAAGTTTAGCAGATTATGGGAAGATTGCACTCAAGAGGAAGCAAGGTTGGTAGAAAGAGAAGAGAAATTGAGGGATGATGATCAAGTTTTAGATGGTCATACAAGAAAAGGAAAGAGTAAGAAAAAAACCTCATCCCCAAAGAAAATTCAAAATTCGAAGAAGAATCAAAGAGACTATTCAAATGTGATGTGTTTCTATTGCAAAAAATTGGGACACGTTGTCAAATTGTATCCCCTTATTCTTAAAATAAAAGAAAAGGAAAAGGGCAAGAGGCATTATGCTCATGCCGCTAAATATGATGAACCACCGAAGAAAATTGCAAGAGAATATGATTCAAGTGATGATGACTACGTCCCAATATCAACTCTCACAAGAACAATCACCCCTGGAAAGGATACTTGGTTGGTGGATAACAATGCTTCTAAGCACATGACATGGTATAAAGGCTCTCTATCAAACTTAATTCATAAAGACTCACCTCATAATGTGAATTTGGATGATGATTATCAGTATCCGATCAAAGGAGTAGGAGAGGCCTCCTACAAAATATATTTCAATAAGGGCACAATGAGGATGAAGGGCATGCTTTATGTGCCAGGTTTGAAGAAGAACCTTCTCTCAATTTCATCTTTGGATGAGAAAGGTTTCAGGGTTGCATTTGTATATAGAGAAGTTCTCATGTGGCCAAATGGAAAGACGTTTGATGATGCAGATGTTATCGATGTCCAAGAAAGAGGAATGTATAAATTAAAGGGATGCTTAGATTCAACATTGATTCCCGACATTGTGAATTCAAGTGAGCTATGGCATAGGATATTTTCCCACCTACACTATATAAATACCAATCATGAGAAAGATGGTAACAAGACTACCAGAGATTCAGGTGAATCTAGATGGTGTGTGCAAAGGTTGTGCACAATGCAAGAATGTGAAGAACCCATTTCCAAGCAATGATAGCAGAGACAAAGGAGTCTTGGATATTGTACACTTGGATGTATGAGACCGATATTAGCACCATTGCTCAGCGAGTACATATGTTATGTATCTTTTATTGATGATTACTCACACAAAACTTGGATTTACTTCTTGAAGTCAAAAGGTGAAGTATTTGGTAAGTTCAAGGAATTCAAGTCATTAGTAGGAAACCTAACAGAAAGGAAGATAAAGACGTTGAGATTAGAAAATGGAGGAGAATTCACCTGAGATGAATTCTTAGATTTCTGCAAAGAAGTTGGGATTAAGAGGGATCTCTCTACTCCCTATAATCTGCAGCAAAATGGAGTGGCAGAGAGAAAGAATCAAACGATTATGGAAGCAGTGAAGGCCATGATCCATCATCAAGATTTATCTATGTATCTATGGGCAGAAGTTGCGATGACAACTGTGTGCGTATAGAACAAAATTCCCCATCGAGTTCTTGAAAAAAAGACACTAGAGGAAATGTTTTTAGGAGATAATCCACAGATCAACCACATGAGGATATTTGGTTGTCATGTATTTGTGCATGTCCCCAAGGACAAGAGAACAAAGTTGGACCCATCTAGAAAGAAAGGTATATTTTTTGGGTATAATGAAAAATCAAAGGCCTATAGAGTATACATTCCCAAGCACCAGAAGATCGAGATTAGAAGGGATGTAACCTTCAACGAGGATGTATCTTTTCACAAATCAAAGTAGGATTATGTAGAGGAATATCATGATGAAGAAAATGGTGTTCCTAGAGTCACAGAGACAAGAGAATTGGAAGCAGAGGAATCCATTCTTGAGGATCAGGATATGGCCAAACCACAGAGGCCTATGGAGAAGCCTACATAAAAGAGAAGATCAGATTGGGCACCAAAGGCCATCAAAGATGCAAAGAGATATGGTGCCCAGGATGGATCATCTAGGAAATTCAGAAAACCAAAACTGTATCCTGGTTATGTGGAATTATTGTGTGATATCATTGATGTAGTGTCTACCATCTATGAAGAAGTTGTAGAAAAGAAATAATGGAAGGATTCCATGGTCGAGGAATACCAATCAATAGTGAAGAATGGCGTTTGGGATGTGGTTCCTAGGCCCAAGGAAAAATCAGTTGTGAGCTCCAAGTGGATATTCAAGATGAACCATGTTGCAGATGGAAGCATTGATAAATACAAGGCTAGATTTGTAGCACGAGGATTTGTTCAAATGGAAGGAATTGACTATCAGAAGACTTTTGCTCCTGTGGAAATATATACTTCAATAAGGGTTGTTGTTTCAATAGATGTTGTGATGAAATGGAAGGTTCATTAGATGGACGTGAATATGACATTTTTGAATGGGGTAATAGAGGAAGATGTTTATGTGGAAAAACCACAAGGATTCGAGACACGTGGCAGGTAGATGCATGTGTGCAGGTTAAAGAAGGAATTATATGGATTGAAGCAGGCACCGAGAGCATGGTATGGTCGGATTGATGGTTTTCTGATGAGCTTAGGATTTACCAAGAGTAGTGCAGATCCTAACCTTTACTTCAAGGTTGAGGATCATGGACCAATGATATTACTACTATATGTGGATGACCTGTTCTTAATGGGAGTGGAGAATCTCATCATTGAGTGTAAGAGAAAACTCGTTGTAGAGTTCGAAATGAAAGACCTAGGTTTGATGCATTATTTTTTGGGTCTAGAGGTATGGTAGAGGAAGAATGAGATCTTCCTAAATCAAGGAAAATATGTTGTGGAGATCTTGAAGAGGTTCGAGATGTTGGATTGTAAACCGATGGCTAAACCAATGGCATCAAATATGAAGTTGTTGGATGATACAACTTCATAGGTTGTGGATGCTACATTATATAGGCAAATGATTGGATCATTGATGTATTTGACAAATACACAACCAGATATATGTTTTGTTGTGAAAACCCTAAGTTAGTACATGGTTGACCCCAAAAGTGTTCACGTGATTACAGTAAAACATGTGATAAGGTACCTTAAAGGTACAATGGATTATGGGCTCAAGTATGTTGTAGAAAATGAGATTAGTCTACTTGGATATTCAGATTCAGATTGGGACGATAGTGTTGCAAACCGAAAAAGTACATTAGGATGTTGCTTCACTTTGGTATCTGGTGTGATTTCATGGATCAGTAAGAAGTAGTCATGTGTAGCACTCAATATGACTAAGGCATAGTATGTGGCATCAAGTTGTGAATCAATGTGGCTTCATAAACTGTTGACTGAATTATTCGATATTGAGATGGAGGCGACCTGTATCTTGTGTGACAAATAGAATTGTATAAAGTTGTTAGAGAACCTAATGTTTCATGATAGGTCGAAGCATATCGAAATAAGGTATCACTATATAAGGGATATGGTGCAGAAGAGAGAAACGAGGTGTAAGACCTTAATTTCAATTTAGTTCATTGTTTTACTTTCTTGATTTTCTTTCTACCAGCATAATAACTGACATCAACATGATAATCAACAACAACATACTAACAACATAAAAACATACTAACAACATAATAACAAGAACATAATAACAACATAATAACAAGAACATAATAACAACATAATAATCAACAACGATATAATGACAACAGATCACTAGTAAAATGCATAAAGTATCTACCTCAACCTATAACTTAGTTGATTTAGCACATTTCCTAGTTGTTGATGATCCTACCCAACTGCCCAAACCGAATATTAACCTCCCAGCCAACTAGGAACAACCTTTTTGGCTCCCTAGCTCCAGGAATCCTTGCAGTTTCTTGGCCCCCAAGCCCAAATTTCCCAGCAACAGTAGTGCCCTGTGAGAGTTTCCAAAATTCTCTTTTTTCCCAATTTCCCTCCTCCTCCTCCTTCACCTCTTGCAGAAATTTCCAATCCAAAATGAGACCCCTCTCCAAGTCCCCTCCTCTCTTCCTTATCCTACTCTCTCAAATCTCCCTCATTAATTTCCCAACAACCTTATCCCCCCATTAATTCCCCAACAGCCTTATCCCCCCATTAATTACTTCACCCACCCTTTAATAATAAAATAATAAAAGTATGATTTAATATATTTTAATAATTAATTAAATTTAAAATAATAATAAAAAACTATGATAAAAATTAAGTAATTTGGGTTGTTACATACACCCACCCTTCAAGAAACTTCATCCCGAAGTTAGATTAATTTACAATACAAGGGTAACGAAACATGATTCATACATCCACATCAAATAATCAACATCTACAATTTAAAACACTTATACATACTAGTGTACATGTGCAAGGCATGCATGTGTAGCTAGCACATACAAGACTCACACATGCACTAATGACAATAATTATCACTCCTAAAGTAATTCTTGCATGTGTCCAATCCAATCAACAAGATCATTCATTTCATAAAATATTGTAAACCATTTAAAATGCTCGCAAAATCCCTCAATTATAATAATTTAGCACAAACAACATTCATTTAGATAATTGTAGTTCAGTTAAGCAATTGTAAATATACATATATACATATCTTCTTTTCAACAAGAGGAAAAACAATAAATTCTACTATAAGGTGAAATCCACACACACTCTCAACTACTTATATTCATACTTCCTCCCTAACTTACTTCCATCTTCCATCCTTATCCTTGCTTTGTTGGACTATCTTCGAGCGTCAACTATATTGACCTAACTCCAAGTAGAAATCATAAGCAGAAGTGTCAACTATCTTGACGAAGATTCCCCAGCAAGCAACTGATAGTCATCATCACACGTCTAGGGGAGCACGAGCTAACATCGTCTTCCCATGAATCCAGCTTTCAGAGGATACACTGTGGGAAATACCTCCACCCATCCTAATAGAACTAGGGTCAACACCCTACCATGGAACATACAGTGGCACTGTGTTGCTGGGAATTTTGTCATCGTATATTCAGTTTTAGATAGTCTCGCCACCTAAAAAAGACTTGCATTTGTCCACATATCATAGCAATGCATTTGAACCAATAAATTTCACATACAAAAATCATACCATATTGTTTCCTGGTTGATGTTCACAAAATCAACCTTTTATCATCATTATTCTTTGGCTATTTCATAGCCTCTTGACCCGCAGATTAGATTATAACACAACTCATACATATCCATGCATTACCATCATGTGAATGCATTTAATCATAATCTCAATCCGATATCCATGTACCAACAAATTTAAATGTCAAAATTTTCAAGTTATAAATAGATTGCATAATATCCATCATAATTCAAATAGCGTTAAACATTCATAGAATTGACATTCACATAGGTTCATATGTCTTAAAAGTTCAAGTGTATCACTAATAGTTTCACAGTGAATAGAAAATAAACATGATTAGGCCTTAAGTAATTCTACTTGTCTAAGTCAAAAGGTGGCATTATGTACACCCAACCTTCGATAAAACATATTCCCTAGGTGGCCAAAAAAGTGAGGGATGATCTCATCGTAAGGTCTCGGCATCCTCCCAAGTAGCAGATCCTAGGATATACTTGTCCCACTGGACCATAACTTGGTCTACTAGATGGTTCCTGAGTTGTCGGACCCTACAATCCAATACGTGTAACGGCTCTATCGTGAGGGTTCCCGCGTCCGATACCTACAATTCCTTCCAATTCAGTTTATGAGATTCATCAACAACATAATGACGTAGAACAGATACATGACAAACATTATGAGTTTTATGCAAGTGGGGTGGCAGTACGAGATGATAGGAAATGGTTGCAATTCTCTCTTGCATTTTGAACGATCCTATAAATCGAGGTGACAACTTTGTCCCCTTCACGAACCAAATGGTACTCTTATTAGGCCCGATACAAATGAAAACTTGATCTCCCACTTTATAACTTCGATCAGTCCTATGTGCATCAACATAAATTTTTTGTCTATCATGTGCTTCCTTTAGTCGATGCCTAATATGAATCACTTGTTCCTCCATCTCTTGAATCAATTTTGGCCCAACTGTCACTTAGTCTTCTAACCTTTCCCAACTCAACATTGTCCTGCATGTCCTTCAATACAGAGCTTCATAGGGTGGCATTCCAATGGAGCTATGAAAACTGTTATTGTAGGAGAACTCTACCAAAGGTAGGTACTTCTCCCAATGGGTTTGATTATCCATAACATACATCCTAAGCATGTATTCCATAACCTAGTTTACTCTCTCAATTTTTCCATCTGTTTCGGGATGATATGCTATGCTTAAGTTCAACTGAGTTCCCAACGTTGACTGCAAAATTGTCCAAAACCTAGATGTGAATTAGGAGTCCCTATCTGAAATGATATTCTTGGGTAACCCGTGCAAATAAATGACCTCACTTATAAACATGCGTGCCACATCAGTGACATCATAAGTGTCTCTAACCGGAATAAAATGAGCACTCTTGGTCAAATTATCAACTATGCGATGTGACTGACAATCCCACAACAAAATCCATATAAATGACTTCCCACTTGGACATAGGAACATCATGTGGTTGTATGAGACCTGTTGGGTGGTGGTGGTCAACCTTCACTTGTTGACACTCTAGGCACTTGGAGACGAAATGGACTACATCACGCTTCATGCCTACCCAGAAGAAAATCTTCTTCATGTCTGCGTACATTTTATTCACACCCAGATTTGCACAATAAAGTTCTCTATGGGATTCCTTGAGTATGATGCTTCGAATATCCCTACCTTCGAGGATGTACATCCTTCCCTGATATCTTAACAATCCATATTCTTCGAGGCTATATCCTTCATACTTTTGATCTACTTGCCTCCCACTTTGGAGGGTTGAAGTAACCTTTAAATACCAACTATCTCCAAGAAGTTTCCCCAACACACACTCCCTTAGATTAACTTTTAAGGGTACCAAAGAGAAGACACATGGTCTCCTTCTCAAGGAATCCGCGACCACATTCTCCTTTCCCTTGATGTATGAAATTCCAAAATCGTACTCACTCATAAACTCACTCCATCACCTCTGTCTGGCATTGAGATCCCTTTGAGTGAATAGATCCTTTAAGCTTTCATGGTCTGTTTTGAGCTCAAATTTTCTCCCCACTAGATAGTGCCTCCTAAGTTTAAGAGCTAGCATTACAACTTCCAACTCTAAATCATGAGTAGCGTAAATCTCCTCATATTGCTTCAACTTTATTGACACATATGCTATCAATCCTCCATCCTGCATTAGCACGACCCCCAATCCTTTCTTTGAGGCATCTGTGAAGACTGTGAATTCTTTTCCCATATCTGACACTCACGGAATTGGTGCAGTAGTTAGTAACCTCTTAATCTCGATTAATGAACTATCACATTGTTCTATCCATTCATACCTGACCCCCTTGCGCTGCAAGGTGGTGATGGGTTTCACTATTTTAGAGAACCCTTCCACAAACCTTCGATAATAACTTGCTATCCCCATGAAGCTTCTTACCTCATGAAAATTTTTTGACACTGGTCATTCCATAATGGCCTTTACCTTTTCTGGGTCCACAAAGATTTCTTCATCATAAATGATATGACCTAGATAGTGAATTTATTTCTGGAAGAAAGAACACTTCAACAATTTTCCATACAATTTGTCCTCTCTAAGGAACGACAACACCACTCGCAAGTGTTCCTCATGTTCTCTTTCATTCTTGGAATAGATGAGGATATCGTCCAGAAAGACCTGTACAAAGTGGTCTAAGTAATTTCATAATACACCATTCATGAGGCTCATGAATACTGTTGTCGCATTGGTCAAACCAAAAGGTACTACGACGAACTCGTAATGCCCAAACCGAGTTCGAAATGCAGTTTTAGGAATATCGCCTTCTTTAATCCTTAATTGGTGATACCCTGATCGTAGATCATTTTTTTAGAACATTGTTGCTCCTTTCATCTGATCAAAGAGTCATCTATTTGTGGCTTTGGGTACCTATTTTTCACTGTATCACGGTTCAAGTCCCTGTAATCTATAAACAGTCATAAGAAACCATCCTTCTTCTTCACAAAAATGACTGGTGAACCCCAAGGTGAGACACTAGGCCTTATTAGCCCTAAGTCAAGTAGTTCCTTCAACTACATCTACAACTCACAAAGTTTTGGGTCTGTCATCCTATACAGAGTCTTGGAAATTGGCTTTGCACTAGGTTTTATCTCAATTTTAAAATCAAGCTCCCTCTCAGGAGGTAACCCTGGCAATTCTTTCAGAAAAACATCCTTAAACTCCGACAATATTTGGTAATGATCCAAGGAGGTTCCTTTCCCTTCATTGACTGATTCCACTACATATAATCGATAAAATTGCCTCATGCAACGTTTAAACTTCATGGTCGAGATAAAGCGTAGAGACACTTTCCTCCATATGTCGTGGATATCTACTGACCTTCCTTCATCGTCAATACAAAGCACCCTTTTTGTGAAACAATCTACAATATCTCGATGCGATTCTAACCAATCCATTATGATGATTAGGTCATATGTCCCAAGAGAAGTGATGTACACCTTCAACCTAGTAGTACACACTCCCAGGTCTACTAGACAATTATCAACTCTAGGTCCTACCACTTTTTTTCCCCCCGAAGCCATATCAACGTGTTTAAAGTCATTGTGCTCGTAGGATGCCAACCACACTTTTCTAGTGCATTAGGTGAAATGAAACTATCCGTAGCACCAGAATCAAATAAAATTTTAACATTGACATGATTTAGCGTACCTGACGAATCCACCACAGTGGATTGATGCTCTACCTGGCGATTATTAACCGCTACATAAATATGGTGGCTACTACTTGCTCATCCCATCGGGGCCTCTCCTTCTCTATGCATAAATCCTGCTTGTGACTCAAGACAATCACGCTGGTAATGGGGTCCTCCAAGCCCCCAACAAGTAACCCTGGTTGGAACCTGTGCATGGCCCTGTGATGGTCTCTGAAATAAGTTCCTTCCCCTAGAGCCCCTGCCCCTACTTGTTTCTCCCTCAGAAGGTTGTGGACATGTCTGTGTCATTGGCGATGAGTGGGATGTGACCGTTGAAATACCTGTAGCAACTTCTCTAGGTGCGACTCTATTTCCATAAGGAGGTGACCTAGAGCTTCCTTCCCTAGAGAAGGTCCTAGGGGCCTTCCCCACGAATCCAAGATGTTGTGGAAAGGTTTATCTAATACCTTTGTTTAAGCTCATATGCTCCTCCGTGTAACGTACATTTTCAATTGCTTCAGCTACTTACGACGGTTTCCACATCCATACCATGGCCCTTATCTTAGGGTTTAACACATACACAAAACGTTCTTCCTGTCATTGATTGATATCCATGTACGAGACATATTTTACTAACTCCATGAACCTGATATCATACTCTTCCACAGTTTTGTTTCCCTGAACTAGAGCATGAAATGCTCCTACTTGTTGTTCCTCGTAGTACACATGCAAATATTTCATCTGGAACCTTTCTTCAAAAATCTCCCATGAGAGGGTGTTTGGGGTAATGTGCAACTACCTCTCCAAGTTACCCCACTAGTTCAAGGCATTGTCCCTCAACTAAAAGATCACTATTTTCACCTTTGATGTGGAAGCATAGTCTTTTAAGGAGAAACATCGTGTCATTCCTTCCAACCATGCCTCCACACATTCACTTGCACGACCCCCAACAAACCTTGGGAGTTTGATTTTTTGTAGTTCTCTGGTGATGTCCCCTAGTGGAGGCCCTCCCTCTGAGTCCCTTGTTGCTTCATGGTTACCCACTCTAGATGGTGGGGGTTCCACTTCAACATTAGTTGACTGGCATCCCTTTAATGTCTCATTAATAGCCTCTAAAGAGCGCAAAATGAGAGCTAATCCAGGCGATGGTGGTGGCAGCCCCAACGTTCTTGGTCCTTGCGACGATGCCCCTCAACCTCGATTTTCCCAAGTTCTAACCATATTGAATAAAAAATCTACATCAAACTGAATGCTTATCAGGGAAGAGTTTAAGGCATTCCACATTCGCTCAACTTATACTTGCAAACATAGGGTTAGGCGTAAGTTTTTTTTTTTAACTTGTCTATAATCAAACATTACTCTCTTTAGGGTAAGTGGCTAAAGTTTGGGGTCGAAAGCCTCTAAGCATGGTAACTTGTTCGAGTAAGTTGTTAACTCCCTTGCCTTGCCAGCTATGCTAGCACTGTGAGGTACCTGCCAATTACTGTTACTTGTCTCCTTAAGTCCTTAGAAACTTGGAAACTAAGTAAAATGTTTTAAACACAATGTAAATTAATTATTAAACCCCCCAAACAGACCCATTTGATTGACACGTTGTGTGCAGTTTGAGCCTCTTGTGAGCTCTATCGGTGGGCTTTGGTACTTGGTCTCGATGACTTGTGTGATGACTAAAGTTTTTGGTAGTATGTAATGTCAATGACTTTGAGTGGTGGGCTCAATGATCGAAACCCATTTTTTTGACATTTGGTGAACTCGACGACCAAACTCAAAATCCCAGGCTAAGTGTCTTGTGACCAAACTTGAGGCAAGTGGCACTTGATCACAATAGGACTCGGGGATTGGTTTGATTTTAAATATATATATATATATATATATATATATATATATATATATATATATATATATATATATATATATGACTTCAGATTATTTTAATTAATATACTTCTCCCATAATTCTCCCATATATATGATACGTCGTTCACACATAATTCTCCTCACCTTAGCTTGGTGCTTTGTGTGTTTCATGTATTTGGTGCTAATATTTGACTTGTGTCGATATATGTTGTGGCCTTGGTTAAGATTAGATTGGGCATGAGACCCACTTCTTAATTATTTCATTTTATTTTAATTTTAAATAACCTTAATTATTATTTTTAAATATAATATAAGAGAGAAAAAAAAATACTAAAAATATATTAAAAATATTAGAAATATATAATATATATATATAACGCGTAATGCAAAAAACTTTAGCCCCTCGTGGACTCCTCCCTTGGTGGCTAGTCACTTGGACTTGTGCGTTGGGCTTTGGTGCCTTAGATTGTTGTGTCAATTGGTGCTTAGACTTGGAGATTGGGAATTGGGGATTGGTGGATTTTCACAGTGGTCATAGAGCAAAAGAGACAGAGAAATCCATATACAACTACATACACAGATACCCATTATCGACCATTGGCACTCCCAAGCAAAAAAAATGGACATCAAAAGAGGAAAGTGCTATGTGAGCGGGCATGGAGAAGTATGGCACCGACAAGTGGCAAACCATTCTCAAGCACCTAGATTTCGCGCTCTGCCTCGCATCTCATTCCAATGTGGACTTGAAAGAAAAATGGATAAAACGTATGAGCGTCAGTGCCGATAGCCAGGGTTCGAAGACTCCTAGAGTGAAATTCATTATCGTTGTGCCTCCATAGGAATATGTTGTGTTTTTTTGGCATGGCACATTTGTTGGAGATGTTGGCGCTAGTAAGTACACTAATAGTTGAAGAAAATATGTGTTAGACCTGGCGGAGGTCGAGACTTCGATTCTCCTCGGTTGTAGTGTTAAATCATTTTGACTGGCCTCTTTCCTCAGTTTCCTCACTTTCTCCCACAGCTCATGTTGTTGGAATGCTCGTAAAATCCAAAGCAACAATACCCTCAACAGATATTGTTATTTACTCTCCTAAGAGCACTTCAACAAGTGCTAGAAATCATTCGCTGAGGTGCGATTACGATGACATGATTTTAGAAGCCTTCACGGCTCTGCGATATCCGAATGGAATAGACATTACTACGATTGCTAGTTTCATGGAGGAAAGACACCACTTACCCCATATTTTCAGGCGAACGCTCGACTCTAAGCTTAAGCACTTAATCTCCTGGGAAAAGATCATCAAGATTCATAATAGCTACAAGCTCAAAGATATGGCAGAATCAAGAGCTGCAGTTTTAGGACCTAAGAATTTAGTCGATGGTTTAACTCCTTTGGAGAAGACAAGAGGGGAGAATTGAGAGTGTCCTTGCAATTTTAAGCTAGGTCAAGCTTAGCATTTTCAAGGGATTTTGTAAGGGTGCCCGCTCCCCTGTCTTCTCTTTGCAAAATTTCACAGGGTTTTCTCTTTGTTTTCTGTCTAATTCCACTTCAACGAGTTTCTCGCTGCTAAAGGGCATATGTTTCTGTCAACAGCTGGTGATTCTATATCTGGTAACGTGTTTTCGATGCTTTGTTTGTTCTTGGGTTTTTTTTTTGCTAGGGTTTCTTGCAGTCTGCTTCATGGTTGTTTCGAGTTAGCAAATTTGTTTTTATTAATTGCGTTTTATTTTCTAAACCCACAATTTTAGGGTATTCTTTTGATATAAAGAACAATCGGCAAATCAGTTTAGCGACGTGAGACTTAGGGTTTCTTTTCCTTAATGTAGGGGTTTTCATGGTCGTCGAGAAGTCTGGTTCTGTCTACTACGTGGTCCCATCTGTTACAGAGGTCTTTGTATAGATTTATATTGTGAGCTTTCATTTATTGGCCAGCAGGTTCTTGTCTGAAGAAGGATGCATATATTATTGATTTATGGTTGGATTATTTACAGCCTTGGAATATTAGTGCAAAAGGAGAAATGATGTCTTCTCTCGAAGAGGATTATTATTTCGAGGCAGAGAATAAGATGCTCATGGATCAGGATCAACAATTATCCCCACTTTCAGGGAGCTTGCTTTTAAAGAAAAACACTGATACTGACCAGGGTTGTGGGTGGTCAAGCCCAGGTTTCAGTTTTGAAACCAGGCTTTGATACCATGTGTAAGACCTTAATTTCAATTTAGTGCATTGTTTTCCTTTAGTGATTTTCTTTCTACCGGAATAATAATCGACAACAACATGATAATCAACAACAAGCTAATAACAATAACATACTAACAACATAACACCATACAAACAACATAATAACAATATCATACTAACAACATAATAATCAACAACAATATAATGACAACATATCACTAGTAAAATGCATAAAGTGTCTAGCTCAACCTGTAGCTTAGTTGATTTAACCCCTTTCCTAGTTGTTGATGATCCTTCCTAGCTACGCAAATTGAATATTAACCTCCCAGCCAACAAGGAACAACCTCTATGACTCCCTAGCTCCAGGAATCCTTGCGGTTTTCTAGCCCCCGAGCCCAAAGTTCCCAGCAACAACAGTGCCCTGTGAGAGTTTCCAAAATGCTATGTTCTCCCAATTTTCCTCCTCTTCCTCCTTCACCTCTTGCAGAAATTTCCAATCCAAAATGAGATCCCTCTCCAGGTCCCTCCTCTCTTCCTTATCCTCTTCTCTCAAATCCCCCTCATTAATTTCCCAACAACTTTATCCCCCCATTAATTCCCCAACATCCTTATCGCCCCATTAATTACTTCACCTACCCTTTAATAATAAAATAATAAAAGTTTGATTTAATATATTTTAATAATTAATTAAATTAAAAAAAAAAAACTATGATAAAAATTAATTGATTTGGGTTGTTACATGAGGCTCCAATATGTGGATACCGATGAGAAGGTTGCAGATGTGCTGACAAAGCCATTGACAAGGACGAATTTTGGGTACTTTAGGGACAAGCTTGATGTAGTCCCTCTTCAGATAGAGTGATGGCTTCAAAGGTTATCGCAGGGTAGTGGATGTCATGATGACATGTTGTAGCTATTGGAGAGCTAACCACCAGCACTGGATGCATGTTGAAGACACGAGGTGGAGATGTTATCGCAGGGTACTGGATGTCATGGATAAGATATTTGATCTTTCTGCGGGAAACTGGATAGTCTCATGATGACATGCTGTAGCTATTGTTGAGCTACCCACTGGCCCTGGATGCATGCTTTGAAGTCATTATGGATTTCTTGTGATGTATAGATTTGTGTGTCTTACAATCAATGGTCATGAGATCATGTGGATGGAGACAATGTTAGAGTCTGTTTCGGATAGAATACCTTCCTCATTAAGAGGGAGTGTTGATATTTTATGTAATTTCAAAAGTTATTCCTAAATGTAATTGTATTGGTTATTCGTAAGTGTAATTGTGAAAGGGTTTATTGATAAGTCATGTCTTTTAGGTATTTTAGAGTATAAATAGAGGTTATATCGAGTCATTTTGATCACTCATTGAATATAAGTACAAGAGAGTAGTACACACTTATCTAGAAGGCTATTCTTGGTTTGTGTCTTGGTCTCTTTGGTATTGATTTCATGAAAGAGCATTGTATGACATTGTACATGTCGGAGGAATCTATAGTGAGGAAAGTTTGCAGAGTTTTCTCCCCCTTGAGGGTTTCCCCGAGGATATATCTTATTGTTATGTGGATATCTATCTTTTAGTTGTGATCCTTTTGCATATTAAATAATAATAAAGGAATGTGATACTTTAACTGTTGGAAAAACAAAAAGAAATCAACACATGTCAAGTTCTCTTTTCTTTGTATTTTCATTTTCATAACTGAAGAAAAGAGAGTAGAGCATAGGCCTCACCTTCTAGCTGGGTTTTCTCTTATATTAGGTTTCCTATTATACATCTTGTGTTCATTTGTGTGGATGGTGTGTTCATTTACTTGTTCTTTCATTTTCGTATTTCAATTTAGTTTCATAAATTTGAGTAAAATCTAGTGAATATAAATCTAAGATCTAAGGAAATAAACTTGCATAGTAAAATATTTCAAAATAACACAAGATTTGTTGTGATGGGTTGTTCTAGTAGAATATCCACAACAATTTACATATCACTAAGGCAAAGCTTATAACATGCAACTTGATACTTCTCCCACAAAATCCCACATGGGTTGATAATTTCTCCGTTGTTGTATTTCTTCAATAAAATTGTATACAAGTTGATGATTACTCCCTTTTGTATCCCCATTGGTTCTTTTTGTAATCCCTTATAATGATTTAGATTTTGTTATCGCTTTGGTTGGCCTAAAATCTAGATTTCACAAAGCCATCTCCATTTTCCATTTCTCCTGCAAAAGTGTAGACGGGTTGATCATTTCTCACTTTTTCATCCATTTTGATTCATGTAGTTTTTCCAGAATTCTTCATTATTATGATTGGATTAGAAATTGGATTTAGTTTTTTGAGGTTGATTAAATAATAAAACAATCTCAGGCTTGCTCCTTAGATTTCGCTATTAGCAACAATGTAGTGCTTTGTACAATACTAGCAACAATTGTTACCAGCTCTTGAAAGAGGGAAAAAACCTTTCATGCTCACTACCAATTTCTATCAAGCAACAATATGTTCTGCCTATTTGACGAAATCAACAATTGATACATATAGTAGTGATATTTCTTAGACTTTAGTTGTTTCAATCACTTTTATTCTTCTACTACTAGATTCATCATATCACATGTCTACAATTTCAGTTCTTCACTAGTTTAGGTATAACACTTCTCTTCTCATAGCAACATCTTGGAATTTTATGGATAAACCCTCTAGGTATTCTTGTCTTTTTGACCTAGCAACTGCACATAATTCATCTCCTCTGTTTGAGAGAACCTCAAGTTTACATTTTGAGATGCTAGCCTTTGGATCGTCTATCATCCTTTTTTCCTCCAATTCGCATGGGACATTGTGCATAACATGCTTTAATTTTAAGAGGTCTAATGCTACCCCTTTGTCATAAAACTGTATTCATGAGATACTACCATTACTTAACCTATTCTCTGTAGGTGGCATATAGAATTGTCACTCTCTTCTACTTTTGGTATCTAGTCCCCACTTATCTGTACCAGACAATCACATGAATAGGTGGATCGAAGGCCTTGAATATTCAATGCAACACCTCCAAGCTATAATACACACTCTGAGATGGATCATGCATACTTCAAGGATACCTACTACACATATATAGCTCAACAACAAAAACTATCAAACCATAGGCACATCAACCTAGCACCTCTTGGGTTCTTTCATACACCAATAACACACATTAGCTTCACATTCCAATGCCAGGCTAAGAATGATCATTTCAAGTCACCACATTCTTCATCACAACAACATTTATGATCTAGGAATTCACATTTCTGCAACATCGATATATCTAGGCGACAAACCATGGGTATCAACATTCACAACAAAAGAACACATGGCTTACATACTTTTTGTTCCCCTTGACCACTTTCTTAAATCAAAAGGCATGGGCTCTACATCATACTATTGGAATTCTTTGGCTTATATCTATGTTAGAATCTCAAAGAAAATTGGAAAAATGTTTCAATTTTCTTTGGAAGGGCATCTAGGACAAAGGCATCCCCTAGTAAAATGTAAAAGACTTTCCAAGCCTAAAGAATTAAGGGGTTGATGATTAAATTATTTGGGAAAGCTCTATAAGGAATGATCTTGTGGCGATTAATTAAAGTCCTAGGTTGTGACAAAGTATCTCTAAAAAATGGATAGACTAAAATGCTTCTCGAACTATGTTGTGGAGACACAATTGTGCTAAAGAAAACATTGGCATTTATGCTTTAATATTGATATGATTATAGAACCAAATATGTGTTGTAGATTGTGGATTGTGGATGAAAAATGGTTGAGTTGGTGGAGGAGATAACTCCCTTGGCAACCAATATTTCTCTAGTCTAAAAAATAAATCTCGAGACTTGTGAAGATTTTTAGAACCTAGCACACTAGAGTGAATTATTATGAGTTTGGTGGAGGTTTGAGAACCCTAGCACACTAGATTGAAGCAGAGTGGAGGTTTGAAGACCTTAGGGCACTCACCTAATTTTTGTTGAGATTTGAGGGAGTCTTAGGGACCCTAACACAACAAGTGAATATAATTTTGAGGTCTATATGAGACAACGCTTCTAGTGACAGGTGGGAATGCTCACCACTATACTACAACGATTGCAGATGGGAGTGAAAACTATCACTCAAATGTTGTCAACCCTAGAATGAATTATGTAACATAGCGATGTGAATATGATGATAAAATGATGGGAAGATAACATGAAGGAAGGAAGACGAATGTGAGATAATTGGGTTCAACAGAAAGCAAGCACAAAGACCATGGAATTAAAAATGAGTTCAAGTGGGTATCTCTTTACATTTTCCATAAAAATCTGTGAATGAATAGAAAAATTGGTAATAGAATCTTGCACCAACCGTGAATCAAACCCGAGTTTGTACCGTGGTAAGGTACTATTCTACCACTAGACCACTAGTGCGTTGATGGTTGAATTTTACTTCTTTTCTTCCTGTTGTATTAGACACTTCTTGGTTTTTTTCTTCATTCTCATTTAGCATAGGCTCATTCATTGGATCGAAGAGGCAGTCCAACTCAGTTCCATTTCTCCCACAAAAATATATAAGGTCGATCATTTCTCCCGTTTTCATCCATGTTTGATTCTTCATGTAGTTTCTCATCGTGTTCCATAATTCTTCATTGTTATGACTGGATTAAAAATTGAATATAGTTTTTTTTGAGGTGGATTAAAGACTAAAGCAATCCTAAACTTACTCCTTGGAATTCCCTATCAGCAACAACGTAGTGCCCTGTATAATGCTAGAAACAATACTTACCATTTCTTGAAAGACAGAAAAACCTTTCTACTTCTTGAAATATAGAAAAACCTTTCCACTTCTGTTTCCATTCCTCTTCCCTACCCAACTACCTCTCAACAGGTTACTCTGAACA
>JASDQU010100259.1:831250-858225 GCA_032191745.1 Picea mariana | reverse complement strand
CTCTCTCTCTCTCTCTCTCTCTCCTTTTCCACACCCCCAATAAGACACACCCTAACCCCATTCTCAATTATTGCTTCCAACTTCATCCAACATGCAGACCCATGAGCTCCATTACCAACCTCAGTATCTCTCCCTTTCATGCTCACTACCAATTCCTTTTTCCCTTAGACCCCTGGTGCTCTCAACACCCGCATCTATGAAATGCAATGTACAACAACTAGTTTCTATCAAGCAATAGTTTGTTCTTTCTATTTAAGGTAGTCAACAGTCAACAAATATAGTAGTGACACCTCTTCGGACTTTAGTTGGTTCAAGCACTTTTACTCTTTCGCTATTGGATGCATCTTATCACAAGTGTACACTTTCAATTCTTCTCTACTTCAAGAATAACACTCCTCTTTTCACAACAACATCTCGGCATTTGATGTATAAACCGTCTAGGTATTATTGTCTTTTTGAACTAGCAGCTACTCATAATTCACCTCCTATGTTTGATAGAACCCCATGCTTACATTTTGAGATGCCAACCTCCATAGCATTTATCATCCTTTCTACCTCCAATTCACATGGGATATTTTGCATGACATCCTTTAATGTTACAAGGTATAGTGCTACCCCTTTTCTATACAAATCTATTCATGAGATACTACCATTCCCTGACCTATTCTCTGCAATTGGCATATAGAACCCTCACTCTCTTTCACTTCGAGCACCTATCTCCACCTATTTGTACGAGACAATCATGTATACAGATAAATTGAAGGCCTTGAAGCCTCAACACAACACCTGCAAGCTATAGTACACACTCTAATATGGATCATATGCACTTCAGGGATACCTATGATGCTTATACAGTTCAGCAGCAACAACTATCACACCAGACACATCAACCTAATACCTCCTAGCTTCTTTCATACACACATGGAACATGCCAACTTCTTCTTTCAGTGTTGGGTTGAGCATGATCACTTGGAATCACCACATTTTTCATCACGACAACATTTATGATCTAGGGATTGACATTTATGTAGCATCAATATATCCAAGAAACAAACCATGGGAATCTACATTTACAACACAACAATATATTCCTTACAGTATTTTTCCTCCCCTTGGATACTTTCATAAACCAGGAGGCATTGACTCTACAATAGTATAGTCATGATCTTCCTTAGCCCTGCAACCCATCACTTCCCTACCACACTACCTACTAGGTATTCTTGTTATACATAAGGATCCCTAATGATGCAACTCTCACTTGTACACATTGGTATCCCCTATCCTAGGGATAACTAAGGGGATCATGTCTCAAGGCCCACAGGTCCTATATATAGAATGTCGAGAGCCGAAATACTTGAGTATGTCCCTAGAGGGCCCATATTTTCTTCAGTGCAACCCATCTATAAACAACAACATCTATCCCACTAGCATGGTCCTGAAGTAGCAGTAAGTCTTTCTCCATGAGGTAATGAGTTCGGTTATCATGGTATCTGTCACTCTGATTATTGAAGCACTTAAGTATGTTTTATTGAATTCTACTTCATTTCATAATGTTTTCTTGTGAATTATGCTCTTTAACTTGTTCATACCTAGGAGGGTGACATAATTCCCTAGTAAGTTCATCTCCCTTTAGGATGAGTTTCCACTGGTGGTTCTATGAAAGGTCATCGTCCATTCCCTCTATACTTACCACTTTTCATCATTATTCCTCTCATCTTCCCCCCACCTTGGTTTGAGCATTGGGTTTTCCACACTAGGAAGGGTTGTACCTTGTCTTGTGGGAAGAAGGGGCTAAAGGCCCAGAGGGTAAAAATAGCTGGCTAGAGTTAAAATCCAAAATGAAACTTTTCATATGCTTCACCCAGGGGTTCTCGAGAAAGCATTAAAAGGCTTCTTAGTAAGAAAATGGAAATTCGTAAAATAAACAAACACTCATGGTATTAGTTGGTGGATGGGAGGTCTCATCATGAGCTGATCTATTAGGACCATGGACATGTAGCAGTATGACACTACCATATATCTGTCACCAAACTAGGGTAGTGGCTCTTAGTGGCATAACCAAGAGAAGGGTGTCTCATCACGGGTCAACCTTCTCATCTCCGTGAAATGATTGTGGGTAATGTTTTCACCTCTGGTCATCAAGCCAAGACAGTTTCCCCCAGCTCTCCCCTTGAAAAGAAAAAGACCAAAAGAAATAAAACTAAGAATAAAAAGAATTAAATGAGATAGGAAACAATGGAATCGATGATAAGGTGTAGCTCGCCCTCTATAAAGGCACCCACAGGCAAGACCTACATTTCCCTGTTATCACTGCACCATGTTCCCAAACAATCCCCCCACTCCACTTCACACACACTTTCATGACCTAGATTGGTTCTCACTTGGGAAACACCCCGAACTTAAGGAGGATTAGCCCAATAGGCCATCCTGAGACCCTCTCCAAACTTGACTTGTTAAAACTTCATAACTTATTTGAGCATTTGTCTGGGTAAAGGGGGGTTTCATGCACATGTTTGGGTTATTTGATTATTATATGTGATTGACATTGCTATGATCCCTGTGACTTATGAACCCTTGGAGGGCATACTTGTTATTGCTGTAAGACTTTGCCCGGTGGATAGGTACATATGGGGGAATGATTAGCTCAGACCTCCATGGGGTTGAAAGCCCACAGATGGAACATGTAACCCCACCAGGGGAAGAGAGACACCAGAGGATTGCACCAGGAAGAAAGAAGGGTGTTGCACTAGGGACACTTCGACAGACCTAGACCCAAGGGGATCCTATCTTTCCACCTGGACATTGACCTTTGGGATCCCATGACGTCACCTTTGTGGCCCTAGACGTCATCCACAGTCGGGGTTTTCATTTATGAGGGCATTTGTGTGCTAGTTGGCACGTGTGGAAACATTCAGGGCCTTTGGAGGCCAAACGTTCTACATTTCAGGCCTAACGTTCCACCCTAGGGGCCTAAAGTCACCCTAGAAGGGCATGATGTCACCCTTGGTAATGATATTAGGGTTTAATTAAGTCAATTCTGTAAAAAAATGGATTTTTGATGTAATTTGGCCATGTGGGCCTTTTTATGACCTAATTTTAAATAAAGGTAATTGAAACTGTATAAATAGAGAGAAAAGTCTCTCATTTTTTCATCATGAACTCATCGCACAAGTGTGTGGTCTGAAATTCAGCCTCATTTAAGGGTTATTGGTTGAACTAAGTGGTGCACAACTTCTTGTAGAGACAACTTTTGGTGTATTTTGGCTATTTTTCATTGTGGAGGATCTTCAACTAGGGTTTAGCTTGATTATTCTTGGTGAAGTAAGCATAAAATATGCAATTTTTTTATGTTATTGAATACTAGTGGTAAATTTTACTTGGTTCATTTTAAATATTATGAAATTGCTTGCTTAAAACCCTATGAGAGAAACATAAGTTGTTATCTTTCTCTCTATAGTTTTCCACTTGTTTAATTTTCTCAAAGTACACTTTGCTTAGAAGTAGCTACTAGTACCCTAAATGCTAGCACTCTAGTAGCCCTACTCTAATTGCATATTGCAATATTATTCCCAAATTGTCTAAGGAAAGAGAAACCGCTAGGGCCTAAGTCTTCTTACTTTCTAGCCGATTTTCTCTTAGGACTTGGATGCTTGAGGCCTTGGGTTACCAACACCTCCTCCATCCATTCCATCTCCTTTGGCTAAGTAATATCATTGCCATTTTTCTCTAAGATTTGTTTCTGCTATTGTTGACTCCATATACCCCAAAAGGCACTAGTCCACTCACCATAGTGAATGATTGATCGAACAAACACTCACATCTTCCTCTTTGAAGCTTTCACTAACCTTTACTGACCCTAAACTAGACTAACTCCCTAACTAACTTGTTGTTGTTGCAAAACATTGCTACAACCATCTAACAACAACAAATTGATCTCAAAAGTGACATATTATGCTAGCTAGACATTGCCAAAACTGTTTGCGACAATTTATTATCAATTTGCCTAGTTAAAGCTATTGTTTCTAGTATTTTTCAAGCATTTTCAATGAATAGTTCTTGTGGTTGTTACAAAATTTTCCATTGTTGTTGTAAACTGTTGTACTGCTGCAAATTCTATATTAGCTAGCCTATTTTTCAAAGTTCATTGTCTTATGAATCATTGACATCATTTAGTACTTATAAGTGCCCCTTTTTTCTATTTGTTTTCTTGTTCTAGGCAGGTACACCTTATTTACCTTTTGCTTCATCTTTAAAAGACACGAAGAAATTCTAAATTGAGTGACCAATGAGAGGGGGGTCTTTCTTGCATCCTTTTCCTTAGTCATCATCCCTTTAGGTCACTAGGAATGTCTCCCCTGGGGTAATCTTGTAATATCCCAAAAAATAAAGGGGTTTCCTATTAAGTTGATAGTGATAGGTCACACCTAGTTACACCAATATTGTATCCACTTGCCTTTGGCTTTGGGCAAGTACAGATTGTGCGATAACACACACTTGGGACACTTCCCAAAATGCCTCTCTACTTAGTTATCATCTCTATGATCCTTTTTCTTTGTACTGGATAGCCTACTAGTTCAAAGACAAATATTTTTTATTGTTATACATCACCTTTAGTTCTAGACTGGTACACTGCCATCTACAACCTAGCCATCTCTATCTTCTAGTCCCTTTCTCACTCCTGGGAAAGTTTTTGTGGTTGGAGGAAAGTGAGGATGCTTTCGATATAAACTGGGAGGAACCAATATAGAACATGGTCTTCTTCCTTCAACCGAGTGCCCAAGGAGAGCTTATTTAGAGTAGCCAACTCAATTAGCCAAGCAACTACCCAACCCAGAGACTGAGGATTTCTCCTCACTTGAGGGTGTAGCCTTCCATCCGACTCAGCCAATGAGCTAGCTAGCCATCATGGAGAGGGAGGGATGCTACCCCCTTGAGGTCATAGCCTTCTAGGGGCATCTGGCATTAATTAATTCATTTTCGTGTGGGTTAGTTAGTTAGGGCATTACTTTCTAGCCTTGAGTTGTATGTAGGTTCATATAATATTATTTTCTGGTCTTTGAGTGATTTGCATCCTTATATTAGGGTTTTTTGGACTGAAAGATATATGTAAACTTATAAGAAGGGCATTTGCATCATTAATAAACTGACCAAGATGTTCTGATCTACTCTATTTTTTGGGTTTTTTCATGGTTCTATATTTTCTTTAGATTAGCAATAGTAAGTTTTGTCTTGGCTCTATGCTTGATTTGTTTTGTAGGCATGTTGTTTCTTATCAATATCTTCTTTTCAATGACATAGATTTCAATAATGGTCTAAAGTACTTAGACACTGGAGGTGATTGTATGATAAGGTGGAGAAAAGAATTTCGTCAGGGTGTATTTTGTGGTTATCAATGGGAGGAAGATTGACAATAATAAAATCATTGATCAAACCACTCCTACCTATTGTCACTCTTTGGCTTATATCATTGTTGGGGTCTCAGAGAAAGTAGGAAAAAGTTATTTAAGTTTTCTTTGGAAGGGAATCTAGGACAAAGGCATCCCCTAGTAAAATAGAAGAGACTTTCCAAGCCTAAAGAACTAAGGGGTTGGGGATTAACTTATTTGTAAAATCAATGGTAGGAATGAGCTCATGGAGATTAATTAAAGTCCCAAGCTGTGGAAAAAGGTAACTAAAAAAGGCATAGACTAAAATGCTTCTTGGACTATGTTGTGGAGATACAACTATGCTAAAGAACACATCGCTATTTGTGCTTTAATATTTATTTGATTGCAGAACCAAATGTGTTTATAGATTATTGGTTGTGGATGAAAAATGGTTGAGCTAGTGGAGGAGATTACTCCCTTAGCAACAAGGAATCCTCCACTCTTAAAAAACAATCTTGAGACTTGTGAAGCTTTTGAGAACCTATCACACTAGAGTGAATTATTATGAGTTGGTGGAGGTTCGGAGACCCTACCACATCAGATTGAGGTGGAGTGGAGGTTTGGAGACTGTAGGGAACTCCCTTAAAAACGTTTGAGATTTGAGTGAGGCTCTGAAACCCTAACACATCAAGTGAATATAATTTTGAGGTCCAGAAGGGACAACAAGCTCCAACTCTCTAGTTTGTTTGCTAAAATAATAGGTTGTGTGTAGGGTGTTGATACCAATTGATGCAATATCTTAACTAGACATTGAAGCACGTGGAAAAATCTTGAAAAAAAAGAGAGAAAACAAGAATAAAAGAATTAAAAATAAAGGAAGATATTTTGCAAAATAAAATATTTTCCTTTTCTTATATGAATAAAAACATATATAATAATTCAAAATGATCAATATTGATAGCGAAAGAGATGGATGATCTTTGGCTTTGTCAACCAACAAAGATATTTTGTTTAATACTTCATCTATAAATTAACTAAAATACTCCACCCATAATACTCATTGGTTGACATAGTTGAACTTTCCTTCCTCAAGCTAGAAACATCTATATCCAGAAAATTGAGTACATATTGGTTTTAATACATTTCTCTTCTATTCATTTAACACCCTTGCAATGGTTAGGCCATCCTTCCTACATATTTAGATTTATATTTTTTTGGGGTGGAAATAGAGCTCCATCTCCCAACATTTACTAAATATTGGAAAGATACAGTTTCTCAATTATTTATTTATTTCATACAAAAGTTTCTCCAAAATATTGGAAAGATATAGTTTCTCAATTATTTATTTATTTCTCCAATGTGAGAAAGATACAGTTTCTCGATTATTTATTTATTTCATACAAAATTTTATCCAATGTGAAATAGAGGCATAATTTTGTTCCATTTTTCATTATTCGTGTTGTAATATTTTATAATTTGGGCATTCCTCTAAATTCGAAAAGAGTTATATACATACTTGTATTTTATTTAAGTCTCCCATTTGGTCTTTCTCTTCAATGGTGGGTTTCAATTCTCTCCATCTGATAAAAACATAATATTGTTCCTTTTTTTATTATTCTTGCTTTAATATTTTGTAATATTTGAGCATGATTCCTCTAAATTGGGAAATCCTTATATGTACAATGTTTTCTATTTACATGTCTAGTCTTCTCTTTTTCTTCTTTCATGGGTTTCAAATCTTTCTAATAGGATAAAAACAAAATGTTTTCTATTTACATGTCTAGTCTTCTCTTTTTCTTCTTTCATGGGTTTCAAATCTTTCTAATAGGATAAAAACAAAACAGTGTTCCCATTTTTTTTATTTTTTATGTTAAATATTGAGCGTGTGACATGTTGTACAAGTTCTCTCTCCTGAATAAACCAGAATTGAATAAGGTCCACCATTTTCTCTATAACTCCTTTTCTGGGAGGATTCAAAGAGTGAAACTTGGAGGAGTTTTAGAGAATACATTGAGTAATATTATCTATAGGATCAAAGTATTCCAAGAAGTGAAGAATTGTAGAAGTTGAAGAAGTCTTAGGAAGCATTATTAGGTTCTATGTGATGGTTGGTTGATGGTAATAATTTAATGTAAAGTTTTATTATCTCTCATATATTCTTGGGTGGAAGGAAGGGGCAAGGATGGAGAGGTCAACCCTCTCTTGATATTGGAGGATTGTATCTTCCTTTTGGAGGTTTATCCCTCCCTTTATATTTGGAAGTTGTAGCTACCTTTGGAAGTCATTACTTCCCTTGAACAATAACTATTGATTATGTCTCATATATTGTGCATGTTGCATTGTGATGTATTGGTGTAACTCTTCTACTATTGTTCATTTCTCATTGGATATAATCGAATATATAATCTAGTTGAAGTATAAGTTGATTTTTTTTTTAAATTGTACTTGATACTGATTCACCCCCCTTTTAGTATCATCACTCCTTGCAGGGGGAGCCTGAGTCTCCAAAATGAATGGTGATGGGATAGACCTGGTGGTCAAGCAAGGGTTTTGTTTCAAGATTCTCTAGATCTTCGTAAGGGTTTATACTGATGACTAGATCATTACTTGAAATTTTCTTATCAAGAGATGGACCAGATGATGACGTTGGGTTTGCATTGGAAGTTGAGGAGGGTTGAGCCTTTTCCTGATTAGCTTGCAGATCTTGCATGACTATTTTCCTTCTCTTCTTCATTTACTGCCATTGTTCGTTTACTTCTGGAGGATCCTGGGATGAAGTGGCTTTCGAGCAATTTTTAACAAAGTGACCATATTCATGACATTCCTTACATTTGAATGTCAGTTACTCATAATCCATTTCCTGCAAGTAAGACTGATCATCTAGGGTGATTTTGATGGCTTCTAGTAGGCCTTTCTCTAGATCAAATTCCACATAGATGTGGGCAGAAGATTTCATATTGTCATGAGGGTCAGTGCGATCGATGTATTTACCTAGGGTATTATCGATATTGTGAATGGTGTCATCATTCCAACAATGCAATTTCAAAAATGGGAGACATACCTAGACAAGGACGATTGCGGGGATATCATTTTCTAGATTGAAGTCTGGATTCCAATGATTGAGGTACATTCCTATGGAACCCATGAAGTAGGGGTCGCTTCAAAAAATCAAATCTCAGTCCTCTTTCAGTTCAAACAAGAAGATGAAAAACTACCTTCCACAGAAAGAATGGGAGAGTTGACACTTAATGAGGGGTTTCAAGTTTTTCTCAACCCAACTAGCCATGGCTTGAAGGGAAGGCCATATACCTATGAAATAGCTAATAAGGCCATTTTCAACCAATCAAAAAGATAACAAGCAGGAGTTCCACTGGACAAGACTTTTGGGATATCATCCAAATTTTTCATGAACTTGGATGGAGGCTACTTGGAGGCTCTGGGAGCACTACAATAAGAGAGTTGAAGGCCATGATATCAGGGGAGGGGGGACCAAAGCCCCCGATATCAAAGGAGGGGTAACAAAATCCCCCATCGGAAGACAAAGCCATGGGGTCGAACCTCAAGCTAGGGTTGGAGCAGTAGAGCATGGGCATGAGCTTCCAAATTTTGATTGCAAAGTCCAACATAAGTAACTAACATTTAAGCCCCCATATATTAATGGAAGTTGTCACAGAATCAATGATGAAAAGGGATTTTATGTGTTCTTAAGGATAGTGTACATTTATATTTCTCTATAATTGTATATTATTAAAAGGTAAGGTACTTCCAAGTGATAACGTCCTCCTTGAAAACTATGAAGAGGCAAAGAAATTGCTAGAAAGGTTGGGAGTTGAGTATGTATGATATCACACTTTTCCAAATGATGTATTCTTTACATAGGTGAATACGTGAATAAAGATACATGTGATAAAAAAAAGGGTAAAAATGGTCCTTCCCATAAATGTCTATAATCCCAAGGACTTAAAGGATATTTGATTGAAAAGAGTTAATTGTGTTGTAGGTGTGGCATGCCTCACACATAAGTGAGACAGGAGTTACGAGGATCATGATGGATTCAATAGCCATGAAACATATAAAGCATACATGGCCCAATAAATTCAAGGATGATCTATGAAGCCTTCGATTGAGTATAACAATGGATGGATTTAACTTGTATTCCCTCCCAAACACCAACTTTATCATTTGGATGATAACAATGATCAATAAAAATACCTCACCATGGTTTTATATGAAGGATGAACATCCACCATTGATCAATGAATTAAAGCAGTTATGGGACTAGTGGATTCATGGCATCACTTTAGGCAGAGGCAAGGGTAGAGTGTGCAAAAGTATACCATTGAGTTCAAGAAAATGGTGATCATGTTGGGTATCTGTTCCAAGAACTCAAATGTACTCCTCAAATATCTGGGGGGTCTACATAGTCATTTGCAAAATCAATTTATTCTCTCCAAACCAATGATCATTGATAAGGCCTATGTGGAAGCGCAATACCTTGAGAAAATAGGCCATAAGAAAGGACAATCAAGTGGTTCTAAACATAAACACCACCAAGATGATTTCGAGGAGGGGAAGGAGAAGTGGAAAGGAAAATAAAAGAAGATGACATCCACTACACATTAGTGCAAGGATACAAACAACCACTACAACCATTGTAATATCAATGATGACATCGAAGATAAGTGTTGGGAGATACATCTAGAGATGAATCCAAAGAATTTTAAGAAGGATTCCAAGAACAAGAACCCTCTAGGAATGTATTCAAGCAACCATGTAGACAACATCTTAGACGTGGATGATAATATTGTTTTCACTTCAATGCAAAATATGGTGAATCTAAGTAGCCTTCATTACAATGAAGGTAAGGAGATGAAAAACTATTCCATATTGAAATCTAGGTCAAAAATACCAAGGTATCTTCTCTATTTGATTATGGTTCACATGCCATCCTCATAGTAGTCAATTTGTCTAGCAAGCTTGGGTTAGAAGTTCATAATCATCCTAGCCCATATCCATTGGGATGGGTAAACAAGGATGCAAATATCAAGGTCACTAAATAGTGTAAGACCAAATTTTATGTAAGTGCATATTTTATTGATGAAGTGGAGTTAGATGCAATACCCATTGAAGTGTGTGGTGTAGTGTTCATAATACCCTACGTGTATACGAGGGATGTGATTTTCACGAGGAGAGAAAACTAGTACTACTTGATCAAGGATGGGAAGTCTTTCATCATCAATGTAGACAAGGGTAAATCAAAGATCTCTTTGGTAAGTGCTAACAAAGATAAAAATTTAATCAATCCTAATAAGAATATGTATTTCTTTTATTAAGAGAGAATCAATCAGGTGATGATCATTAAGAGTAAAGGAATCACTAAAGGGATGTAATAAGTAGTAGAAAAAATATTTGGAGGAGTTTTTCCAGATATATAGAGGAGTGTTTCGGGAGCCTAAAGGGTTTCCACCTAAGAGGGAAGTGGAGCATGAGATGAAATTATTTCTTAACTCCCCATTATCAAATATTAGCCTATATAGAAAGTCTATTACACAAGTAGACAAGATAAATAAACAATTGCAGTAGTTGTTGGAATAGAGAGTAATTCAACCAAGCACCTCACCTTGTGGGTATCGTCATAGTACCCAAGAAATATGGAACTTGGTGAATGTGTATCCACTACAAGCTTTGAAGGACATCACACTCAGGAATTGGTACCCTTTTCCTAGGATCAATGATTTGTGAGACTAGTTGCAACATGCTAAGTAATTCACCAAGTTGGATCTCAAATCAAGATACCACCAGGTATGTGTTAAAGAATAAGACACTTGGAAGTCTGCCTTCAAGATAAGGCAAAGTTTGTATGAATGGCTAGTCATGCCTTTTGGTTTATAGAGTGCACTAACTATATTTATGCAATTAATGAATGATGTATTACATCCCTATTTAGATTCATTTGTAATAGTGTATTTGTATGACATATTGGTTTATATCCCTACCTAGGAAGAACACATTTCATATATCATGTATGTGTTAGAGACTCTGAAAAATAATCAAACATTGTCTAAGCTTAAGAAATGCGAGTTTGATCAATAGTCATTGGTGTATTTGGGGTATGTGATTGGTGGAAGGGAACTCAAGATAGATCCTACAAATATGAAGGCCATCCTCAATTGGCTAGTTCCTACTAATGTCATTGAAGTTAGGAGCTTTTTTGGGGTAGCGTAGTACCTATGAAAGTTCATAACATCCTTTTCAATAGTAGTTGTGTCAGTCCATGCCATAACAACCAATTGTAAGATTTTCTAGTGGGGAAAGAATCAACAAAAGTATTTCAATGGGATCAAATGAGAGATCAATCAAGAACCAATCCTTGCATTGCCTAACTTGTGCAAGCCTTTATAATTGGATATGGATGCAAGTGGATATGTTGTGGGAGCAGTCTTGATGTAGGGAGATAAGCCACTATGCTATCATTTTGAAAGGTTTCATGGGGGAGTCTTGAACTACCCTACATATGATAAGGAACTATATGACATAGTTCAATATGTTAAGAGTGGAAGCACTATTTGATGGAAAATGAAACCATTATTCACACCAATCACCAATCATTGCAGTATTTACAATGCCCTAGAGTAAGCTTCAACAAAATAGACACTACAAGTGGCTAGGGTTTTTGCATCACTTTCATCCAGTCATAAAATATAAGAAGGGAAGAACTAATAAGTTGGAAGACGTGCTTTCAAGGCCACTGGCATCCAAGATTATAACTTTGGGAACTTATACATATGGATCCTTTCAGCCATGATGTATACACAAAGGAATACACATAATATGGGGAACTTAATAGGTGTTGCAATAGCTATAGAGCCAAATTCATGTAGAAGAAGGTGACAGTAAGGCTAACTATCATCTCCCTAAAGGTGAAATATTGCATCTTATCAGAGAGGCTCACACCTCCAAGGTTGCAAGACATTTTGGTGTTGAGAAGAGAGTTTCCAACTTACAAAAGTATGTGTATTGACTCAAAATGAAAGAAGATGTAGCTCAATATATTAGAGGATGCATACTTTGTTGTACCACCAATCTTGATAATTGAAAGAAAGGTTTATACCATCCATTACATGTACCCACTCAACCTTGGGAAATCATTTCCATGGATTTTGTGGTGGTTTTCCAACAACCAGAAAGAAACATGAGTATCTAGTTGTGGTAGTTGATAGGTTCGGCAAGATGTGCATTCTTATGCCTTGTAAAAAGACCATAAAAGTACAAGAAGCATCAAACATGTTCTTTGAATAGGTCTAGGTTCTCTTTGGAATATGAAGGAGCATAATATAAGAAAGGAACACTGTATTTCTTAGTGCCTTTTGGACTACACTTTGGGAGAATATGGACACCAGGTTGAAGATATATACAACATTCCATCGAGAGATAGATGTGTAGATAGAAGTAGTCAACTATACTTTGGTTCAACTTTTGAGGGGTTACAATCAGAAGAATCCAAAGACCCGGGATGGAAATATAATCTAGATTCAATACTCTTATAACAAATAAACCCATACTTTTACTAATAAGTTCCCTTTTGAAACTTACTTCGGGTATTTATTTCTTTCACCCTTGGATGTTGTCTATGTGCAATAGGGATAAGTGAGGGAAGACATCATAGGAGAATAATTGAAAGCAAATAAATTTGTGGAAAATATTAGGCAGATCCATTTGCAAGTACATGAGAGACTAAAGAAGTCATAGGAAAGGCACAAGGCCCAACATGATTAGCATAGAACTAAGAAAAAAATTAATCTAGGAGACAAAGTTTGGTTACAATTGAAAAAATAAAGGTTACATCCTGGTAAGAAGATCAAGGCTCAATGGTATGGTTCTTTTCAGATATTGGAGAAGGTGTGTGATAATTCCTACATACTTAGTATACCCCCATATATGCACATTTACTCAGTAATGAATTTGGAATTTGAAACTTTATGAGCCTTCCATGTTTGATCAGGAAACTGTGAAGCAAGCCCTACCTACCATAGAGGACTTAGCACTAGAAGCTTAGGCATATTTGGAAGAAGATACAATTTTGTAGAGGAAGTCCATAACTACTAGATAGAGGCAACATGACCTCTAGTAGATCAGGTTGAAAGGACAACTTTTAGAAAAGGAAAACTAGTACTCCAAGGAGAAGGTAGAGGAAACATTTCCCCACTTTGTAACACACCCAAACCCTAAGTACACTTTATATGGATGGTGTATCAAACTTTTTATTACTTTAATCATCTCAAATATTCTTTCCAAGGTCTCCATCCTCGTCTACTCAATCCTATCTTTCCAACGAATGTAATCATGCTCAAATCTGAGCTTTGGATTGCAAGTTATGGCCTCCTGAAGTTCTTCTAGTAGTATTAGTTGAGGGCCACGTGGTAGTCCACGTGGATCCATCTCATTCGTACCATCCTAAAGCTCCTAAATCCATAGTGGAATTCCATCCACCACCCACTCCAACAACAATATTTGATCCTCATTGAACACATAAGCTAGAGGGAAGTTCGGCGTTCGACACTTCAGCACTGAACGTCTCTTCTCCTTTTTACATGATTGTCCTCCAGAGCCCCGAATTCATGAACTTTCAAAGGTTCCACCCTCACAAGTAGTGATGTACTAGATACAAAGGAAATTACAGGTGGGTCCTGCATACTTCCTCTCTCCAAATGGACCAAGCAGTGAGTGCTAGGTGTGATACATGACAAGGCCGGGATGACACATGGCCCCTTCAGTGGGTGATACATGTCACATGTTAATGAGCCTATAGGATATGCGAAACACATGAATCCAGGTGAAACATGGCACATTAATCATGGGTCCACGTCACCCTAGATGATGTCACTGTGCCACGTCACTCCAGACTCATATCCTTCCAAGTCCTTCAATCTCACGGTCAAGGTGTGTCCATGTAACCCCTAGATCAATGGCCTCCATAAATTTGTAACTTCGATGTTTGGGGAATCTGTGGTGTGGCTTCCTCTTTACTCCCGGAGTGGTCAACATTGGGCTAACCATGGTCTATATCTAACAGTCAGGATAGATCTTGAAGGGTCTCTATATATACAATTCATGTTTATTCGTAGCTCTGACACTCGGGGAGTTTAATGTCATGACATTGCCATCCTCCCGAAGTAAGACTTCGTCGAAGTGCTGACTACAGTCTGGATCCAACAAACATGAGGGATTCTGATGTATTCTCAAATCGACAGTTCAAGTCACTTCGTCACTTCGGCGTTCGGAGATTTATTCACCTTGAACCACACTTCCTTTTGTATTTCCAAACTCTGAACATGCGAAGAACTCTGATCAACGGTCCATGTGCACTCTACAATGGGCGGTCGAGATTTACTCAGGCCTTCAGGCCTTCGGGAGCTATCAACCCAAACCATAACACTCCTCAAATTTCCTGGAGTGTCAAACTCCAAACCACACTCGATCTGTCGACACGTGCACCTGATGTCAGCGACTAGGATTTGCTCCGGCCTTCAGAGCTTTGCAAAACTTGCATGCTCTTGTGATTGTATTTCAATTTCGTCGGAGAACCGAGCTTCTGGATAACCTTTGATCTAAGGACCATGTGTCCCTCTATTACCAACGACCCAAATTAACTTCGAGCTCTGGGACTTTGGAGCATTAGCCTCCTTTACAACGAACACACAGAATTTGTCGAACTCACGAAGTCCGAAAGAATTAAGGAGTTAACCCTCACGCTTCTTCTCCAAACCCAATGGTTGTGAAAGACTTTGGTTCCTGCTGAATGGATCTCGTTCACTTTTCCTCCAAATACAGGAATCCTCCCTTTTAGGACCTAAATCTCATTATCATTCCTGAGCTTGAGACTTGGGAAAGCCTCCTGCGCACTCTTTGCGCTCGCTCACCTTGAGAACCTTTCAACGCTTCACTAAGTGTTTGACCTGCACACTGTGCACGGGTCTCTCCTTCAAGATTTTATACTCAGACAAGTATATGTGCAATCCTCGCACCAGGATTTCTGAAGAGAAATAATGGAAACTTATAGAACATCAAAGGTTCATTCATTCAACCATGGACACACACATGCATATAAACTCTAAAAATAGATAACATAATCATTACCCAATTAACTTGGAGATAAGAAAACTCAAACATTCAAATCATGCATTTCAATCCAAGTGCATAGGGTAAACGAAATACTTATCTATTACAATCGATCACCGACCAACTAAATGTGGGTGTTTGCCTTTCCACCCAACCATAGGCTCAGAGGCATTCATTCTTAGCACGCTGGCCACCCCCGTGCTAAACCATGATATCACTAGGGAAATTTTGCAGTTTCTCATAGATTCTTTCTCTGTCACGACCTCTGCGAGGTTTATCAGATGCTCCCTCAACGTCAAGCTCGCAACCTTCTGTTCGGTTCAGGTTTTCTGGGTTCTATGCAGTAACAAGATCCACCTCCTATTTTCCTTTCTTCCTCTCAGCATATCCAAGTCACACACCCCATTTGTGCATCCACATCCTCCTGTCTACCCTCATGCACATATTGCATGCCTTTCTTCTCAGGAAGGTTATGGACCTGTCATGTTCCTTCTGTTAGAAAGAAACTCGGGTCGGTCTGAGCTTGCAGGAAAAAATTCCCTGTGTGGTACTTTGAGTTGGAAATTTTATGTCTCCCCAGCCAGACCCTCCATGCTTCCATTCATTGGGGTGGTTGATGGCTCAACCAATAGTATTTTTCTTATTAACTGGTTTCTCCTTGGGATCAGGATGAGGCTTATTATTTTAGCAAGGAGAAATTTGGGTCATTTTGACATAATGAACCCTCTCCACTATTTCCCAACTCTTTTCCTCTAATGATATCATGCCCAGTACTTCAAGGCTTCACCCATGCAGTTAGTCATTGGCAACCTAAACAACAATACATTTACATTGTACACGTGCCATAGTATGGTAGTCATAATTAATGATTAATTACAAGTTGGGGGAAACATGGGTGTTACAATCCCCTCGCTCTTAAAGGAACACCATCCTTGGTGTTCTTTCTTAGTAACACCTGTCATGCCTTTTTCATTCAGTAGCTTCAGAAATCTTGATCCTCTTTCTTGGTCAGATCCTTTCCAGACTCTTGGCCCTTTTCACCTGCCTTCAATAATCTTGGACAACAAGCATCTTAATCACAATTTCACGCGAAAACATCTTACTGATGTTCAAAATTCAAGAGGAAAATTTCATAATTTATCACAATACTTATCTATGCAATTCAGGGATTTGCATCCACATGGTTGTCTTATTACCTTGTCTCATTGTTTTTCCTGGACATACCCATTGTGTGTCTAATCCCAATCAATAGTGTATGCGAATTATCAAAGTCTCTTCTTCCTTACGATCACTCACCCTCTAGGCCCAGGCTCAGGCATCCCATTCTCTATTATACAGTCCCTCGAGTGATCCATATTGCCTTGTCAAGGATTTCTTACACAAGAATAATTTCAGATACTTCATTGAACCTTATAGTCGAGGCATCTCTTAGAATTTCTCTGCTGAGGCATCCCTCCGTCTTGTGTTGCCACAACACAAAATATTCTAGGTGATCATGGCTTACCACAGGGTTCTCTTGTCCCAATCAATATCCTTTTTCATGCTTTCCAACTTGACAGCCTTCACCTGTCCTCCCTAGACATATATTTTTTGTCTCGCCTATATCATAGGTATACATAAATTATGAGAAATTATCATCAATTTCAAATTCATAATTTTTTTGCAAATTTGTTACCCACATATTTCCAAATTCCACATTTATTTTCATATATGTTTTGCACATGAACCAGATTAACAAATATGGGATTTTTTCTTTCCATAGAAGTCTGGATCAGTAGGAAATTGGTCTTCCTTATGGCTTATAACACTGCCATATCCAATACCCTTTCTTCCTAAAGCTTCAACATTCCTCAACCAAACAAATTGTTAGTTTTCATGCACACTATATTTTCATTGCACACTTGCAGTGGCTCACAAACAATTTCAAAATTGTGCATACTAAAAATCAAATTCATTTGCTCAAGAAGGAAATACCATTCCTCACAGTTTGGCTCAGTAGGCAATTGGTCTTCCCTATGGGCTTATAACACTTCCATATCCAAGACGCTTTCTTCCTGCAACTTCAACATTCCTCAACCAAACAAATTGTCAGTTTTTATGCACTTTATATTTTCAAAACTATGCATACTAACAATACAAGTTATTTTCATCTATTCAAGGATACAAAGCAAAAGGAAATATCATTATTTACGTATGCATCTTTTCAACATACTAAATTTTCCAAATGCAATTCAAATATCAAATATCTTTAATCATTGTGTCAATATTCATGGCCACATTCACACCCAATGCACCCTTTCATTGATTTCAAGTTGGCCACACTTTATGACAAGCACTTTGCCATGGTGTGTTGGAGCTGAACCAACCTCTTCACCATAGGGCTTATTCATTCTCATTCATTATTGCAGAAGGATTGTACTTCCTACTACAGGCTAATCATGGTCCCAAATCAACACATATGAAACTATAAGTTTCTCTTGAATGCACCCAAGCATTCTTCCTTCATTAGTAACCATGGTGCCAACACTCATGGCCACCCAAATTTGCTTTTCTTTAACACCTACACAATGTAAGTAAAATATTGGAAGGTCCTCCTTCCTCAATGGAAAATACATTGTTTGTCCTTTATGCAAACATGCATTTCCTCAAAGCAATTCCATGCAATGTGCTAATTATGAGAACCTTTATTCCCAATCTCCCTAGATTGGACATTGTACCCATGGTACTCTTTACTCATGCACTTTATTGCAAGGATCACAACCCATCCTTAACTGAAATAGACTTCCTTTATCTATAATTCATATTCCTCTTTCTCTAATCTTACCCCGCTTGGGTAGTAATGGCATACAACAACCACTAAAAGGAAAAAATATTTTCCTATCTTTAAGATAATGAAAACTTTTCAGAAGGGTTCTTACCAAATTCCTTCATGCCTTGTGCCACATAGGTATGGAAATTTTCATACCTTCTCTGACTGCTAGCACCCTCTCTGATATTACCTCATCAATGGTGCTTTATAGGGACTTTTAAAGTCCCTTCAACAATCTTTTAATGACAACCTTCTCACAGTCGTCCTATGCTTGAGGTTGTCCATCATCGACAACTGTCTTTCTTAACAACTCCAATTTCTTTCTACACATGACATACACCACAAATATATTAGTCATCTTGTAGATAAAATGCTTGTATCATAGCCTTCAAATCAATAAAACATTTTTCAGATATGCCCTAGCATATCTTTATGTACTTCATCACATTATCTTTAATGTTTCCCTGAGTGAAACACAAACAATTCCCAATTGTTTCTACAGCCATACAATCACCATCATTATGATGTCAAAACATTTACTTTTATTAGTAAATCAATCTCTCGTACTAGAGAAATAGAATATCTGACAAGGAAGGGGTCAAGGAACTCTTCCCTCGTCCCACTCCTTATACACAACCCTAGGCATTCAGTGCAACTGAGTTATTTTCCAAGGACTCAATTCCTTTACTTAACACAGCTTAACTAAGCCCATTCATTTAAATATGCTTATTTATTTAATCATACTCGGGGGTTTATTTTCCTTTTACCAGCTGTACTGGTTTCCACAACTGCTCTTTTAAGGCCTACAAATCTGTAGGCAATTCATAGTTTTTAAAGTGATAAAAGTATTCTCCCTTTTCCCCTTCTTTGCTTTTGCAATTTACTCCCTGTTGGGATCTTCTTGCTCTTTTTCTTGAGCAACCTTGGTTAGGCTCACCCTAACCTTTTGGATACATCAACATGTTTTAATAGAAAACTTTTTGTTCATAATGAATCATGAACCTATTCATTTTGCACATTACCATTCAATTATCAGAATGGTCAACATTCAGTTGTTAGTCTTCCATTCATGCATGATGTTTTAAATTGTAATCCAGGATTCTTATATATATATATATATATATATATATATATATATAGGCTTGTAGCCCACTTCTCAGTTCTTAGTAGTCATTAAGGTTATGACTCTATTCTCCTGACATAGTCTTCACATAGTTCCTTCACAAGGAACTCCTTTAGCATGCAACTTCCTTATTGCATATCCTTCATTATCTGCGAGAGCTTCAACCTTGAGTTAGATTCAACTTTACCACTTTAGTTGTTTACCAAATATTCCATAAAGAATATAACCATGCATTCCTATGATGTATTCCAAATACGCATTAAAAGCGTGTCCTTTGTATGTTTAGCTTGCTTTCAGACTATGCTTCCATGCACTTAATTACATACTTTAGCATGTTGTGTGTGTGCACCCACCATAGACACCCTTTACAGTTCCATTTCCATTTCGATTGAAAATTATTTAGTTCATGATTGTTCACAATCATATACAGGTGGTCTGCAAAATTGTATTCATGTTGTATTTTATCATGACAACAGAGTGTCCTTGCTCATTTACTCTTTCATCTACTTATACTAGCTTTTCCTAAGGGAATGGAACTCATTCCCCTCAAGCTACTAATCAAAACAAAACTTTCATGACTCTTCAGAGTAGAGTCAGCCATGCATCCATGATATTCATTCAATATGGGAAAGTACAATTCTTGTCTTACATTTCACTCATACATCATACATGTACATCATTTGCATGTTTAACATCATTCATTCATATCTATTCGGTCTTAATATCAATTCTTATATCAAGCAACCTTACGATGCATCAAATTCATGCACTCAAGCATATACAAACATAGCTAAACATTCATCATGTAAGCTCATTTCTTGTACCCCTTTCCATGTCCTTCATGGACATATCAAACTTCCAGATCCTTCTCCCAAGGATCTTACTGCCATTCTCATGACAAGTTCCATAGAGATACTCAACATTGAGCTTCCCTCTCGGTTGAGAACTTGCAATCATTCACATGATATCCATCTCGTAGTTTAACAAACATAGTCATAACTATGTTTCCCTTTCTATACAATAACATCTAGCAAGAAAACACTCTTGCCTCAACTTCCATAAAAACATTTCCCAACTCATAAATACATTATTAACCATTACACCTAGAACTCTTTCTTCTTTTCAGCAACAACCATGGACGAAGGTCACTCTCCTCCCCACAGGAATTCTGGGAGATTAGTTTCCTATCCACCAAGCAAGGGAGGCTGCTATGATTTCTCACTCAATCACTCCATATTTCTACAACTTGATTATAAAAACACTTCCCAACAATTCATGTACCCATAAACAAAATTCATTTCTCAGTTCCCTTCAAACCCGAAAGATGCACATGATTTCCATTTTTAGAGAATGGTCACCAGAATCATTCCTCTTGCATAGACACATCCTTAAGTTAATAGGGATACACACTCCCCTAGCACAACCATGAGCTTTTGAACTTGCTCTTTTCACTTCACTTCTACCTTCATGAAGGTTGTTCTCAATCTATAAGGTTCATTTTTACTGGCTTACTGGGTTATTCCATCAATAATTTTCATTCATTATAGGTCAAGTAAATTGACCTTACCACTTCCATCAATCCTCTGAATGTGAGGGATCATACACATATACACGGTTTAATCCTTCATTAAAGAAATAATTATTACTGATACATATCCTTTCAATCCATTCACATCCAAGTCTTTCTATTGGTGCCCATCAACACAATCCCACTCTTGTAGGATTGGTTGTCATTTCCCACAAGAAATGATAGGCTTCCTTTTCCACAAACTAGCATGATTCAATCTCTTTGGGTAAAATCCCAACTGAATTTTAATCTACATCCTTCTCCTCAATGAACTTATGCAGATAATTTTCGTACGAGAATGATACTCTCAGCAGGCTCATTTTTAGCCTTGGTAAACTAGTCTTATGACTGTTCACCGACCCATCTAGGCCTATGTCTGAATCATTCTCTACTAGATAGGGTAGGGTAGTATTCCCTCTCCCTTAAAGTTTTCTAAGAAAGAAAATCAGTTGACTCTTTCATGAGCCCAAGAAGGTCAAGTGTTGTTGCCATGCTCTGATACCAATTTGTAACACACCCGACCCCTAAGTACCCTTTCTAGGGATGGGGTATCAAAAAATTTCTTACTTTAAATGTTACAAATCTTCTTTTCGAGGTCTCCATCCTAGTCTACTCAATTGTAGCTTTCCAATGATTTCTATCAAGATCAAATCCGAGCTTTGGATTGCAAGTTATGGCCTCTCAGAGTTCTTCAAGCGCTATTTGTTGAGGGCCACATGGCGTCCACATGGATCCATCTCATTCATACCATCCTCAAGATCCTACATCCATGGTGGAATTCCATCCATCGTCCAGTCCAACAATGGGATTTAATCCTCATTGAACACATAAGCTAGATGGAAGTTCATCGTTCGATGCTTCAACATTGAACATCTCTTCTCCTTTCTGCACGCCTATCCTCTGGAACCCCGAATTCCTGAACGTTCGAAGGGTCCACCCTCACAAGTGGTGACATACTAGATATGAAGGAAATTACAGGTGGGTCCTACATACTCCTCTCTCCAAATGGACCAAGCAGTGAGTGTCAGGTGTGACACTTGACAAGGCCGAGATGACATGTGGCCCCTTCAGTGGGTGACACGTTTCACATGCTAATGGGCCTATAGGATATGTGAAATGTATGAATCCAGGTGACACATGGCACGTTAATTGTGGGTCCATATCACCCTGCATTATGTCACTGTGCCAGGTCACTCCAGACTGATAGCCTTCCAAGCCCTTAAATATCCTGGTCAAGGTGTGTCCATGTAACCCCTATATCAACGCCTTGGTTACTTTGTAACTTCAGTGTTCGAGGGATCTGTGGTGTGACTTCCTCCTTACTCCCAGAGTGGTCAATGACGGGCTGACCATGGTCTAGATCTAACGATCAAGAGATATCCCAAAGGGTCTCTATATCTACGGTTCGTGTTTATTCGCAACTCCGACATTTGGGGAGTTTAATGTCATGCCATCGTCATCCTCCCGAAGTAATACTTCACCAAAGTGTTGATTACAGTCTGTATCCAACAAACATGAGGGATCCTGATGTATTCTCAAATAGACGGTTCGCGTCACTTTGTAACTTTGATACTCAAATGTTTCCTCGCCTTGAACCACACTTCCTTTCGGAGTTCTGAACTCCGAACATGCGGAGAACTCTGATCAACGATCCACGTGCACTCTACAATGGGTGGTCGATATCTACTCCGACCTTTGGGAGCTCTCAACCCAAAGCGCAACACTTCTCAGATCTCCTGGAGTGGTGAACTCTGAACCACACTCGATCTGTCACCACATGCACATGACACCAATGGCCAGGATTTGCTTCGAGCTTCAGAGCTTCGCAAAACTTGGACGCTCTTGTGATTACATTTTGATTTTGTCGGAGAACTGAGCTTCTGGATAACCATTGTTCTGAGGACCACGAGTCCCTCTACTACCAACGACCCAGATTAACTTCGGGCTCTGGGACTTCGGAGAATTAGCCTCCTTTACGACAAACTCACAACATCCACCGAACTTGCGAAGTTTGAAAGACTCGAGGGGTTAACCCTCGTGCTTCTTCTCCAAACCCAACGGTCATGAAATACTTTGGTTCCTCTCAAACAGATCTCGTCTTCTCGTCCTCCAAATATAGGAATCCTCCCTTTCAGGACCTACATCTCGCTATCTTTCCTGAGCTTGAGACTTGGGAAAGTCTCCTGCACACTCCTTACAATCGCTCACCTTGAGAACCTTTCAACACTTCACTAAGTGTTGGACCTGCACATTGTGCACGAGTCTCTCCTTTGATCTTTTATACTCAAACGGTTATATGTGCACTCCTCACACTAAGATTTCAGAAGAGAAACGATGGAAACTTATAGAACATCAAAGGTTCATTCATTTAACCATGAAATACACACATGCATATAAACTTGGAAAATAGATAACACAATCATTACCCAATTAACTCAGAGATAAGAAAACTCAAACATTGAAATCATGCATTTCAATCCAAGTGCACAAGGTATACAAAATACTTGTCTATTATAGTCGATCACCGACCAACTGACTGTGGGTGTTCGCCTTTCTACCCAACCATAGGCTCAGAGGCATTCATTCTTAGCACTCTGGCCACCCTCGTGCCAAACCATGATATCACTAGGGGAATTTTGCAATTTCTCAGAGACTCTTTCTCTGTCACAACCTCTGTGAGCTTTATCAAATGCTCCCTCAACATCAAGCTCACAACCTCATGTTCGGGTCAGGTTTTCTGGGTTCTCTGTAGTAACGAGAGCCACCTCATCTTTTACTTTCTTCCTCTTAGCATATATGGGTCGTACGCCCCCTGTGTGCATCCCCATCCTCCTGTATATCCTTGCACATATATTGCATGCCTTTCTCCTTAGGAAGGTTCTGGACCTGTCATGTTCCTTCTGTTAGAAGGAAACCTGGGTCAGTCTGGGCTTGCATGAAAAACTACCCTCTGTGGTACTTCGGGTTGACATTTTTATGTCTTCCCAGCTAGACCCTCCATGCTTCCATTCATTGGGGTGGTTGATGGTTCAACCACCAATCCTTTTCTTATTAACTGTCTCCTCGGGATCATCATGAGGCTTCTTAGTTCAACAAGGAGAAATTTGGGTCATTTTGACATAATGAACCCTCTCCACAGTTTCCCCACTTTTTTCCTCTAGTGATATCATGGCCAGTACTTCAAGGCTTCACCTCTGCAGTCAGTCATTGGCAACCTAAACAATAATACATTTACAGTGTACGCATGCCATAGAATGGTAGTCATAATTAATGATTAATTACAAGTTTGGGGAAATAAGGGTATTACACACTTCATGCAGTAAAATATTTTGGGGACCAAAAACCTCCCTAAATGGGTAGGTATGATTAGAAATAGATCATTATATAAATTTTCATCTATCTTGGTACTTTTTGGGTCGAGAAATTGGAGGAATTGGTTTGCAGTGACCATTTTAGTGGTGGGTCTCAGTTTGGAGATTTGGGGTTTGGAGCCTTCCAAAGCCATTTTGAGGCATAAAATGACACTTTTTGGTGTCAAAAAATTGTGAGCATGCCTCCCAGTCTCCCGACATTTTTCTACATATCAAGACCTTTTCAACAGTGTGAAAATCACCTCAATCATAACTCGCATGTGGAAGTTACGCCCTTGTTAAGTTGACCTACCTTGTTGACCACCATGGTATCGAGTGGGTGCCACGTAATTGCCCATTACTCACACAATTGGGGCTAGCCACGTGTGGAATTTAAATAATATTCTAGAAGGTCCAAACCCTAACACTAATTGAGGGTTGAGGCATGAAAAAATCCTAACCCTAGATGACTATTAGGCTATGTTAAACAATGGGCCATTAGGAAGAGAGGGGGTTCAATTTTTTAAGCATTGTACTTGTTCCATAGTTGAGTAGAGAATCTATGAGCGGGATTTGAGATCATAACATAGGAGGAACAAGATTTTGTAGTGGGATTTTCATTTTCATAACTGAAGAAAAGAGAGCAGAGCATAGGCCTCACCTTCTAGATGGGTTTTCTCTTGTATTAAGTTTCCTATTATACATCTTGTGTTCATTTGTGTGGATGGTGTGTTCATTTACTTGTTCTTTCATTTTAGTATTTCAATTTAATTTCATAAATTTGTGTAAAATCTAGTGATATAAATCTAAGATCTAAGGAAATAAACATGCATAATAAAAGATTTCAAAATAACACAACATTTGTTGTGATGAGTTGTTCCAGTGGAATATCCATGAAAATTTACAGATAATTAAGGAAAATCTTACAACATATAACTCGATACTTCTCCCACAAAATCCAACATGGCTTGATAATTTCTCCATTGTGGGATTTCTTCCATAAAATTGTATACAAGTTGATGATTACTCCCTTTTGTATCCTCATCGGTTCTTTTTGTAATCCCTTATAATGATTTATAGTTTCTTCTTGCTTTGGTTGGCTTAAAATCTAGATTTCACAAAGCCATCTCCATTTTCCATTTCTCCTGCAAAAGTGTATACAAGTTGATCATTTCTCACTTTTTATCCATGTTTGATTCTTCATGTATTTTCTCATTGTGTTCCATGATTCTTCCTTATTATGATTGGATTACAAATTGGATCTAGTTTTTTGAGGTTGATTAAAGAATAAAAAAATCTCAGACTTGCTCCTCAGATTTCCCTATTAGAAACAATGTAGTGCCCTGTACAATGCTAGTAACAATAGTTACCGGCTCTTGAAAGACAAAAAAACCTTTCATGCTCACTACCAATTCCTTTTCCCCTTAGACCCCTATTGCTCTCAGCATCTATAGATTCCACGAAATGCAATGTACAATAAGCAATTTCTATCAAGCAACAATCCATTCTACCTAGTTGAGGAAATCAACAATTGACACATATAGTAGTGATATTTCCTAGACTTTAGTTGGTTCAAGCACTTTTACTCTTCTTCTACTAGATTCATCATATCACATGTCTAATAGGAAAATACTCTTGCAATGAGATATATATAAGTTAAAAGTCATAACAAACTCAAGATATGGATCACTTATTAAATAAACAAGTGTCCATTTACAATAAATGTTATCTTAACAAACTTAAAACAAAACTCCTAATTTAGAGCCTAAGATACGACACCTCTTTAGAGTCATATCTTTTACAACAATAATGTATCTCTAAAAGTCTACATTTATTTATCAAATATTCTAGATTATTAATTTAATATTCTAAATTAATAATCAATTTATTCTAACTTTATAAACTATGATAATTGTATTTTGGATTATCTAACATTCCCCCCTATGATCCAAAAATACATTACAACAGATACCAAGTTCATCCCTGAACTTAGTAAATTTTATTCTGCCAAGAGGTTTCGTGAAAATGTCAGAGATCTGATCTTCTGAAGGACAATAAATTGGCTTAATGACATCCTTTGCAATAAGCGATCTGATATGATGATACTTGGTGTCCACGTGCTTTGTCTTTGAATGAAAAACTAGATTCTTGGCAAGCTTAATGGTCGAATGACTGTCGATGAATAATGATGTAGCTTCTGCTTGAGAAATGCCCAAGTCCTGTAAAATGCTGCATAACCAAACAATTTCACATGTTGCTTCCCATGCTGAGATGTATTCTGCTTCTGCTGTAGAAGTAGCAACTGTAGCTTGTTTCTTACAATTCCAAGATACTGCTGCGGAACCCATGTTCATTAAATAACATGATGTTGATGCGCGATCATCAATACTCCCTGCAAAATCAGCATCTGAAAATCCACCAAGTACAAAATTTTTAGTCTTTTTGTAACGAAGACCAAAATCTTTTGTTCTTTGGATATATCAAAGAACTCTTTTGGCTGCATTCCAGTGACTGTCTCGGGTTGTTGCATAAAGCGAGAAAGAATACTGACTGCATAAGATAGATCTGGGCGAGTGTTTGTCAAATAAATCAAGCTGCCAATCAACTGTCGATAAAGAGTGTTGTCTACCAATTCCCCCCC